>BPLS01000576.1:51349-156551 GCA_019656275.1 Rhododendron kiyosumense
GTTAAGAGAATGTAGTAAAAGCCAGTAGACACTGCAGAAAATGCTTCTTTTGGTTCTGGTCTTTTTTTCTTTTGGCTGCAGTGGATAGTTTACTTGGGGGAATCTACTTTGCGAAGATACTTCCTGTATTTTTGGAGTTAGGGATCACACATGTTGTTAAAGCTAAACCAGTCGTGTATTTTAGTTTGGTGAAAACAGGAAGTTGGAGACTACAATGATCTGAGAGTAAAGAGTTGGAATCCTTGTGAGGCTTAAAACCAGCCCAATGCATGGTGAACTCAGTATCGGATATAGGAACAAAGACGTCTTTGCACAAGTTGGAGCTTGAAGCGTGATACATATGTAACCGGTGCTAGTTTTTGCATTACTGTGAGGTTTCTATTTTGATGTTTCTGTCATGGATAATTTTGTTGGCCTGAAATGAGATTTAGAACTATGGAGTAGCTTTTTTTGCATGCGATTTTTTTTGGTTTTTGTTTTACCTAGGTTTCTGCTTTACATTCTTTTTTCTGTGGCCTTTAAATTCTTTTAGAGGTAGATGACCTAATACTGGTATATTAAATTGAACTTCCAGAAAATAAGTTGCAAGCCAAAGCCTTGCCTAATGGTTGGAGCTTCATCGGCTTCATGGTAATCACTTTGAAATTATGTGTACCATATAAAGGGAAATGATGTTGACACTTCAAAAATTGATATAGACATTCCAAAAAACAAAAGAAAGTGGTTTTAGAGTTACACTGATTTTGAAGTGTCTGCATCAATTTTTAGAATGCCACTATCATTTCTCCATATAAATGGTCTAAACGTGGCTTATCCGATTTAACCATATGACATCACTTCAATACTTTTGTTTAAGAAGGTGCTATGGAAATTAAATCTCGCATTATCCTATTATTAACCTACTGGAGTAGTATGTTTTCCTAACACTACGAAAAGATATTATTTGCAAATTTCTTGAGCTCGGAGCCGCAAATTCCTCTAAAACAGGCTCAGTGAGCCATAGTGAATTTTGCTCGGACCACCATGCAGTCTTCCGCTAAAAGCCAAAACGATCTGCATCAAACCGGGCGTGACGGAGAAGTGGGAGGTAGGCAATGTGATTAAGTCGACAATTCTAATTTGCAACAGAAAAGGATTTCAAATGCTTCCTATTGACAGCAAAGTATTTACAAATTCCATCAAGAACCACCCTTCCAACGTAACCAGTTTGTTCTTCCGAAAAAGAACACAAAGACTAAAACAACCACTTTGCTTCAGATCGCCATTTCATCCTGCCAAATTTCAAGTTCCTCCCCATCCAATTCCCAAGAAAATAATGAAAATTTATGTGCGCCAGAATTCAAAAACCAAATTTAAGACAAATAAAACATATACTAGGGGGAAAAAAAAAAACCTGGTATTGCCTACCTGCCATCTCCTCCACCGGAGATGGACACAGTCGAAACACTCAACCCAGCTTCAACATCCACATTCCCATCCCGTTCCCCCACCGACGAGCGTGGGCTCGCCTTCTCAAACATCCCCGATGACGACGGATACGAATGCACAAAATCCTCAAACTCAATCCCACCACCACCACCCCTCTTTCCCCCATCATACTCACCCGGCGGCGCCACCTCCTCCGGCAACCCCGCCTCCCCTTCCAAGTACCTCACGACCTGCCTCATACTCGGCCTCCTCCCTGGCACACTACTCGAACACATCAACCCAAGCTTCACCACCACCACCACCTCAATCTCATCACACTCCCCTCCCAATCTCTTATCCACCACTTCCAAAATCGCCCCTTGCTTCCACTTCTCCCACACCCACTCCACCAAAACAAGCTGTTCCGGCATCGCCTTCGGCTCAATAGGCCTCCTCCCGCACACAATTTCTAACAACAAAGCCCCAAACGCAAACACGTCCGAGCTCGCTGTCGGCTTCCCCGTCCGGGTTAGCTCCGGTGCCAAATACCCCAACGTCCCCACCACTCTGGTTGTACTCGGGTTTGACCCGTGCTCGTATAATTTCGCGAGCCCGAAATCCCCGAGCCGGCCGTTTAAGTCTGAGTCCAACAACACATTCCCCGCTTTCACGTCTCGGTGAATCACGGTCTGTTCCCACTCCTCGTGTAAGTAAAGCAAACCCGAAGCAACCCCTTTTATAATCTTGAATCTCTGTTCCCAACTCAGATTCACTTTCGGTTCGTCGAAAATATACTTGTCGAGGCTTCCATTAGGCATGAAATCGTAGACCAGTAACAAATCAGTTCTCCGTCGACACCACCCGATCAACTGGACGAGATTCCGGTGGCGCAACCGGCCCATGCTCGCGATCTCCGACGCGAACTCGCGGAACCCCTGCTTCGACTCGTGAGATATTCTCTTAACCGCGACCTGGGTGTTGGATTTCGGCAGGGTTCCTTTGTAAACCCGGCCGAATCCGCCAAACCCCAGTAGCTCCTTGTCTCTAAACCCTCTCGTGGCATGCTTCAGCTCTTTGTAGGAGAATCTGTGCGGCCCGATGTCGAGCTCCCAATCTTCAACAACGTCGGCGTTTTTTATCTTTCTGATCAAATAAAACGCCGCTCCGATTGAGAGAACGACGATGAGGGTAACGGTCACAGATAGCCCTATCACTAAACCCGTCTGGCTCTGTTTTTTACCGGGCAGTGAAGGGAGAGAGGAGAGATCGAGCGACGAAGCTTGTCCACCCCTGATTTTAAAGCTCCACCCCTGTACATAGTGGTAGCTCGCGAGTAGACCAGTTGAAGCAGAGAATCCCACGTACATGGTGTCTTGTAAAATCGGAGAGAGATCGACATCGAAAGACAGAATCGACGAACTGGGTTTCGTCGAGGAGAGTGAAAGGGTGACGTTGAGTTGGTTTGTGGTCGAGTCGTAGTCGATCCACGCTTGAATCGTTTTCCCACTCTTGAGGTTTAAAAACCGCGGTGTCGAATCGGCTTCGGTGAAGTAACTAGCGTTCACCGAAGCGTTCGAGACCAGGCCGTTTATGTCGATGCCGACGTGGTTGTCGTTGATGTCCTTGAACTCGAAGTCCTGGACGGTGTCGAACTCGACGGCGAAGATGTGGTTGGAGGAGTTACCGGTGTTGTTGGAGTTTAGAATTCCCAAGTACTGGCTGGGGAGGGCCCCCTGGAGGTCCTTTGATGGGGAGATAGTGAAGGCCAAGCCGTGGCCGCCCAGCTTCGCGTACTCCGGGACGATTGCAAAAGCGAAGGCGGTGGAGAAGGAGAAGGCTTTACCGTCGGTGGAGTTTATGAATTGGATCGGGTTTGGGTAGAAGGCGTGGCCGATTAGCCGAGTGGTGTCGTTGGTTAGCTTGAGGAGACCGTTGCGTTGGATCTCTGCGACGCCGTTGAGGCTTATGCTGTTGTTGTTGGGAGTCTTGAATCCGTTGTAGACGAACTCATTGAGCTGGGAGAGAACTGGGTTTGTGAAGAGGAAAAGGAATAGCCACAAAGATTTGAGTCCTTTGGCCATGGGAGGGGACGTCAAAGGGAGCTTGGTTCTTTTAGATTTGGTCTCATCTGTTCGGGTTGAGGACTACTCCTCCTCGCTACTTACCATGTATGGGGTTTGCTGTGTACATTATTGCCTGGCTGGCTGGAAAGGAAAAGGAACGGAAGGGAATTTGCTGGCTAGATGGAAAGGAAGGGGAGGGAAGAGGAAGCACAGAAAGAAGAATTTGTTGTTGAGATTTTTAAAGTTGCGTTTACGATGTGGTGGGTCTGGAATGGCAAGTAAAGCAAAGTGGAAAAGTCCAGTGGAAACTCACCGACCCTGTTTGAATCACTTTGTTGCCGATCCACTTTTTCAAAAAGGTAGGTTTTTACTGAGAAGGTAAATTTTAAGATTAAAAATTAGGGAGACTTAAATATTCATCCCCAAACTTCATCCAACGTAAATATTCATCCAGGGAATTTTGAACAGTTATATTTTCATCCTTTGAGATAGTGAATAACCTATCTTACCCTTCTAATAAGATATCCATATGTGTGTATTGACTTCCTAAATTAGTGGAGTTCAATCATTTCCTAATTTAGTGGGTTTCAAGTCATTCAACCATTTCCTAATTTAAAGAGGATTTCTCAATTTTAAACATCCATAATAACCAAATCCAACCAATTTATTTTTCACCAATTTAAATTCGATAACCATATTTATTGTTCCTTATCTACCATGTATTATGATGAATTTTTTTTTGAAACATGGTGGAATCGACTGTTTTTCATGATTACCATAAAAAAATATTTTGGAACATAGACATTATTCAAACCGATCATCTACCTACGAAATACACCAAAAAATCTACTTGATAAATACACCATGAAAACAGCTTGATAAAATACACCATGAAATTAATCTGCTAGATAAAAATACACCATGAACATGAAATACACCTTGAAATCTACCTTGATAATATACAACATGAAATCCGTATGATAAAATACACCGTGAAATTACTTTGCTTGATAATTACCCCATGAAATCCGCTATGTAAAATTCCCCATGAAATATGATTGATAAAATACACCATGAACGAAGAAATACACCATGAAATATGTTTGATGGAGTAATATACACCACAACGAAATACACCATGAAATTACACCAACAAAACTTTCGATTCTCATAGTGGTTTGGGTTTCTCGCAACCAAATCAAAAAAATATAAACAAGAAGTATGCGATAACACTAATTACCACCATATATCCATAAAATACGTAAGGATTACTATCCTCCTGATCAAGCAGAAAAGAAAAACTAACGTAATGAACCCACCATCGATTCAACAAGCTATGAAATGAAGCTGCACTAGGAGAGTCCTTTTTCACTCCATGTCAGGTTCGCCTCCTTCTTCTTCACCAGTTGACGACCACGTGTGAGGCCGGTGTGATGGACGACGGGATGGCGATGGGGGCGTTCGTCTCTCGCTTTTCAAAGCCTGCAAATGGCAATGGGATTTTGCCGAAATGGGGGTTTATATCCATCCCCAAATTTTTGGGATTTGTTAGGATTGATTATCCTAAAATTAGGTTAGAGGACCTTCAAGATTATTTTTTAGTCCCTAAAATCTCTCCCTATATATACATATATTATATATATTATTCAATGTGTATATATAATAAAGGGCAATCTTGGGATTATTTAAAAGCAGGGATGGAAACATAACTGTTCAAAATGACCTGGATGGATACTTACGTAGGATGAAATTTGAGGATGAATATTTTAAAACCTCTAAAAATTATGTATTTACGTAAATAATTTTTTTTAATATAGATCTTATTTGATAGATCTCATTGAGATTTTTTAAACAGTGCAAAAAAAAATTAAAAATTATTTTTCTTTTTCGTTATATTTGAGTTTGAAATTACCTTCTTTTTAAAAAAGAAATTTTTTAAAAAAAGCGAAACGGGGTCGATCCCTTCTTTCACATTTCCTCTATATTGATATCCGTAGAGCGATATAAATTTCGAGTTAACCCGGTTTCAAAAAAAGGGATCTCTTGATACAATACATGAAAAACTTTCATGAACTTTCTATTGCTTTTTTACGAAAGTTTATGAAAATTTTTCATGTATTGTAACATTTTCGTAAAATCAAAAAAGAAAAACAAACAACGTTGGTTTTCTTTTAGTAAGCGGTTTCTTTTTTTTTCTGTCAGCATGAACGATTTCTTTATCGATAGAAAAAGAAAATTACATTAATATGTTACTACAATAAAAGAAGCCGGATCTTCTATGAGGGTATCTACAATGCTATAATCAAAAATTGATAATCAAAAGATACCACATCAGTTTTTGATTATTCATCTAAGAGATTACTAAGGCTAGCAATATAGATGTCAACAATGGTATAATCAAAATTGGATAACCAAAACTTGTCACATCATATTTTCAAACTACAAAAAACTAAAAACTGTGAACAATAAAAATATTTTTCTAAAAATAGTTTTGAAACTAATAAAAACTATTTACTAGAAATAGAAAAAAAAATTTGAAATTTTTTTTTGGAAAAAATTATTTTCTAAAAAAAAATTAATTTTTTAGTAAAAATTTTTTTTTCCAAAATATTGTTCGAAAAAAAAGAGAGAGAGGAAAAGGGAAGAGAGAATAATTTTGTATAATAATTGGTGTATTTGATTGAGAATATGTAGGGTTTACTAAATTTGGTTATTGTCAAAAGGTTGCTAATTTTGGTTATCCAAAACCCAAAATTTGATTATTTCTGAGGAGGTTGTTAGGTTTGATTATAGCATTGTGAGCCATATTTTGCACCTACATTATTAACTTTAGAAATATAATACTTTTGATTATAGCATTGTGGATACTCTGAGAACTCCCCTCTAAGGATCTACATTAATGTGTAGGCACCCTTGAAGCTGTTGGTAAAATACCCGATCACCCTCACAACAGAAACGTAACAAAAAACAAACACACACAAAAGAGACAAGAATATACGTGATTCGGCCTTAATGCCTCCTCCACGAGAGAGAGAGAGAGAGAGAGATACAAATACACCCTCACTTGGTATTTTTCCCACACTCCTTTTCCTCACTGTTACAGCTCCTTTTCTAGCTCTCTCAGGTCTCACACTTCACACACAAGAAAAACTCACTCTTCTTAGTGCTTTCTGTCCTTTTTTCTTACCCAGACACGGCACAACAAATCCCATTAGCATGTGCACCAATAAAATGTAAAATGGCTATTAAAATGTTATCTTTTGTATTTTAGACAATCACTTTTTTCCTCATCTCTACAGTAAGAGCATGGACATGAGTATAGCTATATGCAATATATTAGGTAAAATAAAGAGGAGAAGCCACAATATTAAGCTGCACCAGAGTAGCCAAAGACCAATGTAAAATACCTCCGGTGGAATCACTCGGTATTATTACCGAGGCCTTGTTCATGAGCTATCCTCTAAACAATTATTGTTTCTCTCTCTTGTTCTTCACTTCTCTCTCTCTCTCTCTCTCTCTCTCTCTCTCTCTCTCTCTCTCTCTCTCTCTCATGGCGTCTTCAACCAGTAGCAGACCAGCCTCCTTGGTGATGGTAAAAGGGACCGATTGAAGGAGAACCTTGCAAGGAATAATTATGTGCAGTTCAAATTTTGGGTCAATTGATTTATAGTACTCAAGTTTCGTATCTCTCTCTCTATATATATATATAATTGATTTTGGGTTTCAATTGGTTTCCCAGTTTTCACTATTTCACGCCTTGGAACTCTGCGTGTGTTTGTGTTTCTTTCTTGTTTCTGTGCTCGTCTAGTTGTTCTGCATCACATTGATTTATGGGTTTGGGGTTCTTTCTTATTTTTGTGTTTCTTTCTTGTGCTGCATCACAATTTGTGGGTTTGGGGTTCTGATTTTGGAGAGAGAGAGAGAGGTAGAGAGAATAGTAGTGTGAATAATATTTTATAGTATTTTGTAAGTATAGAGATGATAATAGAGAGTACTGGTGTAGGGTTGAGAGAGATTTGAGTAGGTAAAATGAAAAAAGTAGAGTGTTGGATAACTAAAATACATGTGTCTTGGTGTACAGGCTCTAAAGGTAGCTATTTTACCTCTATTTGACAAAAATATTACTACTTTGAAAAGCTGCCACTTGTGTAGAGGAGAGAGAGAGAGGAGGGGTGCGTGTTTAGAGAGGGAATAAAGTACTCTACTAGGCTAAAGAAATAATTCTTTGTTCTTTACCTTCAGAACAGTGGCTCGCTGGAAGTACCGAGATTTTTTGGCAAATGTATAATACCTAAGCTGATCCCTAGGCTGCTGTAGGGGTGTTTTTAACACTTGGTTCTCTACTTTACCTAAAAAGTAAGATATACAGAATCTGGTGTTGTTGCCCTAAGTAGGCATGACCTCTTCATCTGCCGAGAGGGTTCCAGAAATGCTCCTTGGGACTTTCTAAGCACAGCCAGCTTGCTCACTTAATTTCCTTAAACATTTAATTAACTTAGCCAACTCCAAACAAACCACTATGGCCCTTTTCTTTTTCCAAACAACATTAACACCACATGGGCAAAACCCAACAAACACCCCTTTTTGCTCATGTGAAATCGCACCCGCTTGCTCGGGCGCCTCGCACCCCCTCGCTCGGGTGTCTAATCGAAAATATCGGAAATCAAATTTGGTGGGAAAGAAACCCTCTTCCTTCCGCACAATTTTTCTTCAACTTTTTCAAAAACCAACAATTGAGACACTTCCTTCTCAATGTTGCTCTCCACAAATAAAGATTCATTTGCTTGCACCTTTAGTCACCACAGGGTTGTTGTGGGTAAAAACGGCGACGTCTTGCGGCAAAAAGAAATGGGAAAAAAAGGGCCGCAAGGCTCTGTTTGGTGTAAAGGAGAGGGAAAAAATTAATGCTCTAATTTTTAATTCGTTTGAACCAGTGCAAAGATCTTGTTTTTCTTATCATTTTATCTTAAAGGGTCATAATTAATTTTTGACTCTAGAACTCTCATTAGTTAGTCCTAAGAGATATTTGGTTTTACAATTTTCTTAGGGCTAACCAACGAGAGCCCTAGAGTCAAAAATTATTTATGGCTTCTTAGAATAAAATGATCATAAAAATAAGATGTTCGCACCCGTTCAAACAGATTAAAAATTGGAGTACTTAACTTTTTTATCCTATTTTTTAATGGATTATTTACCTAGACACCCCTCTAACTTTATCCGTTTTTCACGGTCACCCCCTCCCTCTAATTTCGCTACGGCCAGACCCCCTCATTAAAGTTTTCGTTTGGGGGGCCTAATGCCGTTGGATGGAATAACTGAAAAGACTATTTTACCCTTAGATATATATGCACATTACACAACAAATTTTTCCCCAAATCCCAAACCCATTCACGACCACCCCCCCCCTCCCTCTCAACTACAAACCGCAGCCGCCAACGCCGCCGTCCGATCATCTCCTTCAAACAGCAGTCGCCGCCGATCCTCCATCCCTAGCTGCTGCAAATACGATTAAAGGTTATTGTTTTCCCCCTCGCTGTCATCGTCGTTCTGTTCAGGGTCGTCGACTTCGGACTGTCGGCGAAATCGCTTCAATGGAACACCCGTACGTTGACTTTGATTTTCAAATCTGAAACAACAAAAACTGAGAACATCTATCTCTCTCTCTAAACCAAGGTCCGTAGATTTTGGGGTTTTTTAAATGCTCTTAATCTACATTCTATGGTTATATCTGACGAGAACAAACCCTCTGTTATTAGACCCACAAACTTACAACTAACAATTGGGATTTTTTTTTTTACACGTTTTGAGTTTGAAAGACCCAGTTTCGAAAGTGGGTTTTCTGAAAGCCCACTGATTTCTTGATTTTTTTTAATAAAAGGACTCAAATCAGTTGGAAAACCCCAAAATTCTAGATTGGGATTTCTGATTTTCTTTTTCTTTTTTGATTTGTAATAAAAGGAGAGTCAAAGATTGGTAGCTGAAAGTTCGGGATGGAGATTCGGTGGATTGGGTGTGGTTGATGAGGGATTTTGGTGAACTGGGTTAGGGTTACGGTGGTGTTCGGTGGACAAAGTGGTTGTGTAGGTGAATGGTGCAAGGGTGAAATAGGTTATCTCTCTCTAGACTGCCAGTGGAATGGGTTCTCTCTGTGTAGACTGCCGGTCATTGGGTGATGTGGTGGTGGACCAGTTATGCTCCAGGTGGTGGGTGGTGGTGCGTGGTGGTGGACCAGAAATGCGTTGAAGGAAGGGGAGCGGAGGACGGTGAGGAGGCAGCGGGTGTGGTGGTCGATGAGAATGCCAAGGAAGGACGAGTTGGGGGTATGGGAGGGGTGGTCTCGCCGAGCAAAAAAAATAAACATGGGAGGGGTGGTCTCCGAGGGAGGAGGGTGGCAGCGACAGAGGCGTTGGAGATGGAGAGGAAGGTGGGGCGGAGGGAGAGGAAACATGTTTGAGGGTAATATTGGAATATTATATTACTTTTGAAATAATTTTAGTAAAAAAATTAACAGAACTGGACGGAACTCTAACGGAATGGGTGTACGAAACAAAAAAACATTAATGAGGGGGTCTGATCGTAGCGAAATTCGAGGGAGGGGGTGACCGTGAAAAACGGATAAAATTGGAGGGGTGTCTAGGTAAATAACCCTTTTTTAATATATAAATGGTCTAAAGATTGTTGAAAAATTAAGTATTTTAATTTTCAATCTGTTCGAACCATTATGAAGATATTATTTTTCTGATCATTTTATCCTAAAGCGTCATAAATAATTTTTGACTCTAGAGCTCTCATTGGTTAGCCCTAAGAAAGTCGTAAAACTAAATATGTCTTAGTACTAACTAACGAGAGCCCCAAAGTCAAAAATTATTTATGACGCTTTAGGATAAAATGATAAAAAAATAACATCTTTATACCGGTTCGAACAAATTGAAAATTATAACACTTAATTTTTCAACGATCTTTAGACCATTTGTATATTAAAAAATAGGGTTAAAAATTTAAGTACTTTAATTTTTAATCCGTTTGAACGGGTGCGAACATCTTATTTGTATGATCATTTTATTCTAAGGAGTCATAAATAATTTTTGACTCTAAGACTCTCGTTGGTTAGCCCTAAGAAAATCGTAAAACCAAATATCTCTTAGGACTAACTAACGAGAGTTCTAGAGTCAAAAATTAATTATGACTCTTTAAGATAAAATGATACAAAAAATAAGATTTTTGCACTGGTTCAAACAAATTAAAAATTAGAGCACTTAATTTTTTTCCTCTCATTTACACCAAACAGGGCCTTGCAGCCCTTTCTTTTCCATTTCTTTTGCCGCAAAACGTCGGCCTTTTTACCCACAACAACCCTGTGGTGACTTGGGTCACCACAGGCCCCCCGAATCCTACTCGCCACACTTGTGTAACCCGACGCCCATAATTTTTGCTTGCTCGGTATCCACCATTTGCACGCCACACTTCAACTCGACCTTGAAGTTTGAAAAGATTGTTGCCATTTTTTCTTGCAACATCACTTTATCATTTTTGAAAACCTCAAGAACATCTTCCCTTGTCGCAAAACTACAACCCTTTGAATGTAACATTCTCAAAGAGATCAAATTTTTCCTTAGTCCTGGCACATGTCGAACTCCGGTCAACCTCACAAATCTTCCATCGGCCATATGAAAACGTACCATTCCTATGCCAACAACCCTATTGACCGTGTTATTTGCCATCCTAACAGTACTTCCATCACAAGGCTCATATGAACAAAAATATTTTTTATTTGAACACATATGAAAAGAACAACCGGAATCCATAACCCAATCAAAATTCTTCATACCTTCCGAATTCACCGTGAGCAAATTACCTTCATTTTTGGTGGAGCTCTCAACCACCGCCGCTTCGAATTTTTCCTTCTCTTGCTCTATTTTGGCTTTAAACTTTGGGTAAAACTTCAATATATGGCCTTCTTCGTTACAAAAATAGCATTTTCTTTTGTCAACGGCCCGTGACTCACCACCTCGCGAGTGTGATCGCCCTTTTGGCTTGGACCCATTTTGCCTTTCCGTCGTCTGCCCTCTAGCTTGACTACCGGAAGATGCAACCATGGCATGATCCTCCGACATCCTCTCGCTCTCCTTCCTCCGCATCGACTCATGGGATAGGAGTGTAGCAATAACCTCATCAAGTCCGAGAGTGTCTTTCCCAAACAACAATGTAGTTTGGAGATGCTCATACGATATCGGCAAGGAAACCAACAAAATAATTGCCTTATCTTCCTCCTCAATCTTTGCGCCAATGGCTTCCAACTCCGTTATTAGCCGATTGAACTCATCCAAGTGCTCATTAATATTTCCTCCTTCAGACATACTTAACGCATACAATTGCTTCTTTAACGACAATCTATTCGTCAAAACTTGGACTTGTACCTACTCTCCAACTTCGCCCAAAGTTCCGCCAGATCCGTTTCATTGATGACTTCCCAGAGAGTGCTATTCCCGAGATACAATTGGATGGTGCTATTTGCAAGCTCTCTCATCTCCTCCCATTTATCTTCCTTCATTTCTTTCGACTTTTCGGATTTCGGCTTGAGTGCCTTCACCAAACCTTTTCTTACCAAAATATTCCTCACCCTTTGTTGCCAAAGAGTAAAATTATTGTGCCCATTGAAAAACTCAACCGCGAACCCGGTGCTTTTCCTCGCCATACCGTAACTCTGATACCACTTGTTGGGTAAAATACCCGATCACCCGCACAACGGAATCGTAACAAAAAACAAATACACACAAAAGAGACAAGAATATACGTGGTTCGGCCTCAATGCCTACTCCACTGGAGAGAGAGAGAGTAATCCACTATAACAATGAAGAGTACAATGGTGAGATACAAATACACCCTCACTTGTATTTTTTCCACATTCCTTTTCCTCATTGTCAGGGCATGTACACTAGCCTAGGTATAGTTGCACTTTTAGCAACTTTGGCTAGGAAAGGCACAAAAATGGGCCTACACCAACCTAGTCAAACACTCATGTATTTTACATTTGTGGGGAAACCTCTCCAAATATACCGAGACACTGTTCATCTGCATTCCCTTAAACAATTGTTTCTCTCTCCTCCTCCCTCTCTCCCGTTCTTAACTTCTTTGACTCTCTCTCTCTCAAATTAAATAATGAAGTATTTTATAATAGTTTATAAGAAAAGAGAGGATAATAGAGAGGATTGATGTAGGGTTGAGAAAGATTTAAATAGGTAAAATAAAAAAAGTAAACTATTGAGTAGCTAAAATATATATTTGTTGGTGTACTTGCTCTTACAACTCCTTTTCTAACTCTCTCTCACACTTCACACACAAGAAAAACTCACTTTTCTGAGTGCTCTCTGTCCTTTTTTTCTTACCCACACACGGCACAACAAATCCCATTAAATAGGCATGACCTCTTCATCTGCCGAGAGGGTTCCAGAAATGCTCCTTGGGACTCCTTGGGACTTTCTAAGCACAGTCAACTTTGCCCACTTAATTCTCTTTAACATTTAATTAACTCAATCAACAACATTAATACAACATGGGCAAAACCCAACAGAAGCAAAGCAAGAAATTTGTGTGCGATCATCCATGATGTAAATAAAGATGGCACCCATGGGAGCAGCCTGCTTCATCTACCGTCCAATAATTTTACAGTCTCTTTCCTTTATTTAATCTTCTTTTTGGACGACAAAAGCAAGTACTTTTGTAGAAAAGACTATAAGGATTGAATTTGCACGCAAACTTCAAATTGAAGAGCTATAATCAAGGGAATTGATTTCTACACTTTCTTTTTTATTATATATACTTTATTTTTTGTCCTTATTCATGTGAATTTATATTTTTACTATTTCATAAGTTCATTTTTTTACACATTAAGGTATAATAGAGTAAATTCACATCAAATAAAGACAAAAAAAAGAGTGTATATTGTAAAAAATGGAGTGTAAAAGTCAATTTCTATAATAAAATAATTTTTATTAGCCGAGATCGAGCAATAGTAGATTGGGTGCCAAGCGCCAACATCATAGTTGTGACTTGAGATTCGTCCAACATGAGAAAATATTTTCAAGATCGGATAATATTTTTCGTACAGCAGCAATTTCGGAAGATTCAAATAATAATTTTGTGCAGACTAACACAAGTACCAAATGAGATGGCCCCGTAAAGATAAACCTAAAACAATATACACTAAAAACGAAATAAGCGGTGTTTCTGGGTTTTTAGGTTTGTTTACGGTGCCTTTTTTTCCTTATATGGTCCATATAATGGGGGAGCAGCATTGCTGCTGTGCCCGTTTCTGGGTCCATCCCGGTATCACTCCGATGATCGGAATCGTTCACTTTGTAGAGCTCGTTGAGTAGAATAACTATGCAAAAAATCAGCTTAATTAGATATCATTAAGTACCTGATCGGAACCTTTTTATTTTGAAAAGAATGGATCCGAAACACTGGATCAAATCCACTGTAACTCATTGACAGAGAGTTATATAGGCTCCGATCAAACACTTAATGATATCCAATTAAGTTGATTTTGCATAGTTGTTCTACTCGACGAGCTCTACAAAGGGAACGATTCCATCGGAACGAGACCGGGGTGGGCCCAGAAACGGGCACAGCAGCAACGCTGCTGTCCCCTTGGGAACAGCCGTCCCCCACCTCCTAATGATGTGGGAAGGAAGAAAAAAACCAAGAAGATAGTAAATAACTAAAGACGAAAAATAAGTAAATTTCTAGACATTCCAAATGGAGCATAATATATGCATTTTCTCTTCAACTCTAACCTACATTTGACGTGGTGACCCATATCGAAGACTAGACAGCCTGGATCACGTGTTGTATATTTCTCAAAAGCGGGAAGCAGCCCCTCTCCCTATAATTCTGAAATTGTGCACTTCCAAAGCAATGATGGAGGCTGTCCACGGTCCGGATTGGATCGGATTCGTATGAATCCGATCCTAATCCGTATCTCACGGTTTTTGGAAAATACAATCCAATCCTAATCCAAAAGTCCACGGTTCGGTTTGGATTCCGAACCGTAAATCACGGTTCGGTTTCGGTTTTATCCACGGATTTTCTTTCATAAACACTAAAAAATGCAAAATTACTTCAACTACTATATTACATATCATTCCAAATTTCTAGTTCAAGTGACGAGCAATAAGAGAAACATTACAGTCCAGATTGGCAAATTTCCAGTTCAAATGACCAGCAATATGAAAAACATTACTCCAGGTTTTATCATTCCAGTAACCATATTTCATCAGTCTTGAATTTGATTAAGGGAAACATTTTAGAGTTTGGACAGTTTACCCCTTAAATTTTATATATTGTTATATTAATGTAAAATTGTTAAAAAAAATCATAACAAGTAGCAAAATTATAATTATTTATAAATATTACCTACACGGACATATATATATATATTATTTTTTTATTTTTTAAATATTTCACGGTTCGGTTCGGTTAATCCGCGGTTTTGAAACAAAAATCCAATCCTAATCCGTATCTCACTGTTTTTTAATTTTCAAATCCGTGTCCGGACCATTAATCCACGGACAAAATCCAAAAAGTACGGATTGGTTCGGTCCGGACCGGTTTCACGATTCTTGGTTTTTCTTGGACAGCCCTAGGAGTATGTGCTTTTCTCCTCCTTAAAAGTTGCCCAAATTGATAACCACATTTTTCAGAGGAGTGTCAAAATTAATTTTATATAAGGATTAATTTTGGGTAGACCTCTGGTACATATCTCTTAATAAGTATATATCGAACGCACCCTCTATATATTCTTTTGAATTTGAGATAATCTAATTTTAACCGTTCAATTTTTTAATTAAAAAAAAGGACAACCTATCTAATCGGTCTTCACTTATTCTATTATTGAATTTCTCTCTCTTCTATCTTTAATGGGTTTTCAAATGCGGCCCAATATCAATTTGGGTGGACTAGAAATTGGGGTATTTAGGAATTTTTTTTACTTTCTAAACTATTAAATTTAAAATTATGAAAACAATAAAAAAATTTAAAACTAATTTAATAAACCAATAAAGTTAGACCGTTTGATATGATCAATTTTTTAGTCAAATTTGATCAACATGACATTATTAAATAACAATGTCTTCTGATACGTACTTGTCAATATCCGATAATCTTTTATTTTAGTAACAAAATTGAATATCGTAAGACTTGATATCCTAACTATTTAGATCGATCATCCTAACAAAAAATTAAGAAACAAAACTTAAGTTAAAATTGGTCATACTTTTGACAGTCATACTCAACCCATTTCACCTGAAAGGTTGAACCCAAATTATTGTCTTGAAACAATTGAATAATTAATTTTTTAGTGAACTCTCATTTATCCACGAAAAATTGGAGGGATTTTAATATTTTGGATTAAATTTTTTACAAAGAGAATTTGATTTGGAGAAATATTTTGAGAGGAAATTGCAATTGTACTAAAAAAATTTGGGTATAGTACTTACTTTTTGGTGAATTTCTTAAATGAAAATTTTGAGCGAGAATTTCATTTTTAGTTTAAAATTTTGAGGTATTGTATAGGGAAAAATTAAAATTTCAAAAAAAGAGAGGATGGAATTGAAAATTAAGATAACATGGCGGAAATTTTAAAATTTTAAAAAATAATGTGGCGGAAATTAAAAAAAAATAGTTTAAATTTCGTACAACACATTGTGTTAGAGGTAACGACAATGTATGGTATTGTTACTGAATTTGTGATTTTTTAGACATGTATTTTGCTTGGGTATAATTATTATTGATTGTGGTACGATATATTTTGGTCTTATTTTCGAATATTTTAATCGATTTCATTTGATACAACACGTTGTGTTAAGAAAACATCAATTTATGGTATTGTTATAACAATTGTAGTTTGTTATATAATTTATGGTATTTACATATGTTTTCTTTTGATACGACATGTTGTAATAAGAAAATGACAATTTTAGGTGTTGTCATAACAATTGTGGTTATTTTGTAAAATTTGTGGTATTTTATAAATATTTTGGCTTGGGTATAACAATTGTTGATTCTGGTACGACATATTTTGATTTTGTTACGGAATATCATATGAGTCAAAGAATTTTTGGTACGACTCATTGTGATAAGATAATGCCAATTTACCTTGTTATAACATTTGTGGGTAGCATTATTTAATTTTTGATATTGTACGCATATATTTGGTTGGAGTACAAGTATTATAAATTCTGGTACGAATAATTATGGTTATATAATAACAATATTTTTTAATTATGGATAACCTGCTAATGACCTGTTCAACAGTTAAATTTTAAAGTATAAGTTGTAACTAGAATCATAAATATGCATTAAAAAACCAAAAATCGTCATAATGAAAACCACAAATTGTCATAATTTAGACATACGATATACCCTGTGTACCATAACTTTCCCCTTGACACACTTTAAATTGATAACGGGACTCAAAGTTTAAAACTATAGATGATGATAAAGATGGGGCAACGAGTTCCCATCAAATTCTTTACTGCTAGATTTTTTGGGGGGTAAATTGGAAATTCATTGCTGGATTGTTTTAAAAAAAGTGTACACATGACCTCAGATTCCCCTCCTCTTACGTCAACTTAACTCAATGATTACGCTGGCTTGGCTAAACAAACAACTACTCATAGATTTTCCTTCAAATTTATGTCTCCATATTAAAAGTATGTAGACTCTCTGTAGTCGAAGGCCTATTTGGGCTTTCTCTTGCACCACTAGTATATATGCCTGGAGTCAGTCCCATGCAAGTCTGATTAACATAGTACTAAAAGATTACCACAAGATGCACCATCGATCAAGTGGTTTACTCGGGGTTACTCATTTTCGTTTTTAATTTCGGTCTCAATAAAGATTTGATGAGATTCACTATAAATGGCTCGGTGCAGATAGAAATACTCCTGCCAGAAATATAGATTATAATTATTATCTGCCTATTCATTTTTCCTTAAAAAAAACACAAAATGCACTTGATGTTGCTTTACTTGTTGTGCACACTGAGTTAGTTGAATTAGGCTTGAAAAAACAATTTTATAAAAGGCACCATAACAAACAAGTTGGAATCGTGCTCGGTTTCCGGGGAAGGTAGTTTCTGGGGCTTAAGTTTCCAAATATAAAGTCGACAACCACCCCAACTTCTTTGATCAGCTAACTTGTCACTCACATTACTGGGCAGTGGGCAATGCTTTTTGTGGTTGACCTATGCAGTCAAGTAGTAGTCTATAAGATGGTCTCTACCTAATTAAGTTGGTCCTTTGATTTAAATAATGAAAACTCGTCCACAAGTAAATTACTTGGCCATTCTTGTGTGATATACCAATCCCTGCTAAGATTATATAAAGCAAAGAGTCCCTACAGGAGGGGAAGAATAGGACAATCAATTAAAAATTTGTGACTCATAATTTGTGACCCGTCAGCATTAGTTTTGACAACAAGGGGCAGGACTAACACCAGGAATTCTGGAGGGCGAGGGAGGTCTCGCTCAAAGTCAAGAGGGAAATCTAATGACAAAAGATGAGTGTGCCCTTCATCGTCAAAAGGGACACTGAAAGAAAGATTGTCCGAACAAGCAACCAGCTACAAATGTTGCAAAAATATTGAGGGTGATCTAGAGTTAGCACTATATGTTTTATCATCACCAGGCCATTCAGAGGAGTGGATACTAGATTTGGGATGTTTCTACCACATGTGTCCCCCAACAAGCAAGGACGGATTCAGAAAAATAGCCTAGTGGGGGCACCTTATTAATCATAATAGCGAAAATTCATTTTTTTAGTCAACCAATAAGATCGAACAAATTAAGGCATGCAGTACTAACTTCAAAAGTTTATAATGTGTACTTTAAGTTGAACTAGGTAAAAACGAGCATAAAATCTCAGACAAAAATTTAAAAGTGTTTTAAATGAACATCGACAAGTTTTAGAATGATCGAACTAGTTTTGTTAATAACTTTATTGTAAAATATTTCTTCCAAACGGTTAAAAATAAAGAGAATCAAGAAAGAATGGCTCAAAATAGACAAACAGCTTATAAAGCAATAAGTATAAATGCACCAAATGATAAAATTCAAGCATAAAATTAATACTATATATGTATTTTCGAGATATATGCAAGTGTGTATGTTTATATATTAGCACACTTTTATAATTATGCTAATCTATACAAAAATATTTTAATTTTGAGTGGGAGCACGCGTTTGAGTGGGTGCACATGCCCCCGTGTGGATCTGTTACAAGGATTGGTTCTTGAGTTTTCAAGATCTCGATGGAGGAGTTGTTTTGATGGGCAATGACACTGCCTGCAAAACACATTGGATAGCTTCAATATGTTTGAAGTTGCATGATGGGACAATCAGGAGGCTCGTGGCTCGCATCCTCATTACTCCAATTCAGCTCTCAACCGTATAAGCTCATCACCTCATCCACTTGCTGGACAGTCATTTACTAATCACTGTGCCAGCCTCCAAACTTAAAGCCATTGCCTGTCATATAAGGGATAGAAAACAAAGGTTTCTTTGTGGCCTACAAATCAAAGCTTTAGGCTTTGGTACTTGTGTCAGAAATCAGAGAGATGCACGAGAGATATTGTAAGGCTATATGTAATCCTCCTCCATTGATAGTGAATCCACTGTCCTCCGTGGATGTACCCGTTGGCCGTTGTTTGGGGAATCACGTATATATTTGTGTTGTGTGTGATTGGTGTTTGCATTTGTGTTTGTTGGTTCGATCCTAATTCGGTGTAACATGTTGATCATAGGTCGAACAGTTGCCTCCGCCATTGGTTCTTGAAGAACTAATTTCATACATGTATTGTGTGCAATATTTGTCTTACTATTACGCAAATTTCTTTCACAGCTGTGTGCTTCGTTTTCTCACTACAATGTTAACAAGGCCAATCATTCATTAAACGACATATTTCCAATTGTCAAGCCCGAAACACTTAATGGCCCCGAAAATCATCCTTGGCCTTGGGTAATTAACAACAAAGTAGTAAGCTTTTCTCCTTGTGCCATTTGGATTAGACATGGATGGACTTGACAATAAAATTTTGGCTGCTAGAAAGTCAGCGAAATAACTGTTGAGTCCTCTTTCTTCATGAACGCTTTATCCACGGACGCTCCATCATTTGCAGAAATGGATATGAGCTTCGCAGTTCACTCTAGCCCATTTCGGGTCATTTTAGCCTCATTCTTTGCCTGACTGGTTAATTGGTTTGAGAGCTTATCTTGTTAATTCAAAGCTATTCAGCTCAAGCTACATTGGTCTTAGGCAAACTGTGGCAGTTTAAGGTCCTAATTCCATGACGTTTCATGTGTGTAAGTGCTCTGTAGAACATGGAGGACTGATTCGATTCTGTAGGAAAGGTCAATAGGCGCGACTGTTGACCGTTTGACTATCCAATGAGCAGCTGACACGTGTACTCGTCCTCGCGGGGTTGACGATTTGACCAACGAACCCTAGCTCGCCATGTGGCGCCTCAGTCGCGCGACACGTGGCCTTGCGCGTGGGAGCCTCGCGCTACCCATAGCTTTGCAGCGCCCATGTAAGGGTCGCGAGCTCAAATTCCTCCCCTAAGGAGAGAGTTATATTTATTCCGGTGGACACTTGGCGCAATTAATGCGGTTTAACCAAGGCACCAGGGAAATTGCCCAGACTCTTATGTCTGCTCTGGCCTTTAGGCAGGACCCGAGGGGCCCCTTAAGGCTTGGCAAGTGGTATTGGCGCGACCGAGTAGGTCACGACCTTGCCCTACGGGAAGGAAGGGGATCTAGTGGCTTGGTGGCTGTAAAAGAAGAAGAGGATCTCCGCGAATAAGAGGATATGCATACCGTTATACTCGCGGTCATCGCGAGGGTAGCGACACCTCGGCGGTCAGGGGGTACAGAAGGGACACATGTCATTTTATCAGCGCGCCACTTGGTGCCCGAGCATTAGCTCGTGTGGGCTATAAAAATGAACGTTTCTTCATTGAACCTCATCAGAGAGATAGAGCACTTTGTGAACAGTTCCTAGAGAGAGAAAGTTGGTGAGCACTGATTTCAAAGGAGGTCTTATCCTCTTTCAGGGGCTCTATTGTCTTTCCTCCTAGGGATCTCTGGGTTTGGGTCTCCACTGCCTACCCTCTCTGTTCACCCCTGCTCTTCTTCTTCACCCTTCTAGATTACTCCTTTCATCCCCTTTCCATGGCTATTACAACCTCTCCGGCACATCTATTCTCTTAAAGGGTATTTGTCCACTCAGAAATCGGACCTATCCTACAGATTCTAAACAACTTCTTAACACAAAGCACCATCTAGTTTGGTCCTTAATCTCTATCAATGCAAAATCGATTCCGGGAACCTTCTCAAGACATTGAAGAAGCAGACCGCATTACATAATGTTGGAATAACTCCACAGTTTTCTTCTAATCTTTGCGTTTATGTGCTGAATTGTCTCGTTAGTTTTGAAACAAGTTCTATCTTTTCTAGTGGTTCTTGTCCTGGCTTTGTGACTTTTCTGCAGCTTCATCTATATGTACCCGTGACCACATAATGGGCTCATCACCTAAAGCCTATGGTTTCTTCTCTCTCGAGCTGCATTTCCACTCTAAAAAAAGCCCCACTTCGTCTCGTCTTGTCCCAAATATCAACGAAGACCCATGACTAAGGCCGTAAACAAACCGAATCGACCCGAACTTTGATAAGTTCTGTTCGGGTTCGTTAAGGTACTAGTTTGGCTTGAGTCTGAACAACTTGGCTTGAGTCTGGCTCGTTAAATTTTTCAAAGCTCGAGGTCGGCTCGGTTGAGTTCGTTATGGTACTAGTCTGGCTCGAGTTCGACTCGGATTTGATTCGAACCTAAACGTCTTGGCTCGAGTTCGACTCTTAAACTCAAAGAAACCGAGTGAGCCGAACCTAAGCTCGAATTGAGTTCGTCAAGACTCGGGTTTGGTTCGGCTCGGCTCATTAAACTCAAGAGAATCCAAACTCTCTGATTGATCGTATAGAATTTGGGAGAAAAATAAGTATTGAATTATATATACAACCTTAAAAAATTTTAATTTTACAAATAGACCCCTATTGAATTATTAATTAAATTTAATTATAGGTTCGCGAGCCTAACCGAGCTGAATACCGTTAGACTCAGGTTCGGCTCATTTACAGAAACGAGTCTAGAATTGAGATTCAAGTTCAGTTCGTTTAGCAGACGAATTGAACTCGAACGAGCTCCTACCGAACCGAGCATCGAACAATTCACAAACGGCTCAGTTCGTTTACAGCCCTACCCATGACAATTATAGTTTGGAGATTAATTTTAGCACTCCAACTTTGTCCAATGGCACTCCAACTTTTGTCCTCATTGCGTAAAATTACAAAAGTATCCTTCTTTCTTTAATCTTTAAATGGCCAAATACCTTATCTACCCTCACAATAAATTAATAAAGAAAGTCATTCCTTCTTTCTTTAATCTCCTCGTGATACTAGAATTCCACTACAAAACCATACCCAGAAATTCACTTCAAAAAAAGCTGCATGATTCTAGTTTAAAAAAAGAAACTATACCCAGAATTTAAACAACCTTAAAATCTTGCAAATCTTAAAACAACCTTGGCCAAATTAGATGCTTGAATTTTTCTGAAATCCAATATCATTCCCAAATTATGTAGTCCAAAAAACACAAGAAGTTCACACAATGTTACTCCAAAAACCCATACAAATATTCATCATCTATCCCAGTAGAGATCTCCAATCATTCGATCTTTATAAAGTCCAACAAAAAAACTACAAATGACATTACAATAGGAAACTAATTTCTGCGCTCCAATTTTTACTGATGGCGTTCCACTTTTAACATGAAGTTACTAGTAACTTCATGAACAAAGAGGAGCGCGAAAATCAAAATCCTTACAATATACTATATGTTCAAGCAGTTAACTAGTTCCTACCAAAAAGTGAAGATCTTTGCACAATTGGTTCTCCACAAATAAATAGCAGCACATCCACCAAACCAACTCCACCACGGCTATAGTTCCAGTGAGGTATTGATCTCACATTCAACTGCAAGAAGTCGTTGGAAGTACATATCAATAAAAAAGAATAGTTCAAAGCATCGATTAATCAAGAAAAAAATCTCATGGAATATACTACAAAAAATTAATAATTTTACATTGTGTTTCCAGCATATTTATGTTGACATGTTGATTAGTCAAGATAAAATGAGGACTCCTGCTAGTGTTTTCATCCTTATGTGGGCAAATCCGACTATTATGTCCAATGTGATGGCAAACACTATATTTTCAATGATCATAAATTCTGTGATCAATGTTCATTAGGATTACACTAACCTAATAGGAGTAGATTTTTTCAATAATTAAATCCGTGTATTTGATTATACGAATGGAATAATAATTAATTACCTTATTGAAATTCAAGATTCAAATTCCGTGATGGAGTAAATTCCAAGGAAACTTAAATTATTCCGTTTTACATAGAAAATTTGATTACCTTATTGAAATTCAACATTAATTGCAACATTAACTACGTCTATGGAAGGTCTAGCTCTTTTATATATCCATCAAGATTTTCAAACTTTTCACAATCTCTCTCTCCGCCTCCCTCTCTATGAGAGCTGTTATTCGCCCCCTTCCATCAGGGGGGTCTGACACCATCACATGAAATTTTCTTTTTTATCCCCATCTACTTGCTCTCTCTCTCCCCCATTTCTCTGTTTCTTATTTTATTTTTCTATAAAATTGTAAGTACTAATAACTTTTTTTTCACCTATTTTTTTTAATAAATTTTAGGTTTTTGAAATTTACTCAACGAAACCTATCAAATGAGCCTAATATTGATGGTGAAATAATGTAAAACGAAAAAATTATATTTTTGTAGTAGTTTAAACTGTCTAAAAAGGTTGAAAAATTAAGTGTTCCAAATTTTAATCCGTTTGAACCGTTGGAAAGATTTTAGTTTTTTGATCATTTTATCTTAAATGGTCATAATTAAATTTTGACTATAGGGCTCTCGTCGATGAATCCTAAGAAAGTCATAGAATCAAATATCTCTTAGGGTTGATCAACGAAAGCTCTAAAGTCAAAATTGACTATTTAGGATAAAATGATCAGAAAAATTAAATCTTTCCACCAGTTCAAACCGATTAAAATTTGGAACACTTAATTTTTTAACCATATTTTTTAATATATACTCCCTCCGTCCCAATTTAATTGTCATTTTTGGGAATTCGTGCCACTTTTCAATTAATTATATCTTGTAATTTATAATGTTTTAGGTGATTTCGAAAATATTGAATTATAAAGCAAATCGAGATCTATCAAACAAGATTCATATTGGATATAAAATTCATTACCACTTTAAGATATAACTAATTTTTTAATCCAGTTAGAATAGAACTGAGACAAGTAAATTGAGACGAAGGGAGTAAACTGTTCGAAGAGGTTAAAATCACGTATTTTTTAAATAAAATTTATATATTTGAAATTTATTCAACGAAACCTATCAAACAAGTCTAATATTGAATATGAAATAATGTGTTTAAATTAAATGATTTTTTTGGGCCCAATATATTATCTCTTTGTTTTTATTTTTTTATTCGTCATTTTTTTTAAACTTCTATATTTGAGTAATCACGCCCAACGTAGAAGCTGCTCTCCTCACAAGGAATATCATTCGCAATATCGTTCCTAACTGACCAATTATCCGAAAATAAAAAATTGTACTGATCCATAATGTTATTTTATGAAACTCTCTCTAGACACTTTGTCAATCAATAATAATCAAAAACTGTTCAGCCCTAAGGCTTATAACTCCTTAAATATGATGCAAACTCTAACCCTACGGTCCCTACTAGGAAAAGGAAAAAAAACCAATGTCGGAAAGTTTTGAAATTATTACATATTCTGAAAATATAAGAAAAAATAAAATTTCTCCAACAAGAACGAACGTTATTGAACTTTCCTATCAAAAGTTATAAAAAAAAGATTACTTTCTAAATGGTCATAACTAAAACGATCAGAAATTTTTTTCCCTTTCCACTGGTTCAAACGGATTTAAATTTGAAACACATTTTTTAATCTCGTTAGACAGTTTAAATTACGAAAAAAATATAATTTTTCCGTTTTACATTATTTCTCCATCAATATTAGGCTCGTTTGATAGGTTTCGTTGAGTAGATTTCAAAAATATTTAAATTTTTTAAAAAAATGCTTGAAAAAAAAATGATTAACATTTAAAATTTTATAAAAAAAATCAAAAGAGGGAGAGAGAGGGACTGTTGGGGAGAGAGAGAGCGCACGTGGGGGTGGGGGTAAAAGGGTCAGTCTCTGAAGTGTCAGGGCCTGACAAGAGGGGTACGATTAGTAACCTTCCTCTCTAATCTGTCGTGCACTCTCTCCGGCTTTGCACAAATGAGGTAAATTGTAGTACACTGCAATTTTATACTACCCACCATTGATCAATTCACATTTTTTGGTTTGTTAATACTACATTTTTTTGTCGCTCTTACATATTGTACATTTTTCTTCCTTTTCATAGTACACAGAAATTGGCTTCAAGAAGGCAAATCAATTTTTTCAACTCCAAGGTAAACCTCTTTGATGTACTTTTTGTACTTTTATTATGTGTTGGTTAATTATTATTTTTTTGGTACTTTTGTTTGTTAAGAGCATCTCCAACCTTGACCTATTTTAAGACCCAAATTTAAAATTTGGGCAAAACTCACAAAATATCCTCTCCAATCTTTGACCCAAACCCTTCCCCCTTATGGGTTTTACCTATTTTTTTCCCCAAATTTGAGACAACCTAAGTCTCTCCCCATTTTTTTCTCCAATATTCCAACGGCTCTTTTCATGCCATTCTGAAAACATGGTGTCGGCTTTCCCAAGCTTGGATCACTCTCAACTCCAAATCAAATTTGTTCCCTTCTATTATTTACGTTATCAATCCATTCAATACTTAAAAAATAATATATTTGGGTAAAAGATCATTTTACAATTGGAGAGAGTCTGACTCAAAACGAGTTTTTACCCAAAATTTGACCCAAATTTAGGTAAAATTTTGAGTCAAGGTTGGAGATGCTCTAATGCATTTTTTTGGGTTTCTTTTCACGTACAAATTCATTTAGAGGAAAACTGATCAATTTCCCAACTTCAGTGTAAGCTTGATTTACTTTTGTACGTACTTTTATGTGTTGGCTAATAATTTTTTTCACTTTACACACATTGTACACAGATTGACCAATCAATTTTTTTTATAGGATGAATCATGAGAATATTAACCCGAATGTAAAGGGAAAATGACGGCTCAAGACATATTTTGATAATTAATACTCCACCTTTTAAGGACATGCTAAGAACATTTATTAATGAACAAAATATCCTTGGCGGGTATTATTATCAAAACATGTCATTGGCCGTCATTTTCCCGAATGTAAATCGCTCCAATCGAAATATACAAATACTTGAATGTGGAGACAATGATCGATCAAACGAAAAATAAATCAATGAGAAGGCAAAAGAAGCATGTTATGTGAGATCGTGCACATTGCACGAAAAGAATTTGTCACCTTGAAACACCAACCATTCTATACGTAATTGCTATCTTCAATACTTTCTATACCACTTTTTTTATGTCCAACCACACGAATGCGTGTGCAGGTTAGCCTTTGTGAAACATATGAAGATAGCTGAATTTGTCCAAAAAGAAAACTCAGTATTCAAATCCACGAACCCATCAGTGGGCATGTTTACGCTTTTTTACCATTTGACTTATTTTGGGAACTCTTATGTACTAAAGAAATCTTAGGATAATATGCAATTGGAGACAGGCAATTTTCACCTTCTCTACACTATGTGGAATCCTATTTCTTCTTGTGTGGTACTTGATCTAAGGAGGTCTACAAACATGACTTCTTAACATGTGGACACAGACCAAATATAGTGCAATCGAAATTCTTTATCTAATTGAACCTTTTTGGCTGATATAATAAATATATTTTTCATGCCGTGCATAGCATGGGTTTGCTGCTAGTTTTTTTTACAGAGAATATGACAAATCATAATATGCTTTATAGGTGTTGAAATAACATAATAATTTAAGAGATTTAGCAGCCGAAAAGAGTAGGGTAATTTACACTAACCTCCCCTAGGTTTTTTGACAAATACATTGCACACCCAACCTTTAGAACTTTTTATACCTGTCTCCCTTGTAAGGGAATAACTTCACTTGATTAGATTGACTCTGTAGATTTGTGGATTCCAAGTTACTAGCATTGAAAAAAAACTGTGTAACGGCCATTTTGGTCAAAAGTTTCCCTAGGAGAATCCATACCAAGGAATTAATATAAGATTTTTTGATACTACTAAATGGGTTGGAAAAGTAAACCGTAACTAGAAACTTCGAATCCACTCTTCGAAAGAATAGCTGAGTGGATCTTATTGAGCTCAGTTATTCCCATTCAAGGGATGTTAATGTGATTAATTAAAAAGTTCAGGCCATAGTGTAGTTATCATAAACCTTAGGGGGAGGTTTTTATAATTTACCCTAATAAGAAGAATTAAGAAAAATAACATTTTACTTCTAGATCCAGAAAATAAAAAGTAATTCTCACCAAATCTCCTCCAATTAACGAAATACTAAAATCCTAAACATTGAAAGTGCCTAACTCCTAGGGCACCCTATGAAAGTGCCTAAACCCTAGGGTACTCTATAAAAATGCCTAAATTCCTAAGGTACCCTATGAAAGTGTCTAAACCGCTAAAACTCTATAATAGGAAAGTGAACTCTAAAACACCTATGAAAGTGCCTAAATCTAAACCCTAAAACTCTATGAAAGCGTCTAAACCTAAACCTCTAGGGTATCCTAAAACCTAAATACCCTAAAACCCTAAAATTTTAGGATACCCATTAGGGTCCTATAAAACTCTAGCATGCCCTAAAATTCTAGGGTGACACTTTTATTAATGATAAATATATTTTTATAAAAATGAATTTAGTGGTAATTAAATATTTTATCTATTCTTAATTGGAATTAAGTCACTTTTTTTTTTGACGTGAGAATTAAGTCACTTTGTAGAGGTAAAAATCTCAAAGAAAGTATTCTTCAAAACGGTGGGACCAAATCTCTATCACAACGGCACCAAATCTCTACAACTCGCGCAAGTTCCACAGTTCCACTATCACAACGGTCTTGAAAAGCTGTAATCAAAAAGCTGTAACCCAAGCGGGGATTGGGCCAAACCTACAAACTCTCTCCCTACAACTCGCACAAGTTCCACTATCACAGATTCACAACGGGGATTGGGGATTCCTGCAAACGCTCTCTCTCTCTCTCTCTCTCTCTCTCTCTCTCTCGTCTACACAACTTCGAACAAACCCTAAACCTTCTCCGTCGCTCGAACACTCCACGGAATAATGTTTCACCAATCTTGATCGCTCGATCAATATTCAACTTCCTTTGCGTCACTCGCAATGGTACTTTTCTCCAGACTCATCGCCGCTCAGATTCGGTTCTTGCTCCAGAGCCTCGACGAGTCCAATTCCGACTCCGTCGTCTTCCGCGAGCTCTGTCAGGTCTTTCTCACGCACTCTCTCGCTTTCATTCTCTTTACGTTCGTGCATAAATATGATATGATATGGACACACATGCAAGCGTATACGTGCATATTATATGAGTAGTTGCTTTGGTTTGGTTATGATCGGATTGTATTCTGTTGAAGTCGAGTTTTGATCATAACTGATTAATACTCCGTTTAATTGAACATATTGAATATTTCGTTTTTAAGGATCTTGATAACTTTCTTTTACTATATTCTTTACGTGCTTTATTTGGTTCTCCAATGGTTTAGGGTAGACTTGTGCCCTAAGTCACATAATTCGTGTTCACGAGCGGATGGGGTGCGAGGGTGGGAGCACGAGAGCCTTGATCTTTAGAAGAACTGTAAGGCAGAGCGTCTCAGTGTATTTTCTTTATTTACTTACATTTTTATGAGTCATGCATAATATTTTGAATAATCACATAGTACGTAGTAAAATTTCATGCCCTAGAAAAGAAAGATATTCGTAATTTAAAAGTACCCATTCATAAAGGAATATGGTCATTCAGTCAACCAAACCTGTCGAAACTTAAAATTTACAACCTGTAGAGATAATAAAGAATATAGTTTCTGTTTATAGAAGATGTAATTTATTTCAATTTAGATATTATTTCTTTTTGGGGATAAAGTAATTGTTCTAGTTGTGCATATGCAAAAACCTCCTCTTTTGGTACAAAAGCACAACAGATAGAGTTTTGAAACAACATGACAAGGTCTGTTGTCCAATTCATTGCCGCTGCAATGATATAGTGCCAGGCAGGTTGTCCACACGTGCAAGGCATTGCAGATGTCCTTTGAACTCAACACATGGTGGCCTACCATTGGCTTAAACAAGGATCCTGCTGACAGATCGCGAACTTAGGTCCCTATTTACCAAACTGCATCTAGATTCCAGCTGGTTTTTCGTTTGTAGATTCCTAAGGTAATGCGCAGTTCAAGGGGGTATCCAACGAATAATGTGACTAAGGTTGTGCCCTACTAAAAATTGTGTTCAATGGTGGATAGTTGGACGGTCACAAGATTGTAACCTTGGAAGAGGCCAATGCATATGGAGTGGCAGATTATGCTTTTGAGATTAAATTTGGTATTGCATTTCTTTGAGAAAATTGGGGTGGCAAACTCCATAACTCGAGTCAATGTGTAAAGAATTCTATTTGAAGCTTCCCCGGTTTATGTCAATTTCCTGAGATTTAGTAGATTGGTTTTTAAGTGTACTCGTGAGCTTATCGAGCCAAGCTAAACAAAATAATGAGCTTCAAAATATATTAAAGTTTGGTCTGTTTATAAAAGGAGCTGATATTGTACGAAATCTTACCAAGCCAAGCATGAGTTGAATTTGACTAACTTGGTTCATATGACTTCTTTTTGTAATATCTAAATTGGTCGAAGGACTTGCTTTGGTTGCAGTGTTTTCCTGGCACAAAAAACAGTCTAATCAAACTAAAATAATTCTCTGACATATGTTTCAGGGGCTTTGATGGTTGAGATTGAAACATACTTTCTCAGACTACCCTATAGACTACACCACAGGGAGCCGGACATGAACAATTAGATTATTTTATCGAAACCATGTAAGGAGTGTTGATCAGCATTGCATAACTTGATAAATTACTAATAACTGGAAATTTATGGAACAATTCAGAAAATTTCAAAATAATTTGTTTTTAAAATAAATAATCTGGAATGCGTTGAACTGTAGAATTGGATTGGTTTGGGTCCGAGGGTCGTGACATGTTGGTATAGATAACTTGATTCCTAAAAATTTAAACCCCGAACCGGCAAACCCAACTTTCAAGCTTGTTTAGTGACCGGTTGGCACAAACTGGAATGTTTGAAACTGACAATTTCTTGTTATTATGTCTTGAAGATGCTCTTTGCATGTAATGTATTTGGTGTTTCACATGTAAGACTGTATGATGGTGAAACTTGTTAGTTTGCTATTTTCATACGGGTGTGATGTGATTTGTCATTATATTGATGAATGTGATCTTAGTTGTAGAAGGCTCAAGGCGCTAAGGTCCCCCATAGCCTAGCACAAGCTTGAATTATTAAGATAGAAGGAATATCTTTCTGTGAATGGAACCTACTAGAAGGGTTTGGCCTGTCATATATTGAGGCACTTTCTTTTGATGAACCTGGGCCTTCTTTGGTCCTAGGTGTGCATTTGACAACAGCGGATGTTGTGTCAGTTTTAATGATCTTTCTTATTTGTTATAGGAATTATTGGGGTTCTACTGCAAGCATGTCTAGTTGATTTCCTCATGGGTGATATTTGTTTGTTGACTATGGATGTGAGGGTAGCATACTGCTGCTCCAAACCTGCTTGGATCATTATTCAACCGGGAGATGTGCACAAAATGTAACTGAAGTTTGATTTGCTAGCTGGAATCTTCAGATATTTATTGCAATGTCCGAATTTCAGCTCCATATTTTGTGAAGCAGCGAGGAACATGGTCTTGAGTGAATGATTTATTTCAGATTTTTGTGATGAATTACAGCTATCAATTTATGAAAAAGTTGGGGTTGGCCTTTCTTTGGCGGACTCTGAGAATGTAGCCATCAGGACAAATGGTAAGTTTCTTGATCCATATTGTGTTGCTGCATCCTTCCTCTGTGTGTCAGTCCCTATATACCTTATTTTGACGAACTGTTTATTGGTTATCAGGACAAAGCTTCTGCATAGGCCAAATTGATCAGTTGTTGAGAAGTTCTGCTGTATTAGAGTCTGCCGAGCAAATTCAAAATGTTATTATGTTTTTGGATCGCTCGGAAGGCCTTTCTAAGCATGTGGATTCCTTTATGCTAATGCTATATTTGATGGAGCCGAAAGGGAGTACTCCATTGATATTCTCTCCATTGCTTTCCCATGAAACAGTCAATGCCAGGTTCTTAAGTTACTTATCTCTATCTTCTTCTTCTTCTGATGATGATGATGAACTATAAAATGATAAAATTGATTTCTTCATGTATTCTACCATTTAATTTGGTAGTAACCATATTAATAATCGCAGTGCCATTTGTGGTTGTTGTAGGAATATGGATTTGTTCTACGGTTGTAGAGAAAATGAGTTTGATGCAATTTTGGCGGAGATCGTGAGTGAAACCAACTTGTCATCTATTATGTCAGAGCTGGGTTATGGATGCACAGTTGATGCTTCACATTGCAATGAGGTGTTATCTCTTTTCTTGCCGCTCACTGAAGCCACACTGTCAAGAATACTTGGTACAGTTGCCCGCACGCATACTGGTCTTGTGGTCAACCAAAAGTATTATTCAACGTTCTACACTTCTATTGGTGGCAGTGCCACTTATGACTTATCATGTCTGAGCTCTTGGAATATTGATGTCCTCATGGAATCAATTAAGCAACTTGTAAGTTGAATTGATTATTTAGCTTTCAGTTAATACCATCTTCATCCCTCAACAACGTGACTAGGCAATATTGGTTTCTCACCAAGACATTGATGTTTCTGACATTAGGCTCCTGATACCAACTGGATACACATTATGGAGAATCTGGACCATGAGGGTTTTTACCTTCCTAGTGGCCAGGCATTTTCCCTTTTCATGTCTGTTTATCATCATGCATCTCAGGTATTTTGTTCGCTTCTCTGTTGGACACTGCAATTTTACTTCCTGTGGAGCTAATACGTAATCAATACAAAATGAAATATGCAGGAACCCTTTCCGCTGCATGCCTTATGCAGGTCTGTTTGGAAGAACGTTGAGGGCCAGTTGTCTTTTTTGAGATATGCTGTTTCAGCACCACCAGAAGTATTTATGTTTGCCCATTCTTCTAGGAAGCTGGTATGGTTTGCCGCATGTCCTCGTACATTACATTTGTATGAACTTTTTTGTATCGTTCTTTTTCCTGCTTATGGCTTTACCGTTTATTTCCTGTAGGCGTGTGTTAATGCATTGAGTGATAAGGTGGTTCCACAAGGACTAAAAAATCATGCGTGGATATCTCTTGACCTTCTGGAGGTGTTGTGCGGGCTAGCTGAAAGGGGCCATGCTAAATCTGTCTGACAAATTTTGGAGTCGCCTCTTAAACAATGCCCTGAACTTTTGTTGCTTGGGATTCCTCAGATTAATGTAGTTTTTTTTTTTCCATTTCTTATGGTGATTTGTCACTCTCTGTGTGCAAGTAGTGAAATCAAGTGTTGCTTTTGCAGACTCCCTATAATCTACTTCAATATGAAGTGTTTTCTGCTATCTTCCTCATGATAGTTGCCTATGCCACTGGAAGTAGTATCGTTCTGTAGCTTTGGCAATCTAATCCCAAGCTTGTCTTGCAAGGATTTCTGGATATAATGAAAACAGACCAAGGCAACATGGTTAAAGTTTTGGACATTTGTCAAGAGTTAAAGGTAAAACTGATCTATTATTCACTGTTTGTTTAGTAGCTATTTGAAAAAATTGGGAGTACTATTTATATGAGATGATTAATCAAAAAGACTATTTACTTGAGATGTACTATTTAACTTATCCTGATTCGTGAGTGGGAAGACCTTATCCTAATTGTGAATTGCATCCAGTCAGAAAACTAAAGCAAGAAATTCAACGGCAAAGTTGTTTTCAATGATGAACACCTGTGTAATGGTAACTGGGAAGACACTTGCCTCCATAAGAGAAATGCCCCAACACAATCATTGACAGTATGGTAGCATATCGTTTATGCTCTGGGTTTTGGCAATTCATACATGTATGTGAGAAAACTGGTTTAGATGGCTGGGCATGTGTTACCAAATGCTGTCAAGTGTACCAGTTGGAAAACAGCGACTGTTCCGTTTGTTGGTGTTGCAGGAAAAGGTAGTCCATAGAGGAGATAAGGAATCACTTACAAAACTTGTGGTCTTGGGCACATCACCGAATGGAAAATTGATGGTATTCTTGTGAGGCACAGCTCTTTAGTAAAAAAACACAGCTGAATATGTAATTGTTTCTTTACATGTCCTCTGCTGATTTTTTTAATAATGTTTTTGCTCCTTACTCTTTATGCTTTTTTATGTCAAGTAAAACTGCCTTATAGTATGATGCTGTCTGCTATTGTTTGTTTATATAGTTTCTTAGTTCATGTCATATGGCAGATTCTGTCATCCATACTGGAGCATGTGCCAATTTACTTCAGCATCTGACTTGCTGTTGTTGCCACACGGAAAGAATGCATAAATTTTGTGAGATGGTTGGATGATAATATAAGAACTCATAAAGATGTATCGTTAGGGTTGGTTTCTTAGTTCATGCTCAGGCTTTAAGGTTTTTTTTTTTTTTTTTGTCAATTGGTAGTCAAGGCTTTAAGTTCATTAAGTCAACAAAATCCTTTGATTCTATGCTAAAATTATATAATATCCCTAGTGCTAACTTCAGGACTGCCTCTAGTTTTTAAAGGAGATGCTTTTTACACCAGAAGCTCTTTCTGAAGATTCCTTTCAACATTCTTGCGGTCTTGCAAACTTAAATCTCAACATTAGTTCAACCATTTTGAAGGTTCAATTTCTTTACTTGTGTTGTGTTTATGTTATTTATCTTCCATGATTTCTTAGTTCATTCGGTGGCTGTAACAATATGATGATTTTTAGGCCCTTGATACTAATGCTGTACATATTACCTCTGAGAAGCTCTATGAGGAAATGAAAAGGTTTTGTAAGGCATCCACAGATGTAGGTCTGAGATTGTAGAATGTTGGGAATTCAGATTCAACAACACCTGATGAATGTTCGGATGATATAGCGGCAGAAGCAAACTCCTACTTTCGTGAATTATTTTCTGTTCAGATGACTTCTGATGCTATGGTGGAAATGCTTGCTCATTTCCGGTAATCATCTGAGAGAAGGTTACTTATCAGCTTGGTTATTTGGTAACTGCTAAAAGTAATCGGAATAATTATTTACCCAAAAAAAAAATCGGAATAATTGTAACAAATTTTTTTCCATGGCTTTTGGTTGTCTCTGGTGCCTTCCTGTTTTGATTTATCTGCTATTGATGGCTTTGTAAGTCCATTCTGTGACTATATGCAAAAGGGCTTTTTTCGTCCATATCTCTCTTTCATCTAGAAATTGTATACATTCATCGCAACTTCTTCTCCATAGTTTGATTTGTGGATTGCATTATGCAACACCATGCAGAACTCTTGAGAGTGACTGTTTCCCATTCTATATGGATGGTTTTATTCTTACCTCACATTACAGCTTTTACCACACGTGTTTTGTGAGATTGATAGTTTGTTTAATTTTTGTCATAGTTTGTGTTATGGCTATCTTGGCATAGAACAATTCGTATCTGTTCCACCTCATCGAAGCTTGTTTAAGTTGTTTGTGCAATATACCAACATCAGAATTTATCATAGCGAAGTGTTTTATCTGGTAAAGTAATTTCGACGTCATGCACTCGTGTTACTGGGCAGGCTAAGTGTGATATCTATTGTCATCATTTAAACTTCAACTCTTGACAAGCTTCTTTGTAATTGGCAGGGAGCAATTGATTTTTGAGCGAGTGATACAAAAGCTATCTCAGGAGTGCTGTTTATTCCCTCGGTATCTCAGGAGTGCTGTTCTAGTAGGTTTGATTCCTTATTACTTTCTGAGTTTTTTCTCCCTTTTGCTAAGGTAGGAACCGTAGGATGCAAGGGGAAGGGGAGAATTGGCCATGGTAGAGCCAAGGGTAACAAGGCATAATTCAGAAATTGTTCACTATTATGTGCTGTGATCGAGTAACTACGGTCCTTCTCTAGGTATTGCTTCTAGGTGCTAATGATGATTTGCTTCTAGTTGCTATAGAATGACTTAACCCCTCGGGACTGCTCTTTTATGTCCCAGCCTCTAATGCCCAACCTCTGGCAGCCCAGATTTAGGTCTACTTGGAGGGTCAGAATGGGACTTCTGGGTAATCTGTATGGGTGCACCATTTGGTATACACCGTGTTGTGTGGGACCCACAAATGATCGGAGCCGCTCAATTTGTTTAAAATATTTGTATAAGGATTTCTGTAAAAAATCAGCTTAGTCTGATATTGGTAAGGGCTTGATCAGTTTTTTGCTCAATTTTCTGTCAGGAAATTGGGTGAAGTTTTGGACAAAAAATTGAGTGAAGTTTTGATAAGTCCGTACTGATATCAGATTGGGTTGATTTTTTATAGGGATCCTTACAAAAATATTTTAAACAAATTGAGTGGATTTGATCATTTGTGTGGAACCCCGAGGTTAGTCCCACACAACATAGTGTACACCAAATGGTGTAGTTGTACCCATAACTTTATTGGTATTATATAGTTAATTGAAATTAATCTCGTGGAGTGATTATTTTCGAGCCAAGGATTTAAATTGCCTCATTCCAGCCAGAATTAATATTGAGGACGTATGAGTCCTGTTATTGGTATCATATTTATAGAGGTAATGCTCACAGACGTGTGAGCTAGTTATCCACTGGAATGAAGTGACTAGAAATTGTATGTTTGACTCTGTAGCTATCAAATGAATTTTGTCACAAATTTGAGGTTTGCCTTTTTGCTTATGAAGGAGGATTTCATGAAATTCGATAATCTTCGTTGATGCTCTTCATCTTTAGAATGTCTCGGTTCATTCGATGGTGTACGCCTATGTTCTTTTGGGTTTGATCATGGTTCAACCTATTATATCTCCTAATACAAAAGATTTATGGGAGACTTAGCCAAAAATCCCTCATATTTACATTTTTTGAGCTCAAGGACATGGACCTTTTGCAATCAAACATAAGGACAAGTGTGCTGTATGATTACTAAAATACCCTTTTTGCAAACCTAGTGAAAGTTCATTAATAATTGAAAAGTTAATGAAAGTGCCTAAACCCCTAAGGTACCTAAAACCCTAAGGTACCCTATGAAAGTGCTTAAACCACTAAAACCCTATAATAGAAAAGTGCACCCTAAAAACCCTATGAAAGTGCCTAAACCCTAGGGTATCCTACCCTAGGGTTTTAGGGTACCCTACCTCCCTAGGGTAGTTTTGTCCATGAAAACATGTTTTGGCCTTATGGCTCAACAACTCAAAAAGTTGAAGGACCTCCACTAAAAACTATTTTGTTGGCGTCCTTTCCCTAAATGAAAATTATTTTACCATACTTATGATTTATTTAAATATCTGGCAGACACCCTTATTGGCTGAAAAAAGTGAAGACATTTTCTTAAGTTAGAGAATAAAAACTGACCAAAATGACTCGTTGCATACAATTCTATAGGGTGGTAAATGTGAATCGTTTATGGCATTGAACACCTGAATGAAACCTATTCAGTAGTTTATTCAGTTATGAAAGATTAAAAGGTACAAAATACTGTATTCTGTATCAAAATAAGTATTGAGGATGACTCTACTACTAAGCAATTTTGATTGGGTCCATGCTCCAGTTCTCAACTGGTTGATGCATTGACAGAGTTACTATTGTGTTCATGGCCAAATTTGTCTGGCAATAGGTTCACCCAACGTTAATTTGTATAATATTTTTTGACATTTGGTAGTCAGGATTTAGGTTTACCTAGAGAGTCAGAATGGGACTTCTGGGTTATCTGTGTATAAGTGTTGATAGAAATTTCCCAACCGAGGATTTAAATTGCCTTATTCCACCCAGAATTAATATTGAGGATGCAACCACGTGAGCTAGTTATCTACTGGAATGAAGGGAGTGGGACTTGTAATGTTTACTCTGTAGCTATCAAATGATTTGTTGTCACAATTTTGAGGTTTGCCTTATGTGCTTATGAATAGAGCTATAAATGAATTGAGCCATTCATGAACTGTTCGAGGCTCAACTCGGTAAAGGCTCGTTCGAGTTCGATTCGTCTACTAAATGAACCGAACCTGAACCTTAATTTTAGGCTCGTTTCATAGATGAGGCGAACATGAAACGCATTAGTATTCGGCTGGATTAGGCTCGCAAACCTGGAGTATATGTGTATCATGGGGATTTTGTATAGTTATATAGTGAAAATTTTAAAACTTGTACAAGTCTAAACGTTTACAATTACTAAAAATTTATTTATGTATATGTTTTTATCATTTTATATGTATATGAACATATTTATGTACATAATGAAAAATTTATTTGTAGTTTTAGACCTGTATGAGAGAGCATGAAAATATGATATTATTGGATTGTTAAGGCTCGTAAACAAGCTCAAGTTCGACCCAAACCTGGGCAAGCTCGATTCGAGTTCGGCTCATTATAATTTTCATTTAGTTCGGCTTGTCATAATTTTCATTGAGTTCGGCTCAAGCTCGAGTTCGCTAAAAAACTTAATGAGCGAATCTGAACATTCTAATATTCGGCTCGATTCGGCTCATTTACAGCCCTACTTATGAAGGAGAGTTTCACTAAATTTGATTATCTTCGTTTATGCTCTTCATCTTTAGTATCCATTAAGCCTTTGTGTCATTTGTTTGTGTATGGCTCTGTTCTTTTGGGTTTTATCGTTGTCCAACCTATTATTGGCTGAAAGAAACGAGGACACATTATCGTAAGTTTGAGAGTAACACTAACCAAAATGACTCATCAGCTTACAACTTTGTGGGGTGGTAGATGTGGATCGTTTATGATGTTTGACCACCAGGATTAAACCTATATTCAGTTATAAAGGATTAAAAGGTACTCCCTCCGTCCCATAAAGTTAGGCCCCTACGAAACTACATGCAATTTTTGAATTGAAAAATAAGGTACTTATTGAAGTAATTTTTTGTGTAATATGGATCTTGTTTGATAGATCTTGATAAGATCTTTTAAATAGTGCAAAAAATGTTGAAAAATTCATTTCGTAGATATGTTATTGTTAAGTTTGAAAATTGCACGTAGTTTCGTAGGGGCCAACGGAGGGAGTGCTAAATACTATGTTGTATCAAACTAAGCATTAAGGATGACTATCAATACACTTGTAATAAAGGAACCAAGTATGGTAACCCAAGGCATGTGTTGAAATTACATTATTGCCCTCATAGTTTGTCAAGGTTGGATTTAAGTTTGGGGTTATTTTATGCATTTTAAGAATACATTCTATATCAATACCATGCAGCTCTTTTACAATTGGAGTTAAAAGGACAATTACAGCCCCTTTGGCAACTTTGGTAAGAAAGGGGTGTGATTTCTCTTAATGATAAGTAAAGAAAAGGAAGGGCTGTGGTTTCTCGTCATCTTATTTGGATAGACCTTCTCCTTGCTTTCTCACCAAATCACACCACTCTTGGTGAGAAACAAAAAAGGCTTTGTAAGGGGTTCTTGATTCTCACCCTCTCTCGCCTCCTTAACCATCCAAACAAGGGAGAGAAAGCTCTTCGCCTCCTTACTGTGTGAAGGTCTGTTTGAGATCATGCCATATTCGGCGCAACCATTCTCTCAGTGCAACTGTTCCCACGATCTTAGGAGTAATTTTGGGACGATCTAATCAATTCCATGATTTACGCTCGCTCTCTCTTTGTCTTCTCTCTCCATTATACCTTCGACTCTCTCTCATCTCCTACAAATCTCACACACCCAGAGCACGCAAAGATTTTTTACCCTCTCGCAATGGCTTTCTTGGATGGCTCTCGTGAATATCTGATCCCGAGCTTCATATAGTCCTCCATGTCTCTATTAACAAAACTCATAAATTTTGACCATCTCGCCGCGACTCGAAACCCCACGGTGCATTCCTCATCAGGCATTCCTTATCTTGTGAGTTTTTTTTATTTTTTTGGCAAGTGCCCGTCCATCTCTCTCAATCTAATGTGTTTTTTTTTTTTTTTGCATTACAGGGAAAGCAATTTGGTTTGTGAGTAGTCCTGACTACGCAAATTGAGTGAAACAAAAAGGTCGTTCAGCTATTCTATACGGGGTGGATAATTCCTCACAGTTTTTGGTCCTTCCTTACTCCACCTTAATAAATTGTATTTTTGTATATATATGCTCTCTCACTAGCGTTGGGTTCTCCGAATTATGTTGAAAAGATTTAGAGAGGAGATTTATCTCTGACTTGCTGTATCTTAAGTTTCCTATAGATGTATAATTAAAGACTTATTATGTTTCTCCTCCTAGATATTTGCTTTTTGTACTCTGGCTTTGGAGAAGTTTCTTGACTATCTGGTGGAGATTCCACAGATTTGCCATCATATTTTGCAAATATCTCATTTACGTGGTACTCGTCCAAAACTTGTTGCATACATTGAGCGTACTCTGGCTCAGAAATCATCATGCCACTTGGAATCAAATGGCAGCAGTGCTTCTGCTGCTCTGTGCAGTGGTTCTACTCCAGCCACAGTGAAAACTATGGAGGTACAAAATCAGTTTCTTTTATTGACCCTTGTAAAGTATTTAGGCCCCCTAAAATACCCAAGTGGCTAATTTCCATTGTGATTGATTCACTTTAGTCAAATTATTGCGCATTTATATCTAAATTGTAATTCTATGTCCATACGGCTTCATAATGTTGATATTGCTTCATTAACAATGTTAAGTATGTTATAGGGGTCTAATGTGAGGATTCTTTGAGGGATGGGTTGCCAGAAATTTAGGGGTCTAATGTTAAGTATTGCTTCATAATGTTGATATTGCTTCATTAACAATGTTAAGTATGTTATTGTTCCAAGATAACTGTTTGACAACTATTACTGGTAATGTGGCATGGCAAAATTTATTCACTCGTTGATTAATGTAGGCATGTACTGCATACGGATCCACTCGTCAGCTTGAGTTCTTCCAATAAGATGTTCTTCTTGGCTCTAAATATGGCAATCTAACTCAAAAGCTCTAGGTCACAGTCATTACCTAGGAAGCACGGATATTGACATGCCACGACACAAAGACATGTGAGGGCATGTTGAATAAAATATATGTCGAAGTTGTGTATCTATATATTCCTAATTCATATAAAAGATACCAACATATTGCAATCAAAATAGATAAAAACTCGGTAACATTACGAAGATATCAAAACCACAAAGCGGACAAATTTAAGTACTTAATTAGTGTACCTCAATGGAAAGGCAAACTAGTTTTCACCAAATTGAGATTTTATGCATGTCGTACTATCATACTAGTTTGCTTGTTCAACGAAGAAGAATAAGAGAGTCCGACACAGTGAACATAGTGAATTGTGAATAGCATTGGTAACCATCCTGTAGAAACTTTATGTACATCTCATAACCAATTGGCAATGAGTGGAGAGGTCCCAAATGTTATTAAGTGATCACTCATTCCATTCCCAAGCAATGTGGGACTTTATTTCCTTAACATCCCCTCTCACGTGCAGCAATGTTTGAGGTCTGTCACGTGTGGCCACTTTTTGGGTCCCATCATCGTGCAACCTTTTTGGTAGTCTGTCATCATGGGGTGTGAATTGTGAATTTTTTTTAAATGTGGGGTGGAACGGGCACCACTTTGATACCATGTAGAAACATTATGTCCATCTCATAACCAATTGGCAATGAGTGGAAAGGTCCTAAATGTTATTAAGTGATCACCCATTCCACTTTCAAGCAATGTGGAACTCTATTTCCTTAACACATCTGACTGACCTTCCGTTTTTTCGTACTCTTCCCTCTTGGTTAGGGTTTGACGAATGAATTGAAAAAGAAACCTTTGGTTTATTGTTATTTTTTTGCCAAGTTCCTTACTTTATGATTTTCACCCACCATCAATCAATACAACCCCAATTGTGTCCTAGTGGTCTTCATCATGTCCCTAGCATGTCTTCAACATGTACTAATCGTGTTGGGAAAAAATGTAAATAAAAAAATAGAACATCCTTTTGGGCATATTCGACACTTGTCCATGTCCAACGGTGTCGGCAGGGGTGGCTCTATGTTTCAAATGGAGTAGCAGATGAATACCCTGAGTTGAGATGTATGTATGGATCCATATATTTGAACACCTTAGCCCGCAGCTTTTGAAGACTTAAGCGACGAATTTTGCATTTTTGGAGACGAATTTTATTTGTCATCAAAGACCGAATTTGTTGTAATGGAGGTAAAGTAACCCGTCCACCAAATATTTGAACACTTTAGCCCACAGCTTTTGAACTCAACCCACCCCAAACTTTGCACGCCTACTGATTACCCTTGCCTTGCAAGGGGGAGGTTGGGGGGTTTGAGTCTATGGAGAGAATCAAACCCCCTTTGGTTTTTAACACTCTAATTCTCCGCTAACCCCCCACTAATGTATACAATATTGGAAAAAAAAAAACCTACTGCTCAGCTTTGTACTTCTAATTAACTCATTAATGTGGTGCATGGAACCAAAATGTAACAACTCATGAATTGAAGTGTAAGCTCAGATATGTGCATACGTTTCGTCACAAAGTTGATTTTAATACAATGGCTTACACTTTTTCTTGTGATATTTTCATTGAAAAATGATAACCATAGCCCAAAGAGTATTGGTTAAGGTCCAAAAATAGAGTTGGTTGTGTGAAAAAGTGCATGCAATTATGTGAAGGTGCATTGAGAAGTGTGAACAATGTATTCAAGCTGGAAGTTATGTGTATCTTCAACTGGCCACTTGGTTCTTTTAGCGTGATCAATAGAAATGTAAATTTCTTTATGAGTAACGTAACAAAAATTCTTAGAGCCACCACTGGATCTCAGACTGATACATGGGGTTAGCAGAAGTTTATGTGCTTCATTAGTTTTTTTTTTTATAACTAGATGTTCGGGCCAGCTTGCGTCTTGAAGGTATTGACCGGGCATAACCCCCAGTGGTCTCAAGGTTTGGAATGTTCGGCCTCCGTGGGGATGGAACTTATGACCTCATGGTGGGACACTTATTGTTTTCTCACAATCACTGAATCACTTGGTCAAACCCCTTGGGGTTTATGTGCTTCATTAGTTGTTACTGTTGGAAAGATACATCTTCCCACACCAGCCTCTTTTCATAATGAAATGAAAGGAGTAAATTGTGAAAGAAGTAAAACACTTCTGGTTTTGAGACCTCACACATCGACCCCAAAATCTTTTCGAAGGTCATATTTGGGCCCAATCGCTTTCCAATACTTTACGTATTGACCCCAAATCATTCAAATACATAAAGAAGTGAAAGAAGGAGACTTGGCACAATGAGAGAAGAGAAAAAGGAGTACCAGGGAACTGAAGCAGTAACCGGCTTCAAGCTAGTTCTACTTAGTGTTCTCATTGTACTTTGATTTCTTCCTTTTTCTGACTAATGCTGGAACTGGAAGCTGTGGGCCTCACCAGCTATATTATACTAATTACTGCTGTGGTGGTGTTTTTAAAAAAAAAAAATTGTTTTCTAAATAACAAGTTTGTCCCCTAAGATCCTAATCCCACATTCATCCTAAATAACATTTGTCTTATAGCTTCCTTTTGGTTTTCAGTGACTTCTTTTGGATGATACCTTTAGTTTTTATGTTTAGATATTGGGAAGCGATTTCTCGGTTGTTGGGATCTTTGTATCTTTCAAGTGGATTTCTCATCCTTCCGTACCATTTCCTTGTTTTGTAATAAAATCTTACTTTCTTGCTGATAGTCGAAAATAAAACATATAATAGTTCACAACGTTCAGCTCAAAATCTTTATGGCATTGCAAGAATGTATGTTTCACAATGATCTTGCTTAGTCAACCAAGGGTGCAAGAGAATTTAATACCATCTTCTGGAACACTTGTGTAGAGGACATGCAAGATGATTCTTCTGATGAATATTACATGATTGTTTCTCAGTCTTTACTAATGGTGTCCTTGCAGAAAGAAAATAGTGTTTCAACAGTTTTAACATCCCCTGCTTTTGTTCATTCTTCCAAGACAATAACTTCAACCAGTTAGTTACTTTATTTTTGTTAAATCCTTACAATTTCATGACGACATTAGTTATTTTTCCTTTCTAGTACATGATTATTTTCAATGTCCCGACTCTGTAGGCAGTAGGCACGCTTAGACAAAATTCACATACTATGGGGTTTAGTTCCGCATTGAACATTGAAACGCTTGTTGCAGCAGCTGAGAGAAGGAATACTTCCATGGAGGTATTTTCTTCTCTATTTCGCATATTCTTTGTCAGGACAAATTGTTTTTGTCCACTAATAATTTGTTGGATGCATTTTAAAATACCTAGCTTTGTGTGTGTTGTTTATGACGTCATCTAACATAAAATGTATGTACCTTCTACGTGCAGTATCCTGCATCAAGTACTCAGGACAAGATACTATTTATGATCAATAATATGTCATCCTCAAATATTGAAGCTAAAGCAAAGGAATTTTCTGAGCTTCTTAGTGAACAGCATTATCCTTGGTTTGCACAGTACATGGTGATGAAAAGGTTAAATCAGAAATCCATTGGCTTCCAAATCACATTCATTACAACTTGTTATTTCGTTTTAAGCACCCATTTTTTGCTCGATGTGATGTCAAACTGAACTACTTATCAGAGCAAGCATTGAGCCCAATTTCCATGACTTGTACATGAGGTTTCTGGACAAAGTTAATTAAAAAACATTGAATCAGGAGATTACTAAAGCTGCCTTTGAGAATTGCAAGGTAGCGATGCTTAGCCGTCTCTCCTATTCCCGTTGTTATGATTGAGAATAATTGCTAATGGCACCAAATTTACAGGTTCTTTTGAGATCGGAATTAATAAGATCAAGTTCAGAAGAGCGTTCCTTGCTGAAAAATTTGGGTAGTTGGCTAGGGAAGTTCACCATTGGAAGAAATCAAGCACTCAGGGCCTGAGATATAGATCCCAAATCTTTGATAATAGAGGTAATTATTGTACTGATCTTTGCGTAAACTGACTGAGGATAATTTAGCTTCTGAATGCACATTATGGATGCCTTCAAAGCTGGGAGTCCCACCAGTTTTTGATGATTTTATGGTTTTTTGAATGGTTTCTCATGCAGGCATATGAGAAGGGTCTTATGATTGCAGTAATTCCATATACCTCAAAGGTACAATTTTCTAAGTCATTTGTTCTGGAGTTTGAAAGGTCCACTTACTTATGAATTATGATATATTAACATGTCGTACTTGCTACAGATTTTGGAACCATGCCAAAATTTCCTTGCCTATCGGCCTCCAAATCCTTGGACTGTGGTGATTCTTGGTTTACTTGCTCCTTGATTTAGCTTTTCAGCGTGGTAGCTGAATAGTGACATCTGACATTCTCCTGTTTTGCGTTCTATCCCCACTGTTTTGGTATCTTAGGTCCTCTTTAGGAACCTTGGTGTGGATATGAAAGTAGTAAAACCAACGTCTCTACTCAAGGATCGAGCTTGGGAATCGGAAGGCAACCCGGATTTTTCTATGAAAGATAAGGGGGCATCCCAGCCACAATTGATCACTGAAACCAGCACTGGAATTATGTCTACATCTAATGCAGTTGACTTAAAGCCTGATATAATCAGTTCAACTCAGCCTGGTGCCCATTTAAATCTCTTGTCACAGGTTTGTGCTTCTGTACTTGTTTATCATCAGACGGTTCCCATATGTTGTTTTGAATTAACCTTTTTCTCGTTAGTATACTGGGAATCTCTATTTTGAATCTCGTCCGTCAATGTAGGATGAAAAGATGGCAACCTTAAGCCTCTCTGACCGGCTTGCTTCTGGACAAGGGCTTCCTCAAGTACCTCTATCTCAGTCTCAGTATTCTGTTGGTCAGGTGTGCCCCCCTCCTATTTACTCTTGAGTTTCTTAAATATTTTATTCATTACTTTGATCTAGTATTTAGTTTCCTTCTGTGGTGGCAGCTTTCTTCACCTATCCATGATATTGAAAGTCATATAATCTTCAACCAAAAACTCATGCTTCGGGCTTGCAATATTTTGAAAGGTTTGGAGTTAAATTTCCCTGTCTATGTTACATAACCATCAGTCCTGCTTTGTATTTGAACCCTGTTGGTACTTGTTATGTCAGAAGTGTTCCCCTTGCCATCAAGAGGGCTATAGAGGAGGTTATGGATCATGTTGTTCAGCACAATGTAACCATAATTACTCAGACGACGAAGGACCTTGTCTTAAAGGTTTGTATTTTCTTTTTTTTTAACCGCCAACATTCTTCACCATTGAGCTGTAACTTTTTTTATTTCGTTCGACATCTTAGGACTATGCTATGGAGTCTGATGAGACCCCTATATATAATGCTGCACACTTGATGGTAGCAAGTCTAGCAGGAAGTTTGGCACATGTCACATGCAAGGGTTTTTTAGGCCATCCTAGTTTTTTGTCATTTTGTTCGTAACTATTATTTTCTTGCCTCTTTCTCAAGACCTTATCGTTTTACTGTTTGGAGTATTATTCTTATTGTTTTACTGTTTTGGAGTATTATTGTTGTTTTCCTCTAGATTGGACCATCACCTTAGGAACTCCTTGCAGGCCTCCAACATCTCCAGTGAACTTCAAGAGCAAGCTGTTGCTATTATCATGAATGATAACCTTGACCTTTGTTGTGCAGTGATCCAGCATGCTACAACAGACAACGTGTATGTTTCCATGCTTCAATAACATTCTGTACTCCCTCATCTTGTGTTCATATGCAAACAAGTTGGTGTATGGCGATGTTCCTTTCAGTTTAAATTGTAGCCTATGGTCAAAGGAACGGTAAATAAAGTTTGATACAACACTGATATTGAACTGTATCGGCTGATACATAGTCTTTTTGTAGCACCATATTAGACATATCGAAATGGAACAACCATAAATATCCCTATGAAACAGCTAATGCTGCAACCCATTGCCACCGAATTCTTGAAACTGCCAAAGTATGTTTAACCAACTAGGGTTAGCTAAGTTGGCCACCCTTGTATACTTTCGTAGGGGAGGTCAAGAGGTTGATCCTTGCCAAAAGCAAAGATTGATTATTTCTTCCCTTGAATGGGGGCATTCGTTTAGTTATTTATTCCCTTAAGGGGCAATCAGTTGGGCTTACTAATGTCCCTTTAGATATAATTTAGATACGTGTATTCTCGTACCGCTTGTAATAAACAAACGGAAATGCTACATACACAACCCCCCACCACAACTCCATCCAAATCAGCCTACATGGCGTGCCATGTCACTCTCGGTCCCACCAACTTGTTACAACAAAAAAATAAAACAACTCAAAAACATTTTCTCTCTCCTTACTCAACCTTCCACCCCCTCTCTCTCTCACTGCCACCACCACCATCTCCACCATCACCGACGCCGACACCCACCACGCCACCGCCAGTCCGACACAACTGTCCCACCGTCGTCGGTCGCTGCCGTCGCGTTCGTTGCCGACCCTCTACCCAAACACCATCACTCCCACAGATCCAAACCCACCGCCACCATAGTGGTAATCTAAACCTCCATTGTACACTGCACCAAGGACGAGATAACCAACTCACGCCAATCTACTCCGCACAAGAGTTGAAAATTTCGAACAGAAACCTCTTCTTTATTTTCTTTCGATTTTTGTTTCCTTTGTTTAGAGGCGAGCCCCATTCGAGGAAACACAGTGATGAAGTTCATCGGGAAAAATGGGTTTAAGTACTCTCTACTTTGTAACAAGAATAGAGGGGAAGGATTAATTTACTCTGTGTGATGTGTTATTTCTTTGTACTACCATGTATGAAATACTATATGGTGTTGCTTTTATGTTCTTTACTGGTGTGAATCAAAAACCTTGGGTTGATCTATTTCTTTCTACTTCCATCGCGGTCCTCTACACGTATCTCGACATCTCTCTCCGGTGGTGGTGGGCTATGTTACCTAGAATGCAGATCGTTCTGGTACGAGGAACGGGAATGCGGAACGCCACATGCTTAAATTGTGGTACGCCAGGGGTAGGCTTCTATAGATAACGAAACTAGAACTTACGGTTCCAAGCGATAAACATCCAATGTAACTAAACATTGTTTGTCAAATTATTCATACAAAACACATTTCTAGGAGTATAAAATTTTTTACACTTTCTCCCTCCGAAATTCCATTTTCTCTCTATTTTTACCATTATATGTTGACATTTTGGGGAAAACTAAGGGAATCGCTTTGGATCGCTAAATTTACCGTTCCAAAACGGTAGTGTACCATGTTTTGGAACGTTCATGCCAAAACGTAATTCGCTAGGGTAGTAGAGTTCCTTGGTAACATAGTGAAGATGCAGGTTCAATCGGGGGAAAGAGAGAATCGTGCAAAACGTGAGGAGAGACTAGATATCTAAGTGAGACTGAAGTGGCATCGTGCCGGCGGTGGCGTGGTGGGTATTGGTGCCACTGATGGTGGAGATGGTGGTGGTGGTGAGAGAGAGAGGGGGTGGAAGGTTAGAGTAAGGAGAGAGAATGTTTTTGATTTTGAATTTTTTTGGCTGTAACAAGTTGGTGGGACCTGCGGTGACGTGGCACGCCACATAGGCTATTGTGGTTGAGGTTGTGGTGGGGGGTTGTGTACGTAGCATTTCCGATAAACAAATGAGATGTTTACACAATGGAAACTATTCACAAGTATGGTGTAAGCAAAACACTAAGCACAGAGGAGGGGAACAAATAATGGTCCTGGAAGAAGCTCTCGGTTTAATGGAAGACATGATTATAGTAATTAGACTAGTTATTTATTTTAAATAAGGATAAGTAGATGTGTAGTACACAAAAAGGCCCAAAACCGGCGTCACCTCTTAAAAAATAAGTTTAGTAAAATTTTGAATCTTAATCCCATTAAAGGAATGATAGGGTTGAAAACTGCCTGACTAAACACTATATTTGAGCTCACCAATGAAATCAACAAGAATAAAGGATAATTTCATACAAATGATGTGCTTCAATAATAAATACTGAACGTATTAGACTCTAAATCAAATTCAGCTGACATAGTCAAAAATTTGCCGATTCCTTTTTCTCTATAAGTACTGCATGATGCACAATGGAGAACCATCATCTAGGCACGTTTCCTCCTCTTTAATTTGCAAACCATTCCCCCAACATTCTAATAACAATAGATGGAAGTAAGAATGACCCAACAACTCCGAAAAATGTAAAACATCAAGTCCCAAAAATCTCGAGCCAATGCACAATTGAAGAAGTAGATGATTCACCCTCTCCAACACTTCGCAGCCCACACAACCTTTTTGTTAGATGATCTATAGCCTTTCTTCCTCAAATAATTAGTTATGGGTAACAAATCTATAGTGTTTGTGCATGCAAGGAGCATCACCTTAGAGCGAGCGCCGACTTCTGAATGTTATTCCTAGGAAAGGATCTGCATGTCCTTCTGCGTAGAATAGAATGGAAGGATCTAACTCAGAATACTCCACTTCCTTAACTCTACCTCAATTTATCAGCTCTAGAATACCAGGTGTCCATCCCTTGAAGAAGTCCAAAGAATTGAAGCACATCATCCAGCTCCTAATCCTGCAGCAGTCTAACAAGTAAAGGCTTACAAAACCAGACTATGACCATGATCGTGATATTATCCGCTACCAAAACATTCTTGTCAAAAGCAACGGGAAACTACCAAAACATTCTTGTCAAAAGCAACGGGAAACAACACTGGAAAAGCTTCTCAAATAGGAACATCCCTACACTGTATATCTTGTTGAAACATATCTAATATGGTTGCTAAACTCCGACCACTTTGCCTAATAGCTTTCCAAACACCCACCACGAGTGGATTTCTGCCTTCCTTTGAAGTCCATCCCCTATGCTCCAATCCAATTCAAGGCCATTTACCCATCTAAAGTTTGGTTGAACTGGCAAAAGCCGCAAATACCAACTCTTTCCTTTGCTAATGAATTGCATACCTGACCACAGCTGGGAGAGGCATAGGGACAATGCATTTGATGAAATTTTTAATGCAGCGATGTGCTGTAATGATAGATGGTGTATAATAATATATAATAGATTATAGAGGATGCTATTATCCAGGAACTCTGCTTTTTGTGGGAAGCTAACATTCAATTAGGCCTACTTTTTCCCAAACTAAGACCTGTGGTTGGTCTTAGACATGAAGATATGTTGAGTTGGAATTTTTATTTTCTAACATAGTGTAGCCAGTTTGGAATTGGCCTTTTGTGTTTGGATATCAAGGTGATGCGACTCCTATACATGGGTAAACACAAAAACCCTTACAAACCAACAAAAAACACATGAACACCTAACACACCAAAAGGCCAAAGCTATTACCTATGCAAGGAATACACAGAATCCACAATTTCATCCTATTTAGGTGTAACTATCCCTGTATCCCAGCTATATACAAGAAGGCAATTAGAAATTGCCCTTGACTGTTTTTTAATGATACATTATGAATGATTTTTCAGGCATTGAAAACCATTGACAATGAAATCAGTCAATGAAAGAGTCATATTATAATACAAGTTTGTATACACAAAGTCCTATGAGTGTAATACCAGAAGTCCTCCGCCCGAGAGCTGGTCAGTGGCGGATTCATGATTTTGACTTAGAGGGGTCACATGGGTCTGACCAAACCCACATTAGAACAACAAGCCCTACCAAATGCCAAATTTTATACGCTCGGGTTAGCCATATTTTACCAGTTGATTAATGTTCCTTGTATTGGAGGAGAAAATATGTTATGCAATATAAAAGATAAACTTTTACATTGCTCTAAATTGGAACAGACGAGGCAGATTTTGTCTATTTGTCCAGCTATTTAGAGATGTGAAGAAAAAAACCAATGAACTGATAAAGTCAAAACAAAAGAATCGTGTAGAATGCAAAGAGAAAAGGGTACAGAGGATAAAATGTTATGAGAGGAAGGTGGAATACGGAATAGTTGAAAACAAGTGAGGAGGGGCACTTGACCCCTCTCATCCTATGCTAGATCTGCCAGTGGTCACCTCTCTTATTCCCAACAGCGAGTTTATGAGGTAGCTTTTCTTAACTTCTTCGAGGATAATTTCATGTTGATTGAATCTAGGTAATATTTCATTGTTGCTTTATTCTCTCCGATTGCATAGGAATTTGTTCGGTTTCCCTCGCAAAATCTGTCTGGTCAGAATTCAATTGCAGTTCCTGCTGCTGTGCCAGTTTCATCTGTTGATTCTTTTGGTGCCGGTGTGTCGTACATATGTTTCATTTGCTGGAAAGCTTCGCCTAGGATTCTCTTCATCTGGAATGGGGAGTTTGGGGTCAAGTTCTATTGCTCAGTCTGTGGATCGTATTTCTGAGGAGGTGGACCCTAATTCCGCTGGGCTTCTTAGGTGAGTTGTTTCCTTTCTTTTGTAGTATAGTACAGATCCCTTTTTCTTTGCTTATCCATTTTTTGTTCTTCTTGCAGTGGCTCTACTCACAATGTTGCAACGGATGGTACTATTCAGAGTTGTGTTGAAGTTAGCAATGCTGCGTTAAATTCTTCACCAGCTACTATCCTTGAACCGCGTGTTTTAGAAACCTCTAATACTATGAAAGTTAGTAGAACTCATATATATTACTTTTGTTTTTATTGTTATTATCTATTTCTTTTGGGTTTTGCTCATACACATGTACAGGTGCATTAGTTAGTGTCCATGTTGAAGTATCATTGTTGTATTGATGTGCATGTCAATGGTTTGGTGCAGAAATTGGGCGGGACTCTTCCGCCATTTCTTGCAACTTCCACTGTGGACTGTATGGTTGGTGGAATTCAGAATCCTTAATAACCACTGGAGATGCTTTAGAGAAGTATCAAATTTTTGCTCAGAAGGTAATGCCCTTGGGAATTGCTTCTATACGAATTTCCAAATCCTTCCCCATTCCCGCCTAACCTGTGCTCGTGCATGTGCACTCTTGCGCATACAATTATGTAAAAAGAAAAATTAAATGAACTAGGACCCTGCCTGCTAGTTTAATTAAGGAAACTACTGATGGACTATGCACATCACAGTTAAAACCTATAGAAATAAGTAGCTTATGTTATTCTGTTGAAATTTATTCAATTGGCGATGTGGGACTGTGGATAAAAATAATTTAGACATTCTGGGTTGTTTTGTTTTTGTAGAGCTTTATTTTTCTTTTCCTTTTGTTCCTTGCTCTTTTTTTTTTTTTTTTTTCCCTTTCTTTCCAACATGTTTGCTTTCCTAGAATAGCTCTTCGCAATTGGAAACATTAGTAACTAAAGACAATGGGGAGACAGAAATTCAGGTAATAATTATTCTTTCCTGCCACTTAGTTAGCATTACTGTAATGTGAACTTGCAGCTGCTTTGCCAAGACTGAATATGAAGGCCTTTGTTGCCTTTTTGGCCTTTTTTATGTTCTATTTGAAGCTGTTATAAACATTTTTGAAGGTGAACATCAAGGATATTACTTAATTTGGATTCACATTTTCCATACAGGGTGTTATTGCTCAAGTTCTTGAAATCATACTAAGATGTATAAGCCGAGATGAAGCTGCACTGGCTGTGGCCCAGAAGGTTTGTTGCCTTATGTTGATTATTTCATACATGGGTGTTTTCTTGCCTAATTTTGCACTATATTGTTGCAATAAGTTTTTAAGAGTTTGTATGAGAATGCTTCAAACAATTTCTAAAGGCTCATATCAAAATACTGGCTGCTATTCGAGACGTATGCAAGCTAGTTGTTAAGGAGCTCACTAGCTGGGTATGTTGCTTTAGACTATATGAGATACAGAGATAAGATACGTATTGTTCATATTGAAAATGGTAGTTACTTATTGGCCATTTTTTAAAACTGTTGTGTATTCATTGAAAGTTCAGGTACTAATTGTTGCTGGAATAATAATAAGAATAACAATACCCACGTAATCTGCAATCCATGGGATATGGGGTGGGGAAGACTGGAGACATACCGATTCTTTTGTAATATATGCATATTGTGGCTGCTCTTAGAAAGGTTGACCACTGAAATATGGCCTCCCTATACCTCCAAAAAGCAAGAAACTCAAAGGATGTTATGCCATGGAATCATGCCTTCCAAATCAAAGCCGGAAGGCATGCAGGCCTAGAGACCCAATTCATTATTTTGCTTCTTTCATCCAAAATCCAGAGCATCAGCAAAGCACAATTTTTTTGGTTGATGGAATGATGATGTTTATTATTGTACCATGTATCTGACATCTATAAGTCAGTGCTAACATTTTCAACCTATTGGCTTGTTTCGTTTTACTCTTCTTCTATGAGTATTAATCTGTCTTGTCCTTTGCTTACAAAACTGTAGATGAGATCCTTTTTTTTTGTTTTAGTTGAATAACATAGCACATAACCACCATTTGTGTTAAATATTTTTGCATAATGCTGACCGGACATAAGTATACAACGGCTCGGATTGTAGAAAGAGCATTTGTAAAAGAAAACAATTGAATTTTTGTTCTTGTGGGTTTATTGTAGGATGAACATGATGCCCTAATCTCTTTGCCTTGGGCATGATTGAAATGAGTGGACAAGTTGTCAACGTATCCTTCTGATCTCCTTTCCTTCTCTTCATCAAATTACTGGCTTTGGTCCATTTTGATTTGGTTTTTCACTATTGCTTTTGTAATTTCTTATGTAGGTAATCTATTTAGATGAAAAGTGGAAGTTTAAGACAGCCATTATTGTTGGACTTGTTCGCGAGGACTTGCTGAACCTTGCAGAATACAACATGCACATCGCAAAATACAAAATTTCACGGGAGAGAACCGTACATATTAATCTTCTTGTAGTCCTCTTTCCTTCTTCTTCTTCTCCTTGCTCCTTTTTCTCCCAGTATATTTAATGTAGTATCCCACTGGTCTATCGGAGGCTTTTGGACAAGACTCTATGTCATACTATTTGATTCAAAACCTTCATCTATAGGTGCAATTAGTTTTGTTGTGATCCCTATGTTCTTGGATCCCTGATTTACGTATGCACGGGCAAGTGAGGGTTCCATGGGAAGGGAATTGTTAGAGGGAATCCCTCATTGGTAAAAGAACACTGGACCTTGTGACCTCTCCTCCTGGTGAAACGGGCTAGCATCGTGTTAGATTCCACATTACACATTTTGAACTATCATCAATAGTACACAAAGTCATCTGATTTTCTTAGGGTTTGTGGCCTTTTAATCTAATTTTGGGCTTCCTCACTTCTTGCTATGTGTTTGTTTCTTTTATTGTTGCTTGAAAGCCTATGACAAATATCTGTAATTGACTATTAAACAGGTTTTTTTTTCCTGTACGAGAGAGATCAAGAATTGCTTTGGAAGGCTTTTGTTTACTTTCCTAGCACTGTTGTATGTTTCTTTTATCGAGCACTTTGTTACTTTGTGATTTTTCATATGTTAAACCATAAGCTGATTATTTTTTCCTATAGAAAATATCTGAAAATATCAGTGAAGCTTGACTATCGATCAGCTGAATGTAGTCATAAATAGTAGCAGAAAGGGTCCGGTATCACACCCTGATGTTACTCTAGAAGATCTTGATTCAATTGAAATACTGAATCTGCACCTATCTCAGCTGGTCAGAAGTGGCCGACCATTTTTGTGGCAAGATGGACCACTTGTACAAGCAATGAAGAATGGTGACCTATTCCTTGTGGATGAAATTTCTTTGGCAGATGATAGTGTGCTCGAAAGATTAAACAGTTTCTTGGAGCCAGGAAGGAAATTGGTTGGTAATTTTCCCTGGGGATTTGGTTTCTTGATATGCTTTGCTATCAATTTCATATCTGCTTTATTAGCACCTGTTCCTTTTTTTATCCTAGTTACTGATGTATGGTATTTCCTATGTAACTTGACAATGTGTTTGTTAGTTTTTTGCTTTTGATGATTTCCTTGACTTACAACATGAAGTATTTACAATTTACAGTTGTATATCTCTGGAATACTTGCACTACATTTTGCATGTTAATTTACTTACATTTTTGGACCTTCAACTGTCTATTGCCATTGCAGTTAGTTTTGGTTGAATTACCATCTCATTCCTCCGTATACATCTTATGAGGTTGGGAATGTACAAGAATTTATGATGATTTCATTTTAAGATCTCAAACTACTTCAATGATGGGAAGAGATTTAGTTTGTGTGTATTGAAAATTTTTAAGGACGTCCCTTTCTGGGTTTCCAACGTGTGGACAATCGACTCAAGATTTTACATCTATGTGCCTATTAGCTTCTTTTTTGAATTTGTCTTCTATACTTCACATGTATTGAGTTTCCCCCAAATGTTAGTATTTGCACAATAGATTGTTTTTTTGGTGCTGTTTGTATATTCTTTGCCCATTTTTCGGCACATGTTCACCACTTGCTTATTCTCCTTGAGGTAAGTGGTGTGTATGTAGTTTTCACCTAGTCCATTTCTGTTTGATTCACGGCTGTCCAGGTTGTTTAATGTAACTTTCATTGAGTATTGACAATCTACTTCTCTTCCAGTTTGCTTGGTTGATGGTTTGGATGATTTTCCAAAAATTTCTATTTTATTTTTTTCCTGCGTCTTTGGCTGAGAAAGGAGGTCTTGATCTTGAGAAAATAACGGCTCATCCCGACTTTATGATTCTTGCAGTATTGAATCCTGGTAGTTATTATGGGAAGAAGAATGAACTATCTCCTGCCCTTCGGAATCGATTTATAGAGATATGGGTTCCTCCGGTCAATGACTTAAATGAGCTGAGAACTATAGGTCTACAGAGGTATGTGAAACTTTGAAAGCAAACTTAGATGTATCTTCATTTTGTAATAGTGTTCTTCTCTATTATTCCTGATAATTTTGCAGAACTTCGGAATCGGGCCGATCTTATGTTGTTGATTCTATGTTAAATTTTTTGCAGGTATATTTTACTATATTTCTCATGGAGTTCCCTTCCCCCCACCCCCGTCCTCCTGAAGCTAATCAATTTTTCCAAGATTTATAATCTTTAAAAGGACGACATTGCCTTTGAGATAATTTCTGTAAGATAGAGATTAACTAAAAGTTATTGGAGTCAACTCTGGAGGGTGGAAAAAACTTGATTTCTTGATTGTCCTTTGAAGTTTGTTCCTGTTAGCGGCGTTGGTTTCAAACACGCTTTTAAAATACTGAAGTTTTAGTTGTATCTTGCAAGTAGGTTCAGCTTTTTTCATCAAATCAAGAAACTACAAATGTATGCTCTAGTGTGACATAACATTGCATTTCAAATGTGCCCAAGATAGGCATTTATGGTTTTTGTTGGTGAAGTTAATGAGAACTTAAGTAATGTTGTGATGCCTTGGTGGTTAATAGAAAGCCTTGATGGAATTGGTAGTGGGTCTCATGTTTCTATTATTTCTGTTTTGGTTAGACTAACATTTCAATGCATGATTAAAAAAAGGGGGTTTCAATCATTGTAATTTTTTAAACAAGGTTTCAATGGCTACCCATGGTTTTGTGAATGGATTTTTTTTATTATTTTTAAGGCTTAATCGTATATATTTTCTCAAAATGTGGTTACCAAAGTGAAGGATTTTTTATGAGAAAACAATAAATAGCTTCTTCTGGCTCTTATAAACTTGATTTTCACATAGGTCAAAGGTAATTTACATCTAATAATCATGTTATCTCATCTTATAAAGTTTTGGGTCATGACATGTGAATTGTCGAAGCATTAAAACTGGAAGTTATTCATGATACTATATATTGCTCAATGATATTGTGTTCTTGATGCAGGATGACTTCACCGACAAAATTTGTGCGCTCAATGCTAATATAAGGTTGGTCCCATGTACTTCAAAACTGGCCGTATCTTGCATTTACTACCTTTTTTCTCTTTGCCCTTCATTAGCGTCATAGAATACAAGACTGGAAACAACATAATTTTTGGATGCATTAGATGTGTTTTGATGAATGTCAGCCTATAATCATTAATTTTGTTTCCTTCTAGGAAATAAATAGTTTGCACGGTTGTAGATTCTTTATCTATGTCATGGCTAATGGTTTTGATTACTGAAAAAGCTAAGGCCATGCATTTATTTGTAAAACTATTTATCAAGATATCAATTATCACTACGTAGGGAATCCGTAAGTTAAACTAAGGTAGAGACTTGGGGATGGAAAAGAGATCTCTGCATCAAATATGTATCTCCCGTGCAAAATCAGAACCATTTATCAGCTTTATTCAGTAAATTGGCACTTTATCTCTTCACTGTTTCTTAGTCTTTTGCCTTCATCAATGAAAGTAATGTGGCAGAAGTTCTCCTCAAATAGATTTTGTTAGTAGCATTGGTGGTAGTTCATACTTAGCATAAAGGATTCCCACACATTTATATCCCTTTTCTGCCCAGTGGGAAGTAGGGGAGATTTTAATGCGAGTTTTGTGTTAAGAGTTCCATTTCCCCCATAAACTCCTCCGTTTTGGAGATCCAACGTGTAAGTTGTGTTCGGCGCACATGTGTAGTAAACAATTTTGAAGTTTACTCTGCTAAAAACATCATAGTCCTGATGTTGGAACAATTCCTATAAAAAATTGCCTACAGAATTTTATGAGAGTGTTTTCTTTTCCTTGTTTAAAAATTGCTGCAAGTAAAAGGTTGATGGTAGTGGTTTTATTTGATTGCTATTTTATCTTAGTCCATTTTACTTGCTAATGCAGGAAGTTCCAAGAGAATGATTTGAAGACTACTCGATCGGGAGTTCAACAAACATTGGTCTGTGAATTTTCTTAAATGATGCTTGGTCTGTAAAACGTAAATATTTCTTTTCCTAAATATTTTTGCTTTGGGGCTGTAGATCTCAGTTTCCTATTTGATTTGTAGATGTGGAACTGGAGGTTTAATAGTGTACTGTATGCTGATAAGCTCCCATTTCTTGCTGGTTCATGGTGAATGATTAATAGTGGCATTAACATTAACAATTACCGTTAGCTATTAATTGTACGACTATTCTTTCTTCTTTTTCTTCTATCTCTCCCAAATTTATAGGGCAACTATCATTATATGGCATGGGATACATCACTTCATGATTAAGTTTCTAATGGAACACTCTTACTTTATTCCAAAAGTAGGCAAAGAACTTTGTGATGCAAAAGATGTTGAATTCAGAAGAAGAGCCCTTGATTTGCCGAATTAGTTTCTCAAACCAATATTGAGGAACAAGAGTGTCAAGCAGAGCTAAATGCTTATAATCTTGTGATCAGTTTTTCTGTGCCTTCGGCAAACACGTACTTTATTGCTTTCTTTTATCCAGATTCCTAGATTTTTAAAAATACATACTATTTGTTGCTTCTTTCCTTTGTTGGTATTTCCCCCAAAGTTACTCGCGAAGATAGTCTATACAACTTGTTACTTGTGCAGGCTCAGGTGGAACTAATTGCTTTGGAAAGAAAGGCGTTCTTGATAGAGGCAATTATGAAAGTAAGCATAGAGTTGCAGGACTTGACCAGATATCCTTGCTAAATTTGTATTAGTTTTCGCTACGTAATGTCCACTTGATTCTTGCGCTCAATGATTTTTTAGGTACTATAACTTTGTCCTTTTGACCTTCTAGATAAGAGTTTGGAAAATAACAAAAGCCATCTAGAGAAGAGTGAAAAACATTCTAGGGAAACGAGTTATCTTTTTCCTCTTAGATTAGGAAGTTCGTGCATGCTCTCATTCAGTTCTTTTGCAAATGGAGAAAAGGACATTGGCTGTTGGAGACTGGACTTCATAATAGTATTTTGAATTATTATCTGGTGTTGGATTACATGCATATGTACCCAAACAAAATCACACGCTTCCAAACTAACGAGCATGTTCACGCATGTGTAGTACGTAGGCTATCACCTAGTCTTTCCATAACTAAGCATGATTTTGAAAAATCAATCAGGAAATTTAAAAGAATCAAAACTACTCGGGATGTGTTGTTTTGGGTTAACATGTCGACATGGACAATTAAACAGTTTTTGTGTCCTTATCGAGTTACGCGTGTCAAATCATGTTCAACCCATTTCATTGTCGTCTTGATGGGTCATGTTATATTTGTGTTTGTGTCAAATAGAGGTCGATCCAAACCCTTTAACTTCATGTCGTGTTTGGGTTGTGTTAACTGGTCGTGTTCGGGATTCCCACCCCTACCTAACCATGCCATGACATTGTTTACTAGTTACCATAGTGGTGAATACTTGAGCGCATTGCAGGGTGTGGTTACTTTTAAATTATTTTGATTCCTTCTGTATTTAGTTTCTTTGTAACTTTTTGTGACAAACATATTCTTCACCGCTCCTAATCATTTACGTGAGCATTATGTCCAACCTTTACGTTCGTCTCACACATATTCCAGTTTACCATATGGGGCTATTGCATATGTTCTAAACTCTAATTCCCTTGGAGCAAATTAGTCGTGGAAAATATTGCACCTTATATAGAGTTTTGGATCCAGAAAGTGCTAGTTATTATGTCTAATATTGTGCTGAAGTTGGTGTTTGCGTATGGTATAATTCCGTTTTTAGAGTGTTGTATCGTAGCTGTTAAGCATTCGAATTGAAATGCTTGACTATGTGTTGTGTGTGTTCCTGTGAGCCCTGCATATATACAATGGCACATCTGTTTAGTGTTTATTATCAAATAATGTAAAATGGGGTGGACACGGTTTCTAGTCCAAGATGATAAAACCTAAGACAATGGTTGGAAGATGAAGAGGCAAGGTAATATTTGATTTCCTATCTTGGACATTCTAATCGATAAAAAAATGGACATTGACCATTCATTTGTGTGACTAATGTATGCAATCCAAAAGGTGAAAATGGCTCTCTCGACCCACCAAAAGGCTGCACTTTTTCATCCCTTAGGGCACCAAAGATAAATTCTATCCGATATTGGTTTTACAGTTTTCAATCAACACTCTCTAATATGATACATTAGTCATGTAGCGGTGATTTATACGCTGTTTCGTACGGAGTATTTTTTTTGAGTTTGGCGCATAAAGCTTTAAATTGACGCATCAGTCATGCAATGGTTGTAGTTAGTTTCATCAAGGCATCAAGCTTAACATTTAAATTGATGCATCAATCATGGTTTGCACTAACTAGGCTATTAGCAGAATTAGTTTTATTTTGGTATTTCTTTAGATGTAAAAGTGCATCTTGGATTAGTTTTGTCATCAACATAATCTAAGAGAGCCCCAGTTCCTTGTTGGAGTTATCTTCTTAGTTGCTTTATCAGTTTGTGCTATAATTCAGGTTGCAATTGACTTATCAATAAAGAAACCATGCTTGGGGTGATTGTTTATTCTCTTTTGTTTCGTTTTTTCGAATTCAACTGGACTTCATTTTTCTTTATATCAGGATAATGAGGATTTTCTTGCTTGTCTAAAGAAATTTGTGAATGATAAGAACTGGAAGATGTTATTAAGTGGGTTTCAAAAGGGTGTCTGGAAGATACTTGAAATAGGAAGATTTGGGCCTAGTACCAAGCAAAAAAATGTCAGCCATGTGGGGTGGTGGCTTCTCTTCACAGCTTCTCTGGACTGCCCCTCCTCTGTTCTGTCGCATACCTGCACCAAGGCGTGAGGCGGTTGGTCGCCTCTCGCCCCTCCGACGAGCAAGTCTGTAAACAGGAGAGAGAGACTACTTTCAAAGCGTAGGGTTGCATACCTTCTTTAGGGCAACCGTGACACACGGCACGTGCTCGTGACGTCACAAGTAACCGCCTTCCTTCTTAGACATTCCAGGCCTCCCTGGAAACAGTAGGAAGAAACTCCTCGTGGCCTCTGCATGGGTCAAACGGACCCTACCAATGAGGACTGACCCGAAGGCTTGGGCAATGGGCCAACAACTTAGACCGTAAACTGGTGAGTCGGACCTTTCGGTCCCGCCCACCTCCGCTCAGCCATCATGCCCATCATGTTAGGTTTTAGCCCAGTCCACGTACGCGGGGCCAGCCGGGAGAGCTCAAACCCTGGCTTTGCCTGCTCCCTTATCCTTGGGCCAGACACAGGCTCAATCTTGGTTCCGCCTACCACAATAGCCCCTCAATTTCTTGCCTTTCTCAAATAGGAGGAGTTGACTCAGCATCCTTTTAAACCGACCCGTCCTTACGATGATACCGAACGGGTCTCACGTTGGATACCCACAACACTTCACCGACCCATGGCCTGTCCTGACGGGACGTTTCGTCTGACACCCAAGTACCAGCTGCCATGTGTTAACGCCTTATTGGCCCAAACCGCCACCGCTGCTCCGTACTCTGTGCGTTGCTTCGATTCCTGCGCAAATTTTTTTTTGAAAACCCCTCCCTATATATAGATTTGGGAGGGAAGCAAGAGAAAGAGACACTCCCACACCTTCATCATCCAGAGCTTTCAACTACTTCAACCCTTTTGAGGCGATTGATCTTCTGCTCTAGACTTCTCCAAACTTGCATTGATGATCTTGATCATCACCGTGTAAGTGCCTTGACTCTTTTACATTTGCATATATGCGTTTTACTTTGCCTCTTTATGCGTTTCTAGGCTTAAAAATACATTTCTTGAGTTCCGCGTCAAAAAAGTGACGTCCCATCAAGCCTGGGGTGTCACACAATTGACCGAATGCCCCAATTATCATCGACGCTTCAATAGGATTGACCGGACATCCCTTAACACGAACTTCCCATACTATCCATCAGACTCTAACATTCGAGAATAAGACCGGATCTCCCTTACCTTTGCCCGAATATCCTTCTGATGTTGTAGCTAACCAAACTTTGCTCATTACTGTCCTTTTAGGTCTCTCTCAAAGGCCAACGACCATGAGTCTGCTACAACCGATGAAGAAGAGATGGTCCAGGATTACAACGCCAAGGGGTCGGTGGACGAAGAAGAAGAGGATGACTTCTGTGCCGACCTCCTTGGTGCGGCCATAGATGATACTCCAGTGGTGGACGTTGACAGCCACGTTCACGTAGACATCGGAGGAGGCGGTTTGGAAGACGACTGAGCTGAAGACATGATACTGATGAGAACTTAGAAACTGAGCCCGAGGGCTTGTAAACTGAGCCCAGGGCGTCTCGACTAGTAAGGGGGCGCAGGGTCAACTACCGGGCACACTTTCGGTAGGCTGCGGCCCTTGCTGAATTCAGGGAGACATATCGGTCCCGCGAAGGTCGTAGTTCCTTTGGCCGGGATATGCATCGGGGGGATTCAATTCCCCTTCCCTCAGTTTGTAAGGGGTTCTTTAATGCCCTAAACATCACCACCACCCAACTCTCCTTGAACGCATACCGAGTCATTTTCGGGGTGGCCGAGCTAATCCACCGACACAAACTTGATTTTCAGTTGGAGGACTTCTTCGGCATCTACTTCGTCGGTCAGAATGCCCTTTCTCGAAAATGTTACTTGTCCTGCCGACCGAAGAAGAACCCGTTGATCCTAAAGCTTCCTGATAAGGATGACTTGAAGGATGTACTAATCATCGGGGGGATTTGGGAGTTCGGTCCTAGTGAAAGGGATCGGACTCCGGTGCCTCGGACGGAAAGTGAAGCTTGTAGTAAGCACTTCCCCCTCCTCTTATGCTCTTTTGCATCACCATTGGCTTTGTTCCTTGATTATCTAACTATCATATGTTTAATGTATTTGTTGCAGACTTGGGGATCGTTGATCGCTTGAAGTCAGGGGCCGACCTTGGGAGAATAAACCGGGCCTACGCTTCCCCCGAATGCAACACCCTAAAGCTTCTGGGATACATTCCATCCTTCAACACAACACTTGCTGCTCGTAAGAAAAGCCAAGCCGCCCGCGCCAAAAAAGTCACCGAATCGGGCCCATCACAAGCACCGGACACCCGCCGTCCTCTGCAAGGGAAGGACCGCCTTCCGATCAACTGAGCCACCCCAGACCCATTCTCTGAGAGCAGCACCGAAATGCCCATAGCTCCCTTCCATTCAGTAAACTTCGAATACAATACCGCGCCCAGGGATGCAACTGTGGCGGCGGCCCCAGCGGGAAAGGAGCCCGAGCCTGTTGTCTCGAGTTGTAAACGCCAAAGACCGGAAACAGGAGGAGGAGGAGGCGGCTCGGGGGAGGGATCATGCACGGACGAGCACCAGCAACCAATTGGAAGATCTCCCCCCTCGGATCAAGGCTCGACCGAGAACCCCATTTGAACCTGGCGATGTCATTCCTCGGGTTCCAGGTTCGTCGTGGCCACAGCGTGAATGACGACCCGAAGGTGGCCTATGCGCTACTAAATGGAACTCTGCTGCCCCGAGACGCCCAGGACCTTCCCAAGGATCTCGAATCCGCTCTCGGTTCAGCCTGTCAGTGTCACGTCTAGGTACCGCACTATCCCTTGTTGGCTTGCCTTTTCCTTTATACTTAGCGTTCTAACTAAAAATTTCTTTGGACAGACTTCTCAGCACCTTGCCGCCATCCGGGATCATCTAACCGAGCATAACAAGCAAGTGAACAAATTGATCAAGACGAACAAGGATCACAAGGCTAATGCTGACAAGATGAAAGCCGAGGTCGCGAAATACAAGGAGGCCTCGAATGCCAATGCTGCCTCGCTGGCACTCAAGCAGAAGCTGGATGACTTGAAAGCTAAGCAGCCGGGGTTGGTGGATGCTGAAGATGCCAAGGGTTCCAGGAGGGTACAACCGAAGCCACACGCCATTACAAAGCGCAGGTCAAGAGTCTTCAAGACAAGGCTTGTGGCGTTGGTTTTATCCTTGGGTTGAAGGTCGCTGGCATCCCTGAGTCCTCCGAGCTCTACAAGGCACTGCCCAGATATCCGAAACAGAGGCCTACCCCCGCTCCTGCTGTAACACCGGAGGTCAAGATGCTTGCAGGGGATGCTGAGAAGCTTGATTCCCCCACTGAGACCGAAGCAATTGGCGACCTGAAACCCTGAAATCATCCTTTTCGAACATTTGATCTCTTTTCTTTTTGAACGACTGGTGCCGAACATTAGGCTTAATACCAGTTCGTTGGTTTGTAATATTTTTTGAATAGCCGGTGCCAGACTATTGGGATTCACCGAGCCCTGGTTTTGTAACTTTCTTTAACTCCTCCATGCCATCGCACTTCAATTCCCTCTATGTTTCATTGCTATGTTGCATACTTCCCGACCGTTTTGGTTAACCAGATAACGGACTACCGCACATCCATCTAGCCTCCACTTCGGGCCCAGGCTTCCGAGGCTGGGCTCAAAGTAACTGGAAGTCTATGGGCCGAAGCAATTGCTAAGAAATCCTTAATTGGCTTTTGCAAATTAATTACATAGGCCAAATCCACTAACCATTTGCCTATTCCACCGAAACATCTTTGCAAATTAACTAAGCAGGCCGAGGCCACGAATGGTCGGCCATTCCACCGAAGATTAATTTTGTTCAAATGAATTAACAAAACAGGCCGAAGCCACGAACATTCGGCCATGCCACCGAAAAAACCTTAATTAATGTTCAAATATTAAACCAGACAGGCCATTCCACCGAAAATTAATTGTTGAAATAAATTAACAAAATTGGCCGAAGCGACGAATGTTTGGCCATTCCATTGAAAAAACCTTAATTAATGTTTGCAAATTAACCAGGCCGAAGCCGCTAATGTTCGGCCATTCCACCGAACAAAATAGTTGCAACGGTAACTAAACAGGCCGAAGCCACAAACAATTTGATACAGAGCGATCTTTCGAGAACTAAGTGCTTTATTCCGACGGGCTGGCTAAGAGTGCTGAAGCCGAAACATACAGAAGCGTGGGTCGGCCAAAAGTGCCAAACCCTTAAAACATAGAATGAGGGTCGACCGGAAGTGCCAAACCCAAACTTACAAACGAGGGTTTGGCCAAAAGTGCCGGACCTGGAAATACTAGTACAGTAGTACTACCAGAAGCTACATATAAGCCTTCCGAAGATTGTTAGCATTCCAAGCGTGGGGGATGATGGTCCCGACTTTATCTACCAGTTGGTAGGAATTCGTTCCAACAATCTTCGTAACCTGGTACGGGCCTTCCCAATTCGGGTGTAACTTCTTTTTCTTTCTGACACAAACTTTCCTCATGGCCCAATTACCAACCTTGAATGAGCGAGGGCGGACCGACCAGTTGTAGCCCTTTTCCAATTCTTGCTAGTATTTGGCAATTTTGATTCGGGCCAGGTCCTTCAGGCCTTCGATAAGATCGAGCTCCTTTGTGGTTGTTGCGGTGTTACTGCCAGGTCAAAGTCCATAGTACGCCGAGTGGGTAGGCCAATCTTTGTAGGGATCATAGCCTTCATGTTGAAAGCCATTGCGTAAGGCGTTTGCCCGGTTGCTCGGCGCGGCGTTGTCTGGTATGCCTAGATGGCGTGGTAGAGCTCCTCGGCCCACTTACCCTTTCTGGCCTGAAGATGGCGCTTGATCCCATTGGCAACAGTCTTGTTAGAAGATTCGGCTTGTTCATTACTCTTTGGGTAGTGAGGCGTGCCATGCTCCTCGTAGAAAATCGAGAAGACACTTCTGACAAACTAGGTACTATTATCCACAATGATGGCATGAGGAGCACCGAACCGAGAGACAATGTTGCACCAACCGAAACGAATGACATCTGAATCTTCGATTGTGACCAATGGCTCGGCCTCGACCCATTTTGTAAAAAATAGTCGGTCGCTGTGATTAGGAACTTGAAACCACCCGGGGCCGTTGTTAGTGGACTGACAATATCAAGCCCCAATTGGCGAAAGAACACGGGCTCTTCAGAGGCTAGAGTGCGGCCGCAGGTTGGTGTATGTTCGGGACAAACTGTTGGCAATTCATGCAATGCTTGGCATATTGAACGACATCAACTTCCATAGTTGGCAACCAGTATCCCTGAGTGAGCGCCCGGTGGGCGAGGGACCGACCGCCAGTGTGCATACACCGCAACTTCCTTCGTGAAGCTCTCACAAAAGTTTCCGAACCTGGTCAGGGTGCACGACTTTGAGATACAGTCCTCCAGACGACCGACGATATAGCTCCCCCTCGGGCGAGAGCCAAAAACGTGCCAACTTGTGCATGATGCGGTGAGCCTCCCTTAGGTCGTAAGGAAGAACATTGTCGCGGAGATATTGGATTGTCTTATCCATCCAACTGGGACCATAAAAAGTAACGTGCACCAGGACAATGGAGCCGGGCTCGATCGAGGGGAGGTTTAGCTCTTCAATTGAAACTGTCCTTAGGCCACCTTTGGCACATACCGAAGCTGAGGAGGCAAAGGAGTCCGCACGTGCATTCTTTTCTCGGCCAATTTGAACGACCCTTGTGTTCTGAAACCCACGTTAGAGTTCGGTGGCTGACGCCACGTATTTAGTCATGCGATCATCTCTAGTCTCGTGTTCACCAGTTGTCTGAAGAACTACCAGCTGTGAATCACTATAGATTACCAAATCTTGAATACCAAGCCCACCAGCCATTTTCAAACCAGCAATCAATGCCTCGTATTCGGCCTCGTTATTAGATGCCTGAAAATTCAAGGTGGGTGCATGCTCATGGATATGCCGCTAGGAGAGATAAGAACAATGCTGGCTCCTGAGCCTCGGCTATTTGAGGCACCGTCAACAAAAAGCTGCCAAGTATTGCCTACGAGAAGGCGCCAAGGTTCGGATATTGGAAAACTTGGTTCATCTTTAGAGTGGCTCGGTCCAACCCCATTCCTGTCGACGATTGGCGAGAACTCGGCGATGAAATCGGCTAAGGTTTGACCTTTGATGGCAGTTCTTGGCTGGTATTCGATGTGAAAGTTGGCTAACTCCACGGCCCATTTAGAGATTCAATTAGACAAGTCGGCTCTCCGGAGTAAGGTCTTGATCGGGTTTGGACAATTATCACATGGCTCTGAAAATACTGAACAAGCTTCCGGGATGCGATGACTAAAGCGAGTACCAATTTCTCGAGTGGGAGGTATCATGTTTCGGCGTCCATGAGAGTTCGGCTTGTATAATAGATAGGCTGCTGCTCCTAACCATCCTGGCAAACCAGGACCGATATGATGGAGTTGGCTGAGATGGATAAATAAAGATACAAATCTTCACCGTCCACCAGGGTCGTGAGCAAGGGGGGACTGGAGATAGAACTTGAGATCTTCAAAGGCGATGCTACACTCTTCGGTCCCGACAAAGTTCCATCGGCATCCCTTTAAGGCATTGAAAAATGGCCAACACTTATCCAAAGATTGGCTAACGAACCGATTGAGGGCAGCCACCATACCCGTGAGCTTTTGAACATCTTTAACTTGGGGTGGGGGGGGACGAGGCTTTGAATCTCTGAAATCTGATACGGCCTCTATTCCCCTTCGTGTCACCAAGTAACCAAGGAATTTACTGGACCTGACCCTAAACGCACACTTCTCGCCGTTCAACCGAAGCTTGTGCTTCCTTAAGATACCAAAGACTTCACAATGGTCATCGAGGTGATCGGACGACTCTCGGCTTTTGACCACCAAATTGTCAATGTAGGCCTCCATGATTACTCCGATCTGTGCCTCGAACATAGCAAAGATTGCACGCTGAAAGGTTGGTCCAACGTTCTTTAGGCCGAATGGCATGACTCTGTAACAGAATATCCCTTTTGGTGTAATGAAACTTAGTTGGGCATGTCTAGAGACAGCGTCAACTAGCTGGTCAATCTTCGGGAGTGGGAAGCAGTCCTTCGGGTAGGCATCATTAAGGTTTGTGTAATCCACACCCGCCACTTCCCGTTTTTCATTTTTACTACTACCGTATTCGCCAACCAAGTGGGGTACTATACCTTTTTAATCGCGCAGCCTCGAGCAGTCAGTCTACTTCTTCAACCACGGCATCGGCGTGAGAAACTGCCGAGCACCAGGCCCGCTGCACAATCGGCCGTGCGTCCTTGTCTATGTTTAGGTGATGACTATTGAATTCGGGATCCACCCCTGGCATCTCGTGGGGGGTCCAAGCGAAAGCCTCTATGTTCTCTCTAAGGAGGTCAACTATTTCCTCCCGTTCCTCATCTATTAAACCGGAACCAAGAAATATCAATCTGAGCCTTCGGTGAGGGGGACGGATACAAGGTCCTCAACTTCCTTCTCGGCCGCGGGCTTGCTAGTTTCGACCTCCGGCTGTTCAATGATCTGCACTTCTGAGGTCTTAATCTTCCCACGGATGGCCGAGACGTAATAGGCTTTTGTGGCCACTTGGTCTCCCAACACATCCTCTTGTCCATACAAGCCGATGAAACGCATAACCTGATGATAGGTTGATGCTACGACCTCCATTTTGTGCAGCCAATTACGGTAGACTATAGCATTATAGGGGCTCCAGACCTTTACCACGACAAACTCCATGTTGATTGTTCGGGTTTTGGCAGTGACCGAGAGAGTTATACGACCGTGGGGCCAAACTGGTGCCCCGCTGTAGCTGATAAGTGGGACCCTGCAAGGATGAAGGTCGGTTTTGAAAAGTCCCATATCCTTGAAAAGGGTAATAAATGATTTCGGCTAAGCTCCTCTAATCGACTAGAATGCGTCATACCGTGCAATCTTTGAGCTGGAGACTAATCACCAAGGCATCGTTATGGGGGTGCGTTAGACGATCAAGGTCACTTGTCGAAGGTGATCTGCCAAAAAGGGCTTTGGCGGAGCTTTTTTCGGGGCCGGAACAATTGACGTGATTTGTAGTGCTTCAGTTGCAATATGGAGTTCGGCCTTCAATCGTGCTTCCGCCTCGGCATCCACCATTCCATGGATTACATTGATAATTCGAGTGACCGGCTTGCTACTCTACCCCGCTTTGGTTGAGGCCCCAACGCCCGGAGTCTTCGGCTCTCCTACCTTCTCCTTTGCCTTTTCCTAGTCGATGTACTATGACAAGTGCCCCTTTTGAACTAAGTCCTATAGGTACTTCTTAAATTGTGGGCACCAGGTGGTTAGGTGCCCGCGCTTCTCATGTTAAGAGCATCGGTATTTGTTGTCTTTTGGCTTTGGGTATGGAATATCGTTGGCGGGATAGCTAAAATAAGGCTTGTGCTCGATCTTCTCAAGCAGTTCATGCAGAGGGTCCTTAAACACGGTAGGTCCGGCCTCGAATTCGTGAGGCTTTGGTCCTCTTATATACTCCCTCTAGTAACCACCGCCTCCCTGCTCTCCCCACCGATCCTTGCCCTTCCCCTTTTGGATGTTGTTAACCGCCATGCCACCGTTACCGGGTTCGGTAGACTGAACCCTCTGGTGACTTTCCAACGCGCAGCCATATCCTCGGTCATCTGGTAATGTTGGTCGATGCGGAGCATCAAGTCGTCCATGTCCTTCGGGGGGTGCAGGTAAAAATCCTGATAAGCTTCCTTGGCCGACTCATGAAAGGTCGTTTTTTAACGAGCTCACAGCTACCTTCTGATATTGCACACACCCTTCAATCTTGTTGAACATGTCGCAATAATGGTTTGCATACTGCCAAAGGTCTCGTAACCGGTCTTCTTTAGACTCAGGAGCGAGTTGATATCCTTCTCTATCTTCTGGGTCGTGACAAAACGCTGCAGGAACAAAGCCGACAGAGCCTTATAGTCGGGGACGGACTTATTAGGCAACTTGTTGAACCACAGCAAGCTGAGCGTCCCAAGGCTTGATGAGAACACTTACACATTAGCGGGTCATCAGCGTGATAAAGTGACATCATCTGTTGGTAATGAATCAAGTGGGCAACCGCATCCCCTGTTTTTGGATCATATTGATTAAACTTCACCGCAGTGAAATTCTTCGGGGGCCGAGCGTTTTTTATCGCGTCGGTGAATGGAGACGAAACCAACTGTTCTAACATCATTTCCACGTTAGTTTGAGGAGCGTTTGGGGTGATCACCACCGAAGGATCCACGGCCTGAGAGGGGCGCCTTTCATGAACCTCCTCACGGTGGCGGCGACGCTCCCGGCGATCTTAGGAAGGAGACTACTCACGAAGATAATAACGGTCTCGGTCCCGGTCGCGACGAGCGCTCCTCCTGCTCGCAATACCGCCATTCTCTCTGTCAGTCTACAGCGGTCTCATGACTTGCTGTATAAGCCAAGTTATAGAATGAACCGGAACTCTCCTCTTGGACCTCATGGCTATGATTCTTCTTAGGCCGGGCGAGGCGATCTCTGACATCACCCTGCACCTGAGACCGGTCCAGGGATAAACTCGGGATTCTCTCGTCATACGGGGCCACTCGCTTGCCAAGGCGTTCCTTCACATGAGCACTCTTCCCCTCGGCCCGCCACGACTCGGCGATAGAGTATGGAGGCGGATCGCTGTGGCCACCATGTGAACGTCCTTCCGCAAGGCATTGATCATCCGGTCGTTAAATTGACGAAGGTATTCACAAATTCGAGGATCACTCCTCAAGACCGCCGGAATCTCATCTGAGAGTGTGGCTCCAGAACTGTAGTCCTAGTCTAGTGGATGCCTCGATCTGGGCTTTGAAGGTGTGGGGTCGTCGAGTCCGTTGACCTCTTCACCGCCTATGGCCTGATATGGCCTTTCACCATCGTGGATTTCCACCATTTTGTGAAGTGAAAACCGAACGTCTCTGAAATGAGAACCGATCGTGTTAAGAAGCCAATGTATAGGGAAATGATCCCTGGCAACGGCGCCAATTGTGGGGTGGTGGCTTCTCTTCACAACTTCTCCGAACTGCCCCTCCTCTGCTCCGCCGCGTACCTGCACCAAGGCATGAGGCGGTTGGCCGCCTCTCGCCCCTCCGACGAGCAAGTCAGTAAACAAGGAAGAGAGAGAGAGTACTTTTAGAGCGTAGGGTTGCGTACCTTCCTTAGGGTTTATCCCTCTCCTTATATAGGCGAACGTACTTGCTCTCCAAGCTAGGGCAACCGTGACACACGACACACGTTCCTTCTTAGACATTCCATGCCTCCCTGGAAACAGTAGGAAGAAACTCCACATGGCCTTTGCATGGGTCAAACCGACTCGAAGGCTTGGGCAATGGGCCAACAACTTGGACCATAAACTGGTGAGTCGGACCCTTCGGTCCAGTCCACCTCCGCTCGGCCATTGTGCTCATCACACTAGGTCTTAGCCCAATCCATGTACACGGGGCAAGCCAGGAGAGCTCAAACCCTGGCTCTACCCGCTCCCCTTTCCTTGGGCCAGACACAGGCCCAATCTCGGTTCGGCCTACCACAATCCATTAGAAGTTTCTATTACTAATCTCATTAACAGTCTTTGACTTTTCTTTGAAACATGTATTCTTGATGCATTAGGTAATTTGAAATCAATTACGTGGGTGGATTCTTACTGTAAAAGAAGAATTATACAGCAATTGGACCTTAGCAACCCAATGTGCAACACGGAGAAGAACATTGTGAGTCCGAAACCTGTTATCAATCGGAAGAAAATCAATACACAATTTACAATGCAATCCCTTTACAATCTATGTCAAGTAATACGGGGAACTAAAAGAACTATGAGACTCAACAGACAATGTGCTCATGAGTTCACTCAAATCCAATATGGACATGAACTTTAAACTATAGTTACCGACAATCTTATCTGATCTATCATCTGTTTCTGAATAAGCCAAATTTTCCAGCAAATTCATATCCATTGCCCTTATGCCTGTAGGGAAAATCTACATCATAAGAAGGAAACCCGGCCAGCCCACAAATAGTCTCCTGCCACGTAGTTTTCCAATTTAGCAACGAAGTGATTTGTTAAGACATCTTCAATAAGAGCAATAGTAGGGGGAAAAAACCCCCCCACCAAGAATGATGTGCAGTACCAAAACACTGTCCATATCATCCTGTCCAATTCCATACAGTGCTTTTTTCTGCATGGTACTTGACAGAAGCAGCGACAACCCAAGTTTCATTTCATATATTGCAACCTAAAACGGTTGACTAATATCGTTGTATGCAGCATATTCGTTTGATAACCAATCTATAAAATAGGTGGTTGTTTCCTGAGACATCAAAGATATAACAAAAAGACTCAAGTTCATTACTAGATGGACAACTTATGACTACTAAATGGAACTAACACATGTATAAAAGACAAAAAAATGAGTAGTTTTCTACGAGAAAATTTATAACAAAAAAATATACATGCCAGTTATGTACTTGTTCGGGTGGGTCGTTTCTGCTTGGGCTCTTCGGATCCTTGCTCCATCGTCCCCCTGCTACCTGCAACAAGGCGTAGCACGGTTGGCCACCCAACGCCCCTCCGACGAGCAAGTTAAAAATAGTTAGAGGAGAGGAGAGTTTTAGTGTGGAGTGAGAGCGTACCTTTCTAATGACCCTTCCTCTCCCATTTATAGGCACTCATACTTGCCCTCCAAGCCAAAAGTGCATGGCACATGTCCATGACGTCATACGTAACCGCCTTAAGCTCCTGACAATATGGTGACATCCGGCCCACGCATGCCCTAGGCTCAGAACACTTCTAGAAGCCTCTGGAACCCTTGGAGGGGATGGCCCATGGACCCACGGTCAACCCGACCCGTAATGCGGACCGACCCACTGCAAGATGAGCAAAGCTTAACCATGGAACACTGAGCAGGTGAGCTGTTCAGCTCAGCTTGCCACTGCTCGGCCCATCATGCCACGCCAAGTGGGCTTGCTCCTTGAGAAGGCTTAGGCCAAGCATATGGGCTCAGCCCACTATGCTCGGCCCATTACTACCAGCCCGCTTATTACTCATTTATCTATTTCGGACTCAGCCCGTGGCCGAAGTCAGGTTTGGCACTGCACAATAGCCCCTCAACTCTTCGCTTCGCTTGCACTAGATGCGAGCCTACCGGGCTGAACCAATTGTTAAAACTGAAACCTCGTAAAGAACACTGGACAGTTCTCATCAGAGCCGTCCACGTACCTCGATTCATGTTACGATTGGACGTGCCACCTTTGATGATGTGATGGTTCTGTAGTCGGTGCCACATGTCACCATCTCACTGGTTTGTAATATATATGTGTGTGTGTGTGTGTGAGAGAGAGAGAGAGAAGGCCAGTAAGTGTTCTGCCTATTTGTAACTGATTGAACCATTGGAAGGCCAAAAACAATGCAAGAGAAGCATAGAAATACAATAAAATTAGTTGTAGCCCAGGGGTTAGCCAAACACAAACAAGGTCAACAGGTAGCCAAACACAAACAAGGTCAACAGGTAAAAGAAGCTCAAAGTGGGTTGGGTTCAAATACTTTATTTGCATAAGAGACCAAGTAACCCCAATGTTAGAATTTGTAAAAGAATAATGACATCCACAAAACAACCACCAAATTATGCCATAAGCTAAAATACTAATGCCAAGTTGAGCTATGGGATTAGCAAGATTAACACGGCCAAGGTGTAAAAGACAAGAATTCTAATACTGATTCTAAAGCTTACAGGAGACTTGTAAAAGAAAAACATTTTTCACGCACCAGTTGGTTTCAAACTGAGAAAAGGTAAGGCAAAATAGAAAGCCTGTTTGAAACCAATGCCGCCAACAGGAACAAACTTCAAAGGACAATCAAGAAATCAAGTCTTTCCACACCCTCCAGAGTTGAATCCAGTAACTTTTAGTTAATCTCTATCTTGCAGAAATAATCTCAAAGGCAATGTCGTCCTTTTAAAGATTAAATCTTGGAAAAATTGATTAGCTTTGGGAGGATGGGGGTGGGGGGAAGGGAACTCTATGAAAAATACAGTAAAATATACCTGCCAAAAATTTACCATAGAATCAACAACATAAGATTGGCTCGGTTCCGAAGTTTTGCAAAATTATCAAGAATATTAGAAAAGAACAACATTACAAAATGAAGACATCTAAGTTTGCTTTTGAAGTTTCACATACCTCTGTAGACCTATAGTTCTCAGCTCATTTAGGTCATTGGCAAGACAAACCCATCTTTGTAAATCGATTCCGAAGGGCAGGAGATAGTTCCTTCTTCCCATAATCACCACCAAGACATTGCTGCAAGAATCATAAAGTCAGATGAACCGTTATTTTCTCAAGATCAAAACCTCCTTTCTCAGCCATTGCTGCAAGAATCATACAGTTAGGATGAACCGTTATTTTCTTAAGATCAAGACCTTTCTCAGCCAAAGACTGCAGGAAAAAACTAAAACAAAATTTTTTGAAAAATCCTCCAAATCATCAACCAAACAGACTGAAAGAGAACAAGTAGATTGTCAATGCTCAATGGAAGTTACATTAAACAACCTGGACAGCCATGAATCAAACAGAAATGGACTGGATGAAAACTACATACACACCACTTACCTCAAGGAGAACAAGCAAGTGGTGAACATGTGCCAAAAAACAGGCAAAGAATATGCAAACAACACCCGAAAACAATCTGTTGTGCAAATACTAACATTTGGGGGGAACCCAATACATGTGTGAAGTGTAGAAGACAATTTCAAAAAAGAAGCTAATAGGCAGATAGATGTGAAATCTCGAGTCGATTGTCCAAATGCTGGAAACCCCAGAAAGGGATGTTCTTAAAAAATTTCAATACACAAATTCTTGTACATTCCCAACCTCGTAAGATGTATACAGAGGAATGAGATGGTAATTCATCCAAAATTGATGAGATGGTAATTAATCCGAAATTGACTGCAATGGCAATAGACAGTTGAAGGTCCAAAAATGTAAGTAAATTAACATGCAAAATATAATGCACGTATTTCAGAGATATACAATTGTAAATTGTAAATACTTCATGTTGTAAGTCAAGGCAATTATCAAAAGCAGAAAACTAACAAACACATTGTCAAGTTACATAGAAAATACCATATATTAGTAACCTGGATCAGAAAAGGAACGGGTGCTAATCAAGCAGCTATGAGATTTATAGCAAAGCATATCAAGAAACTAGATCCCCCGGGAAAATTACCAACCAATTTCCTTCCTGGCTCCAAGACACTATTTAATCTTTTGAGCACACTATCATCTACCAAAGAAATTTCATCCACAAGGAATAGGTCACCATTTTTCATTGCTTGTACAAGTGGTCCATCTTGCCACATAAAAATGGTCTGCCACTTCTGACCAGCTAAGATAGGTGCAGATTCAATATTTCAATTAATGAATCAAGATCTTCTAGAGTAACGTCAGGATGGGATACCAGACTCTCTCTGTAACTATTTATGACTACATTCAGCTGATCTATAGTCAAGGTTCACCAATATTTGCAAATATTTTCTGCAGGAAAAAACAATCAGCATATGGTGTAACATATGAAAAATCACAAGTAACAAAGTGCTGGATAAAAGAAACATAAGTAGACAAAAAGCCCTCGACATCATTAATTGCTTGCATAGATTTTTTAATTCCGAAGCAATTCTTGATCTCTCTCATACAAGGAAAAAAACCTATTTAATAGTCAATTATTGGCTTTCAAGCAACAATAAAAGAAATAGACAAATAGCAAGAAGTGAGAAAGCCCAAAATCAGATGTCTCTGTGTATTATTAATGGCAGTTCAAAATGTGTAATGTGGAACCTAACGCGATGCTGAGTAACTGGCAGACAGTTGTCTTCCCGCCACCTGTTTCACCAACAAGGAGGACAGATTCGCGCATCTTGTAACACCGTTCGATAAGAAAGTATAGCTTTCACATACTTTCAGTCCAAGCAATGCTACAAACAGGAAAAATGTGGAAAAAAACTCAAAGTGAAGCACAAAAATCAGTACAATTAGCAAAATTGACACAGATTCATACTTTCCCGAGCCATAGCTTAGGTTAAGATCTTGTCTCTTCCTGCTAGATCCTAAATTACAGAATGAGCACTATTTAACCAAACTGAACATGGAGATCTTCAAATGAGGTATATGTACTACATGCAATTTCCGAAGTACCCTGACCAATAAACCACAATCTACCTCGAAAGCAACGTCTACATACTTTAATTAAATCAATCAACAAACCAAAATTATGCATTGGTGGTTCGTGTTATACTAGACATTTAAGAAAGGTGCTACCAAGAGTGTGATTTATGCCCCTTTACCACACACTCTTTCTGAGAAGTGTTAACACAATCACCAATGTAGACCTAGAAAGCAGCATAGAGTTCATCCCTGTGATCGACCAATGAGATCACTTACACCAGCTTTGAATTCATGAAGATCGGCCATAGAATCGAAGAAAGGAATGAATGGGGACAGCAAGATACTCTAAATACGCTACTCTACATATTGAGAAAGCGGAATAGAATACGAAAGGCCATAGTACCGTATGCCCACAACAAGAAAAATAAAGAGATCGATTTAAAAACCATCAATCAATCACAGACCACAAAAAAGACATGGACTAAGAAAGAAGTGGACTCAGAAAAGCTTGTCAAATTGGATGCATAATAGATCATGAACACTTGGATACAACATCCATTTAGCGATCATGAACACTTGGATACAACATCCATTTAGCAATCAATCAAATAAAATAACAGAAGAGATGCATGGAGACAACTCAAGATCTACAGTTACAATGGCAAAGTAAAAGAATAAGCTTTAGAAGGATAGTGGGCTGGCCAGTTTTGCGAGGAAAACTGTGTGTGATGTAGGAGGATTTAGGAGTATTGTTGTCATTTTAGTGTCTTTAGTGTGCGTAGGGTTTTGAGTCTATAAATAGGTAAGTTGTCTCTCATTTTGGAACCTTTTGGATTATTAATAATATTGAATATATTGATTGAGACATAGTTTCTCTCTCTACCAAAGGGAATCAAAGATTCAAAGAATAGGAGCAAAATCTCATTCAAGAGGATAAACCCCGAAGGGTGGAGAGAGAAACAATGTCTCAATCAATATATTCAATATTCTTAATAATCAAAAAGCTTCCAAAATGAGAGACAACTTACCTATTTATAGACTCAAAACCCTACACAAACTAAAGACACTAAAATGACAACAATACCTCTAAATCCTATTGCATCATACACTCCCTCTAAAGAAAACAACTTGTCCTCAAGTTGGATAACACTCAAGACATCTAAATCAAAAAAAAAAAACATAGAACTATGGAAGTATTTATTATGCAGCTCCAAGGTAGGCATATGGCTGCATTTCCTTGATCCCTGTCACCCTCATGCAACAACCCATCTTTAATATAAGCTTCCATTTGTGTAAATCCACTGCATCCATGGTTATGTGCCAAGAAATCATCCATGTACCAAGCCTTTTGTGAATCCAAATATCATCGTAGTAGCTCATCATACTCACTCCTAAGTCGCACCAAGAACTATCCACCTTAGCTTGTTGAAAAGTCACAACGCTATGCTCAAAACTTGCTTGCTCAACAAGTTTTCCCAAATCATCTTTCCCCTCTTTTGGCAACTTTAGAACTTGTTTGGGCACCGCAACAACACAAACTTGAATATCTTGCAATAGGGGCAACTCAAGAGGCAACATTTCCTTAACCTTGGGTTCAACCAACCCGTCATCGAATAGTGGAGCTTCCAAATCATTCCCATAGTCATAAAGTTGAGTGCCTTGTACCAAAGGCGACTCAAGCGGCATGCTTTGAGAGAAATCTGCAATCTCGAAGTCACGATCATCAATTTTCTCCTCTAAGACTTGCTCACTATCTTCCCAAAACGTACATGACTCAAAGATCAAAGGATTAGGCATTTCATGCTCTTAATTATCACCCACAATACCCCCAAGTCTTTCTTTCTCACCTAGACACTCATCATAGACGGGAACATCTTCAAGGCGACAAGGCCATCACCAAACTCTTCATTAGGATACTGATCAAAGATTGGAATGGTCTTATACTCATAATCATCGTCACAACATGGTTCTTTTACCTCCTTAACAAATAGGGCATCAAGAACAAGCTCACAAACTTGAAGTATTTGAATATTCCGCTTGTTTTTGGATTTCTAGCCTCCAAGGTGCCAATTGAAAGTGATTTTCAGTTGGGACAGCCCCTAAGGACTTGCTCTTACCAAAACTAGTCAAGGAATCGGCCTTGGAATGTTGAGGGAAGGGTAAGAATTCCTCCTTGAGCTTTTTCTTCATCTTACCCCATTCCCTAATCTTTTCTTTGCCTCTTTTTTGTCGACTAACTTTGAGTTGTGTCCACCAATCTGAAGTTGTTCCCTTAAGGCAAGTAGATACCAATTTCACCTTCTTTCCTTAGGTAACAAAATAATATTCGAACACAATCTCAATAGCCTTCAACCAACAACAAACTCTAGTGGGCTCCCACAAAACTTGAAAAATTCATTATCAACATTGTTCACCGATGTGTATTCAAATCCAACCAAATTTGCTCTACGCCAATGCGGAGCACCATAACGAATTTCCAATGCAATGGAATCCTTTCTTTCGGTCAAATGCCATACCTTGTCATACAAGGTAGCAACTTGTTCTCTCAACTCTTTAATATCACAATCACAATTAACTCCAAACAAGCAAAACACTCCAAAGAACATGCACTCAGTCAACTCAGTCCCCGAACTCAATCAACTTAGTGATTTCAGACCCAAACTCAGCCAACTCAGTACAATAACTCAACCAAAACTGATCAAACCCAGTTAACTCAGTACCAAACTGATAGAAAATAGAGACAGAGACGGAAAATACTGGTATTATTTCGGAATGAATTACAATGAGGTGAGTACACCTTTAAATAGAGTAAAGCTACACCTAAGAAAGGAAGATTACAAGATTTGATTACGATATGATTACCCTATGATTATGCTATGATTTGATTACGATATGATTACCCTATGATTATGCTATGATTTGATTATGATACATGTCCTAAAATAGTATATTACAAAAAGATACAGAATATATATTCACACCCCCCCCCCCCCCCCCCTCAAACTCAAGGTGCGAGGGCAGAGAGCACCGAGAGTTTGTCAAGGAGAAAGTGGAAACGAGCAGCGGTATGAGTCTTTGTGAAGAAATCAGCCAGCTGCAATATGGAGGAGACGAACGGTAAAGCAATGGTGCTAGACTGGAGATGCTGGCATATGAAATGACAATTAATCTCAATGTGCTTCGCGCGCTCATGGAAGACCGAGTTGTGGGCAAGCTGAATAGCACTCTTATTGTCGCAGTAAAGAGGTGTAGGAGTAGTAACAGAGACCCCCATATCAAAAATAAGCTAGCGAAGCCAGACGATTTCAAAGGTAGCATGGGCCATGGCACGATATTCAGCTTCCCCGGTAGAGCGAGCAACAACATATTGCTTTTTACTTTTCCAGGAGATAAGAGAATCACCTAGAAAAACACAGAGGCCAGAGGTAGATTTGCGGTCATTGACATCACCTGCCCAGTCAGCATCAGCATAAGCATAAGCATGGAGGGTTAAGCTTGATGTAGAAGAAATCAGAAGGCACCGATGAAGCGTACCACGAAGATAACGGAGAATACGTAAGAGGGCAGCCCAATGCGTAGTCCGAGGAGCAGAGACAAACTGACTAACAATGTGAACTACATAAGAAATATCTGGCCAAGTTACCGTAAGATAAACCAAGCAGCCCACCAATTTGCGATATTTCGTAGGATCTTCAAGGGGGTCACCATCAGAAGCAGAGAACTTGGCATGAAGTTCTAGGGGAGTATCAACAATCTTTGCATCCGTGAGACGAGCACGGTGAAGGATAGTAACATACTTGGGCTGTCCCAAAAGATACCCTCGAGGAGAGGAAGCAACTTCAATACCAAGAAAATAACGTGGTGGGCCCAAGTCTTTCATTTCGAACTCACGGAAGAGATGACTTTTAACTTCAGCAATAGTAGCAGAATCAGAACCAGTGATGATCATGTCATTAACATAAAGTAAGAGAAGTACCAGGCCATGAGAGGTGCGACGGAGAAATAGAGCAGAGTCATGCATGCTAGGCGTGAAGCCAATCTGAAGAACAACATCCTGGAAGCGTGAATACCAAGCACGAGGGGACTGTTTCAAGCCATAGAGAGCACGATGCAAGCGACAAACCATACCGGAAGGATGAGAGAAGCCAGGAGGAGGCCGCATATAAACCTCTTCAAAAAGATTGCCATTAAGAAAAGCATTCTTTACATCCAACTGAGAAAGAGGCCACTGATGCACTGCGGCCACTGAGATCAAGGTGCGAACAATGGTCATTTTGGCAACAGGGGCAAAAGTTTCCTAGTAATCAATCCCATACTCCTGAGAAAATCCTTTAGCAACTAGGCGGGCTTTATATCGTTCTAGAGAACCATCAGAATGAGTCTTAACCTTGTAGACCCATTTGCAACCGATTAGATTCTTACCATTTGGAAAAGAAACCAACTCCCAAGTCTGATTGTGAGCAAGAGCAGTAAGTTCAGCTTGCATGGCATCCACCCAATTGGAATCATTGCAAGCTTCTTTATAGGACCTAGGCTCAAAATAAGTGTGAATGGGGGAAAGGAATGATTGATAAGAGGATGAGAAACAGGTATTAGTAAAGCCATATTTTACCGGTGGTTGACGATTGTCGCGGAAGGGATACCGGCAGGCAGGCGGATCAGGATTCGTGGAGGCAGATTGGGGAGCAGCTGTAAAAGGTGGACGACGGGTGTAGACCTGGGTGATCAGAGCACGGCGAGGTGATGCTGAGGGGGCTGTAGAAATATCAGATACCTTAAGAATGGAGGTGTACTCTTCGGAAGGCACATCCATATCTATAGGAAAGGGGTCAATATGGATCAATTCTTCTTTGGCTACAGGAGCAGTGCAAGGAGGAAGAGTAAAATAGGGAAGACGGTCTAAAAAGACAACATATCTTGAAACATAAAGCTTTTTGGTCACAGAATCATAACACCGATACCCTTTTTGATTAATGCCATACCCCAAAAAAACACCTAAGACACAGTGGGCGCTGAGCTTAGTGCGGTCTTTCTTGGGGAGGAGAACAAAATAGGTAAAACCAAACACTTGAAGAAGAGAGTAATTAGGAACCTGACCATAAAGCCGCTCATAAGGAGAGCTACCAGAGAGAAGAAGGGTGGGCATCTGATTCAGGAGATAGGCTGCAGTGAGAACAGCTTCTCCCTAGTAACAGGACAGGATGGAGGAAGACAGGAGTAGAGACCGAGCAGTATTAAGAAGGTGACGATGTTTTCTTTCAGCTTTACCATTTTAGGTAGGAGTGTCAGTGCAAGACGATTGGTGGATAGTCCCAAGCGAATTTAGGAATTTATGAAACTCTAAGAGTGAATATTCCCCACCGAAGTCAGATCAAAGAATTTTAACCGACGTAGAAAACTGATTTTGAATCATGGCATGGAAATTCTTATAAATCGTAAAGAACTCAGATTTGTGTGTCATTAAGTAAACCCAAGTATACCGACTAAAATCATTCACAAAAGAGATATAATAGACAAAACCACCTTTAGTTGAAACCGGAGAAGGGCCCCATAAATCAGTGTGAACAAGCTGAAAAGGCAAAGTAGAAACAGAAGTACTTTTATTAAAAGGTAAAGCTGACATTTTTGCAAACTTACGACCACTGCATTCTGAAATATCACTGTCTGAAATATGACCCAAATGACTAGACTTAACTAAAAGTTTTAGACATTCACTTGACAGATGTCCTAATCTAGAATGCCAAAGATAAAATGGAGATGACTTATGATCTAAACAAAAAGATGACGCAGCAGTGGAAGAAGGTTTTATTGGGAGATGCAAGTGCTCCAAAAGATAGAGATCACCAACTCTACGGCCTACCCCAATCTACTTCTTGGAATCCCGATCCTGCACAACACAACTAAAAGAAGAGAAAATAACATCAAAACCAGAGTCAGATAATTAGCTGATTGAAAGTAGGCTCAAAGACAACTGAGGAACATAAAAGACATTAGGAATAGATAGTGATAGTGCAGTACAAGATAGAATGGAACCAATAGAAGCAACATGCATGGGAGAACCATTGGCTGTGGCAATACTAATAGGAAAAACAGGTGGCACACAATTACTAAGAAGAGATAGATCGGGAGTTGTATGATGAGAAGAGCCATAATCAAAGATCCAAGTGGTGGGTTGGATACCTGAGGTGGGAGAACCACGCAAACCTGAGTGAGTGGAAGTCGTGGCAGAAGCTTGGGGGGAACCCCCTCGAATGGCTTCCATGTAAGCCTGATACTGCTAAAATTGTTCATAATCAAACTCTGGAGGTACACTATTGGAGGCCGGTGTTGCCAAAGCTGCAGGAGGGCGAGAATACTATTGTGGTGCTCGAGACTGATGTGGGACGGCAGAACCAGTCGACTGAGGAACATTTCGTCCCTTTGGCTTGGGACGGTTAGGGCACTGATGCTTCCAATGACCCTTCTGATGACAATAGTTACACTCATCTTCAGGAATTTGAGGCCTTGGCTTGGCTGCAAATTGGATAGGATGAGATGCTAGAGTGGGCGAGTGACGTGCCGGATACTGACCAGATGGAGCAAATGGAGCAGCAAAGTCAGATTGTGAGGGAGGTGCAAGATTAGCCACTTTGAACCGCGTTTCCTCAGCGATAAGCTCATGAGCAGCACCATTTGCTGAGGGCAATGGAGACCGATGCAAGATAGGCCCACGAAGAGGCTCAAACTGAATCCGAAGGGCCATGAGAAACTGAACAAGTCGTAGCTCCTTACGAAATCTGACATAACTATCAAGTAGCTGCATCTGAAGGTTCCATGAGAGCTAACTAATCCCAATATGTAGTCATTTCGTTATAAAACTCTTGAATCGATTTATTGTTTTGTGTGGTATTTCGGATGGACATTTCAAACCCATATCGTTTAGCAAAATTTGATTCAAGATACAGTGCTTGTAGATAATCCCAAACTCTCTTTGCTGTGTTATATTTCGAAAAATTCATGCCAATACTTGGTTCCACGGAGTTGTGAAACCAAGTCAAAATCTGTGCATTCCCTGTGGTCCATTTTCCCAAGGCAGTGGCATACCCTGGGTCTTTTGGATCAGAAGGAGGTAGTGTAGAACCGTCTATGTATCCCCACATTTTTTTACCAACAACAAAATTTTTCATCACATGAGCCCAATAGGAGTAGTTGTTACCAATCAAACGAACACTAATAGCCTAATTTTTATCGCCAGACATGATGCTAACAGAGAAACGCAGTCAAAAACAAAAAAGAAAACAGAATACCGAAGTACTAATCTGCCTTAGATTGGTTCGTCAGAGCTGTAACAGAGGTCGCCGAAGCTGCTACAGTGTCGGCGAGTGCTGCTGGAGGTTGTCGGAGTGTGGGTAGGTCACCGATGGTTGGAGGGGGGATGGATGTTGACTGCTGTGGGTGTTTCTTGTGATTCGGGTTGTTGAAAAACAGAGAGAGATCTGAGGATAGAAGGTTGATCGGAAAAAAAAGGGTTACGGTTTCGGAACCTGCTCTGATACCATTAGGGGTGAGTATGGTCTGGATTGGTTCGGTTATATAGTAAACCAAGAACCAATCCAATACGTACGGATTAAGAATTTGGAGAACCAAACCAATCCACAAAAGACATAGAACCAAACCAATCCAAACCATTAAAATACGGTTTAGTTTCGGTTTTAGACCATGATTTGCTTTGAACTAAACTATCATCTTCAAAAAAATATTTAAAGTACTTTAAATTACGAAGATAAATTAAAAAGAAAACTTATATTAAAACAAATTTCATTCAAATTACCAAAACACACTAACATCAACCAATTAATTACGAGTAGAATACCAATAATTACTTCAAGTCTTAAACTAAGAAAATGAAATACTGGTAAGTCACTAAAATGAAACCAACTAAAAATACCAATTACTATACATCTTAAGATATTTTAACCAAATAAAAAGCCAAAGATAATTCGTAAAACTATTGAATTGAAATGAGGCAGCATAAGAGCAGGGAAGGGAAACTAAATATTGCGGTGGATTTAATAGGCTCAATAAATTAGGAAAGTATTTGACTAAGGCTTACGTATATATTTGGTGAATCATAATTAAATTATATATATATATATATATATATATATACACGGTTCGGATCGGATTGGTTTGGAACCATAATCATGAACGTGAATCCATAAACCAAACCATATAACGCGGTTTCTAATTTTTTTTAACCATGACCAAACCATACTACTTAAAAACCAAACCAAACCTTTCGGTTTGGATTGGTTTGGACTGGATTCGTGGTTTAACGGATTTTTTGCTCACCCCTAGATACCATGATAGAAAACAGAGACAGAAACGGAAAATACTGGTATTATTTCTGAATGAATTACAATGAGGTGAGTACACCTTTAAATAGAGTAAAGCTACACCTAAGAAAGGAAGATTACAAGATTTGATTACGATATGATTACCCTATGATTATGCTATGATTTGATTACGATATGATTATCCTATGATTTGATTATGATACATGTCCTAAAATAGCATATTACAAAAAGATACAGAATATATATTCACAACCTCAACTCGCTAGTAAACAACAGAAATCTGATAGTAATCGCAGCAAATCACAACAAACGAGACAAATCCAGCTAAAATCAAGCCTAAAATTTAGATTTGAGTGACAGAGTAGTTCAAAGACCCTTACCGTTGTTTTTGAGTGCCGAAAGAGGGTTAATCGACAGATTCAACTTGAATCGAAGGCTGTTCGAAACTAATCAACAGTTTCGAAGTCAATTGAAGGCTGTTCAAATTGTATTTGAGTGATTCGAACACTGTAGGAGCACTTCACATCTATGGGTCTCAATTTCAAGCTCGGAAATGGTTCAATCGAATGCAAAATCACCTGTTTGAGGTCCAAATCTGGCAGATCTGGCCTTGTTAGGGTTTGAAAAATGAGTTTTGAGTGCGTGAACAATGCCAGAGTGAAGATTCAAGCACTGGGTCGTGCGTGAAAAGTGTCAAAATGGGCAAATCTGTAGCAGAAATGGGTTTTAGATGTCTGAACAGCAAGAATCAGCTTCGAAAAGGGTCAATTTATGTGTTTCAAGGCTCGAAATCAAGTTTTAGGGTTGTGGGTTGAACAGATCTGGAGAAAACTAGTGGATTGGTGATCCATCAAGGTTTTTCGGTGCCATTTTAGGGTTCCGGCGAGGTGCGGTGGGGATTGGGCCTAGAAGCTCCGATACCAAATGATGCAATCAAAATACCAAAGGGAATTAAAGATTCAAAGAATATGAGCAAAATCCCATTCAAAGGGATAAATTCCAAAGGGTAAAGAGAGAAACTATGTCTCAATCAATATATTCAATATTCTTAATAATAAAAAAGCTTCGAAAATGAGAGACAACTTACCTATTTATAGTTAAAACCCTACACACACTAAAGACACTAAAATGACAACAATACCTCTAAATCCTATTGCATCAGCGTGAGCACCTGAACATGTATCCGGCGGATACATTGGCCAAGCTAATGGAGAAAATAGAGCAACATGCTCAGGCCACAGACGACCTCCTATAGGAAGGGGATAAACGTCCCGCAGAGCAGACCGAGGGGGTCACGAAAAAGGCCGCCCAGCCCGAGCAGAAGTTGTACGAGAAGAAAGATTATGGGAAGAAATACTACAACCAAGAAAAGGAGGAGAACAAGCCTGCTCTAGACCCGAGGTCCTTCTTTGATGTGAATACGGCCTTTAAAGACCCTATCTTCAATATTCTTTTTCGGATAAAGAATCGCAAGTGGTTCAGATGGTCGGCGGACAAGATACCAGGGGACTTTAAGTCCAAAAGAGAGACCAACGAGCGGTGCAGTTACCACAAGGACTGCGGTCACATGATGGAAAACTGCGAGTCTTACTAGAGGTTCTTGGAGGAAAAGGCCACGAAAGGACTCCTGGATGAGTATATCGGAAAGCATCGGGCAACCGAGGAGCAACCATGGAGTTGGATTACAATCAGTCACCATGAGGGGTGATTCAAATGATACACGGCCTAACTGCTCCCTATACCCGAAAAGAGGTTATGATTTTAAGCAAGCTGAGCATGATAGTCATGTGATGAAGCTCGACAAAAAGAGGGCAAGGCCGGATGCCGGGCCAGAAGACGCGATCAACTTTACGGACGAGGATCCGAAAGGAGTACAACTCCCCCACAATTATGCATTGGTCTTCACCCTACATGTGGGAGACTATGACGTCAAGAAGATCCTCGTGGACCAAGGGAGCTGCACTCTGAAGTGCTGTACTACAAAGCATTCAAACCTTAGTTGCATGAAGCGGGAGCGGGGGCGGGAGCGGGAGCGGGGGCGGGGGCGGGAACGGGGGAGCGGAGGTACCCAGAAGCTCCTAAGTTTGGGAGCGCCTAAGTATATTTTATTTTATAATTTTTAAAATAATTTCATATCTTTTATTTTTTATTTTTGGTACTTCTCATATTTTTTATTTATGTTATACAGAAAAATAAATGTATTGTATGTCAATTTTTTAAGATTAGTTTTGTATGTTTCATTTTTTATATAACATGTATATCACAATTTACCAATAGAGGCAAGATAAGGGGTCTCTCGAGCAATAAACTAAAACATGGAGTCTTGAAACTGTAATTCGATGGATATATAAACTCTAATTTGGCCCATTAATAAATGAGATGTCTGACTTAACTAACTAATTGAGAACACAAGCCTTAAATGGCCCAACCCAATTAGCCCCAAACCAAACAAAAGAAAGAGCCGAAGCCCTAAAGGCTAAAACCTATCTTCGTCATCAGTTCTGAAGAAAGGAATCGCAGCAGCAGCAGCTCTTCGTTCGTCGCTTCAGGCGAGGGCTTTGAGGTCAGTACCCCACTCTCTCTCTCTCTCCCTCCCTCCCTCTCTCTCTCTCTCTCTCCTCCTCTTCCTCCTCCTCCTCCTTTTTTTTCTTCGGCGAACAAGATCTGCAATTTACGGCCACTACGGTGACTGGAACGAACTATAAGCTCCCGTCTCCCCAAGGAACGCGATCCCGTCTCAACAGGAACGCACTCCCGTCGCGATTCTGTGTGAGAAACGCAGAATCGCGTTTCTCGCGGGGGAGCGGCATCAAGTCAGGCGATTCCTGCAACTAAGATTCAAACAGATGGAGATGAACCAAGCCGAGCTTGTGGAATCTGTTACACTGCTGATTAGATTCAGCACGGATGCAGTAGGGCCCATTGGGAAGGATCAATAGTCCTGCTCACGAACTTTCTGGTGGTAGATGTGCCGTCCTCTTACAATGCGATCATTGGGAGGACGTGGTTGCACAGTGAAGGCGATATCCTCGACCTACCATCAGATGATTAAGCATCCAGGAGTAGACGGCATCAAACGCATCCGAGGAAACCAGAAAGTGGCCCAACAATGCCCGGTCCAAATTGTGAAGAAATCCCGAAAGGCGCACCTGGTAAAGTCAGTCGAAGTTCCGAATCAACGGACACTCGAAGATGTAGGGGCAGACCCAACGAAAAAGGTTGTGGTGGGGCTCAAGAAAGTCCAATTAAGGGACGATCCAGAAAGGTACTTTCTGATCAGCGAGATGCTGGCCGAACATGAAGAACAGGAATTGGTGAAGTTCTTGAAGGAACACGTTAATGTGTTCACTTGGACGCGACAAGAGATGCCAGGGATCAATCCCGAGGTCATTTGTCACCACTTGATCGTTGATCCCCAGCACAAGCTCGTGGTGCAGAAGACCGCAAACAGAGGCTGTGATTGAGGAAGTAGACAGACTTCTAGAAGCTGACCCAATTAGGGAAGTGTACTACCTTCATTGGCTATCCAACGCCGTCGTGGTAAAGAAGAAAAATGGTAAGTGAAGGATTTGTGTGGACTTCACCAACTTGAATAAAGCCTGCCCAAAGGACAACTTCTCTTTGCCGAGGATCGATCAGTTAGTGGATGCAATTGCGGGGTACAAAAGAATGAGTTTCCTCGATGCATACCGAGGATATCATCAGATAGCTATATACAGTCCCGACCAAGAGAAAACATAGTTTATATCACCACGAGGGCTGTTTTGTTATAAAGTGATGCCATTTGGTTTGAGGAACGCAGGGGCAACGTATTAGAGGCTCCCAACCAAGATGTTCAGAGAGCAACTCGGTAAGACCATGGAAGTCTATTATCGATGACATGGTGGTGAAAAGTTAAAAGAGGAGGGACCACGTGACGGATTTGAAAGAGACCTTTGAGATGCTGAGAAAGTATAAGCTGAAGCTCAATGCATCGAAATGCGCGTTTAGAGTTAATCCGAGGAAGTTCCTTGGGCACTTAGTAACAAGGAGGGGCATTGAGGCAAACCCCAACCAAATTTCTGCGATTCAAAATTTGGCAAGTCCCCGAACTACGAAGGAAGACCAGAAGTTGACAGGAATGGCGGTTGCACTCAATCGATTTATAAGTCGGTCCTATAATAAGTGTAGGCCATTCTTTCATCTATTAAAAAAGAGAACGGGGTATTTAAGGGAGCAGACTTTGAACAGGCGTTCCAGGAGTTGAAGCAGTACCTGGCCTCTCCTTAACTGCTATCAACCCCTAAGCCTAGGGAACCCCTGACGCTGTATTTAGCGGTGTCGGATCATGCAGTGAGTGCGGCGCTCCTGCGGGTAAGGGACGCCGAGCAAGTCCTGGTCTACTACGTGAGTAAGACCTTGCTAAGTGCGGAGACGGGATACCTCCCACTAGAAAAGCTAGTTCTGGCCTTGTTAAGCTTCGAGGAAGCTGCCCATTATTTTGAAAGTCACCCGATCATCATGTATACGTAATTCCCACTAAAGGCCCTGCTTCGAAAAACGGACTTATTGGGAAGAATTTTGACTTGGTCGATGGAATTAAGTCAATACGAGATTGACTACCAGCCTCAAATGACAATTAAAGGCCAGGTGTTGGCAGATTTTGTGGCTGAGTTTTCGCTGTTAGCACTGGCCCCACCACCGTTAGAAGGACCACTACCAAAGGACAAAGGATCCAAGGGGAAAGAAGGTAACAGTCGAGCTGGGAAACTGTGTCCCCGAGGAGGATCCCGAAGAGTGGAAGATGTACGTGGACGGATCCGCTTGCAACAAAGGATCTGGGGCGGGGGTAATATCTTCTCCCCTGAAGGGCATGTCCTCGAGCAAGCTGTTCATTTAGGATTTAGAGTGTCGAATAACATGGTGGAGTACGAAGCCCTACTCACAGGATTGCGGAGTGCCAAGGTGTTGAAGGTTAAAAAGTTGAGAAATCATTGTGATTCCCAGTTGGTTGTGAATCAGCTTTTTGGGGAGTACGAAGCCTGGGACGAGAAAATGGCGGCCTACATGGAAGCAGCCCAGAATCTTCTTAAAAGATTTAAGCAGGTCCATGGGCAGCAAATCAGCTCGGGGCAAAATGCACACGCGAACTCGTTGGCCTCTTTGGCCTCGGTAGTGCCAACTGAGTACAGGAGGACGGTGGCCGTTGAATACTTGAGTAGGCCAAGTATAGAACAAGCTGAGAAAGTGTTGTTGGACCTTGAGTTGGGCTCGAGTTGGATGGACCTGATAGAAAGTTATTTACGAGATGAAACGCTCCCAGCCGACAAGAGGGAAGCCACAAGGTCAAGGCCAAGTCTTCCAGGTTTTGGATCTCACCGAAGGGGAAGTTGTACAAGAAGTCCTTTACTGGGCCGTACTTGCTATGCGTGCACCCCTCAATGGTGGATAAGATCCTCTATGAGATCCACGAAGGGACTTGCGGAGGACATGATGATGGACGGTCCATGGCCCACCAAACAATGTCTCAAGGCTACTAGTGGCCGCACATGCAAAAAGATGCAAAGGCTTATGTGAAGGTGTGTGAGAAGTGTCAAAGGTTCGCACCGATAATACGATCACCAGCCGAGGACCTGGTAACGCTTACCAGTCCATGGCCGTTTGCCCAGTGGGGGACAGATTTCGTGGGTCCATTGCCAAAAGCTTCAGGAAACAAGAAGTTCCTGTTGGTCGCAACTGATTACTTCATGAAGTGGATAGAGGCGGAGCCTCTTGCGAAGATTATTGAGCCAATGGTAGAGAAGTTCATGTGGAGGAACATTATAACAAGGTTTGGTGTTCCATTCTCTATCATATCAGATAACGGGTCTTAGTTTCTGAAAAAGTTCAGAGCTTTTTGTGCCCAATACAAGATCAGGAAATATTATTCCACGCTGGCTTACCCACTGAGTAATGGGCAAGCAGAGGTGTCGAACAAAACAATCCTGGAGGCAATCAAGAAGAGACTCGAAAGGAAGAAGGGTAAGTGGCCCGACGAAGTGCCAGTAGTCCTCTGGGCATACCGGACTACGCCAAGGAGTTCGACTGGTTACTCCTTCGCTTATGGAACTAAAGCAGTGATACCTCTTGAGATAAGGCTGCCAACCAATCGAATGGCTCTAGTAGAGAGTGAGGGCAACGACAACGCCCTTGCTCAGTAGCTAGACTTTGCTAAGGAAAGGAGGGAGCGTGCACTTGTAAAACTGGCGTTATGCTAGGAACAGCTTACGAGGAGCTACAACAAAAAGGTGAATGCTAGGGAATTTGACATAGGGGATCTTGACTGCCTCCCTTCATTTGCTTGCCTCCTTCTAGCTCAGAAAGGTGCTTGGGAACAACAAGGTCAAGATCGATGGAAAGCTTCGACCAAACTGGGAAGGACCGTACACGGTGACGGAAGTGGCCGGAGTGGGAGCCTGTCGTTTGGCAGATCTAGACGGGAATCCTATCCCTAGGCCGTGGAACGCTCAGAACCTGAAGAAATTCTGGGTTTCAGTAAGCCAAGTAATGATTGTCTTTTTCATTTTGTTTATCATTTAAGTGTGATTTTCTTTCGAATAAGCTTGGCATTGTGCCACGTAGAAATACTATCATGATTAGTAAATGTTTTTTACGGTTCTTTGTGTCATTGCAATTGTTGTTATTAAAGAAGTTATGAATAAAACTTGCATCTTTCCAATGTTTATTGGTTGGTGAATACCTTTGTGGTCCGAGCATTAAAAACGTGAGTATGGACCCAAATACTATATTTGACTCCATACTAGGGAGCAGTTAGTATGAGAGATGTATCAAAATCGAAATTTTTGCACAAGAACGCTTTGAAATCGTGGTAATGAACGAATTGACCAAGGACGTGTAACTTGGGCGTATATGATAAACACGAAAGTTGAAAACTTGAAATCGAAATTGTAGACAAACTGGTTCGTGCCAAGCACGGTCCTGAAGCATAAGCACAACGTAGGCAGTGAAGAATGCCAGGCTACGAACAAAGCCAAACAAAGGATAGGTACGAAGAAACCTAGGCTTTGGCAGCGGAAAATGCCAACGTATAGCCATAATCAGGCTATGAACAAAGCCAACATCGAAAACGTTAATAAGCTAAGTACAAATATACTTGGGTTGAGGCAACGAAGAATGCCAGAAATAAGGCTAAGTACAAAAAGCTTAGGTAATGAATGTGCCGAGCACAAATAGGGGCTAGGTGCGAATAAACCAAAGCCATGGCAATAAAGAATGCCAGCAGTAGAAATAAGTGCGAATATACTTGTATGTGGCAATGAAGAATGCCATGAGTAAACCCTAATATGAATAACTTAAGGCGGTAAATATGTCGTGCATAAATAAAGTCTCGGGGTGAACGAACCTAGGCCTTGGCCAAAAAATAAGGCTATCACTTAACTAAGTACGAAAACTTAGGGCACGTGCGATTAAACATAAGCGCGCTAGTGATCCGAGTAGCGAGCAAGGATAAAAAAAATGACTAGGATCGGATAAATCTAAGTTGTGGCAGCAAATTAGAAGCCACGAATAAGGCTCTTATATGACAAAGTACGAACGAACTTAGGTTCAGAAAATGATTAATGCTACCAGATTGACTAAAGTTTAAAAAAACTTGGGCATGGGTCTATGGAGTAAGCTCAGAACGCAACATGAAGCACAAGGCAACCAGTTGAAAGCTAAAGCCACGATGGGCTATCAAAACGAGATAAAAGCCACGAAGGGCTGATATTAGCTAAGGCCACGAAAGGGCCATTCAAAAGTTACGGCCACGACGGGCCAACAATATCAACATCCCGAAGGGTCCCCAAGCAAGATATAAATAAAATGTTCGATGCCACAAAGGGCATGCGAATAGTGTGAAAGCGTTTTGTGCATCCACCACGCAAGGCCAACTTTTGTTTCATCTACCACGCAGGGCAGGAACGAGAGAAAGTGGCTTAGAAGCACCTGGTCATAGTGCGGAGGTGTCATCAAAGGTATCGTCGATGGTCATGTCCACAACACTGGGAGCAGGCATGGAGGTCGGAATGATGGGCTCAACACTCTCAATATGTGTACTGACCCTAGTTTCCATTTGGCCAAGGTCAGCATCTCTAGTGGTGAGGGCGCCAGAGGTTGTCCCACCATTCCCAATGTCAACTTCAGTGGGAATCATGAGGATGTTTAGGCCCTCGGGGAGGGTTTAACCCCAAAGGGGAGAATCCTCATGAATCCCAGCCTGCTCCAGGCAGCGTTTCCAGCTGGCGGCCCATATCTTCTGGGTGACGCCAGGAATTTGCTCTTTGAAATATCTAGAGCATGTGTCATAGCCATTATCGTAAGCTTCACCATAGTTGTCCTTTAGCATCTTCAGATTAGCATTTTTCTTCTCCAACTCCTCGGCTGCCTGAGCAAAGCTCTCCTCCGCCTCCGTCCTCTTAACTTGCTCGGCCTCCAGTTGGCGTGCGAGCTGGGCAACAGCGTTGTAGACACCCCAATCCGGACCTCGAAAGTGCTTCAATTATCCCGATGATGAAACAAAGGAAACAAATACCCCCGAGAGCTTGGATGTGGGACTCTCCCAAAACAAAATCAAAAAGCCCAGAGCAAACTCAAAAGCCCGGAACTAGACCATTAGAACTGTACGGCACACCTCTACACCGCACATCATAACAGATTTTATTACGCCGCACGAGGTCACGAGGTCAACCGCACGGCATTTTGGATAAAATTCTGACTGACTCAGCTAGCTATCGGCCACGCCCACTTGAGCCACTGCTACAAGCTAGCTCAGTCGAAAAGGCACTTCTGGCCAGCCCAGAAAATACCTCCACCATTTGAAATTCAAAATTCTTGGCATTTGCCTATAAATACAACCCTCCACTCAAGAGAAAAGGGTCCTGAATTCTCTCTCTCTCACCATGCTTTCATACCCATTCCTCACTCCAAAGCCTTGAGAAAATGCCCCAAAAACATTCTCAAGGTCCTTTCTCTCTTAAAGTCCTCCAATTTTCTCCTCACCATTGAAGTGAGTTCTCTTGCTCACTTTGAGACTCCCAACTTCTCAACTCCTATTCATCAATCCATATCCACCATCTCTCCTTGGCCGTCTTCATCCGTGCTCATCCATAGCCGTCCATTCCCATATAAGCTCAAAGATCAAAGGTATAAACTAGTTTCCTTGGGGTAGGCCCTGTCCATACCCCTGAGGGAACCTTTCTATTGTCAGGATCAACCCCCCTTTGGGTTGGATCCTAACCAAAAACCATTTTTAGAAACAAAGGAAACCCCCTATCCTGAACAAGTTACACTACACGGTGCTTTGATGTGTCGTACGGTGTAATAAGTTCAGTCGCACGGCGTTTTCAGTTTACTATTTTCTTGCTCCAACTGTCTGGATCACAACTGTCCTTTGCCAGGCCTGTCTATTACTCACACATCTGACGTCAGTCCCTTTTCAAAAGCAGACCATATCTACAAGCCATGTTCGGTCTTAGAAAAGTAAAGCTTTTGGGGCCATTCTGAATGATCAAGAGTTTTTAAAGTTGGTTTTTGTTCATGGCTTGCAAGAATGGTACTTTTTTTAAAACCATCTGGCTGAATAACATTGTTTGACGACAGTTGAAAACCCCGTGCGTGTCATCCAAGACACCGGGAGGCATTTCGAAACTTTACAAAGGCCTGGAAATAGAGGGGATACCCCGCACGGCATTATGAAAAACCATGTGCGGCATTGAGAAATGCCGTGCAGGGGGAATACTGAGATCCAGACAGTTTCTACCAAGAACTCACTTCATCTTGCATCATCTTTATCATCACTGTACAGTCAACACCACGTGCACGTCAACGTGATCTATTATCCATGTCCCTTTCCCCTTTTTATGTGTGTATTAAAGAGTTTGATTTTCCAAAAGATACTTTAAATTTCTCCCCTTTTTGAAAGAGTTTAGTAAAGACCGGTTTTACTGGGCGAATGTGGTGCATTTTTCTCAACAAAAACCTTCCCCATTCGTAACGTGGCTCCCAAACCCAAAGTCCCAAGGTTTTTTCGTCAAGACCAAAAGGCCTTTTCCTTTCAAACGCATCCTCGGTTTCTCGGATCACCATCTAAAAAATCCGGATGGCAACTCTCTTCGGGCACGCTCGCCGGTCGGGGAGCCCACAAGCGTCCTTAAGCTTGAAATTTTCCTCCCCCGGCTTATTATTGGGGTGTAACAGACCAATGTTCTCTGTGGTAAGCCTTAGCACCTCGGCCTCGTCGCGCTTAGCTCGGCTTGTCACCTCCAACATCTTTTGGATAGCCTGCAAAGGTAGGAGCGTTAGAAACCAACAAGAGACTAAAAGGAGTGAGATGGAACATGAGAAGGGAGGTTACCCTTATGCTATGAGAGACCGAGGTCCTCTCAAGCGCTCCAAAGTGGATTCATTTTCTTTTGCCACATCAGTTGGAAGTTGAAGAGCTTGGGCCAAGGCAATGGCAGTGTCCATCAAGCCGGCGGAGTCTCCCACATTAATGGGGCGGTCGCCCCTTTGAAAAGTTGGGGCCCAGGCAGGAGGGAGCTCGGAGCTGCTCAGCGCGGCAACGACTGGAGGATGCGGAGTAGGAGAAGTAGCACGACTGCACTCTTGTAACTGCCGAACTGAGAGTTGATCCTCTTCGTCATCTTGGCCAAAGGCCTCGCGACAAGTGTGTTTGTTCTGGCGGGTCTGTTCTAGTGCACGCTAGGCTGGGGAGCTAGAGGCTGAAGTCCGAATAGGAGGAGTGGAGCCAAGAGAGTTAGCAGGGGTCTTCGAGCCAGCACGGCTGACCATGGCCGCGAGGGACATGTCTTGTTCGGCAAAATAATCGGAAGGGGAGATGAAAGTTGTGTTACCCGAAGAAGAAATGCCAGTATCCCTGATTTGGACTTGAGCAACACCAGAGGGAAGGTCGATTTCTCCTTGTTGAGCTGCGATAGTCGCGGGTGGAGCTTGGCGGTTGCGTCTCCTGTTGTTCGTTTGAGAGGGACCAACAGCTTGGTTAGTGTAAAGCTCGAAAGCAAGAAAGGGGCATTGAGTACGGGCCTTGGGGCGAAGACTAATGCCGCCAGTGTGAGAAGGGTTGTACTCAAGCAGGATATGTGCAGCCCGGCCAAGTCCTGTGCCGATCGTAATCAAGAGCTCAACGGATGTCCAGCTAGTGAACAAGGGAACTGATCGTGCGATGGTGTTGGAAGCTGCAAGGCAAATATGCAAAAGTGATTAGTTGTACGAAAATAGTAGGAATAAAGAAAAGAGAAATTGTTTGAAGGAAGGAAGGACTAACGAGGGCAGCCAAAAGCATGGGTACGTGAAGCCTAGAAGGCCTGCCTTCCTCGTCCCTTTCCTCCCAGTTGCTAGTTACGATACGGATATCATCGTTCTCCCCCCGAGTGGAATCAGGCATGTGGGACAATGTTGTACATGTATTGTATGTTTGTCCCAGAACTCTAAGTTGGTGCCCAAAACTCCATTTAGGGCAACGATGCCCATAACTAGGCAAAAAAAGTTGATTGTACACTGGAGGGGTCCGAGACGGTACGTGTTTAAGGTTTGGGAGAGTAGAGGGTGAAGGGAAGATGAACTCCCCCTTCGACGATGGACATAATAGAAATGCGGAGGACTTGGTCATCGTGACCGTCCCTAGGGGCTTCGATTGGGGCAAGTTCTAAGCGAATGTCATCATAAATGCCATAGCATTCCCTAAACATTCACATTCTTTCTGGTGTGTCACAGAGCCTTCTGAAACGGCCAAGCCTAATCACCATCGTAACGGAGATTCGGGTGCAAACTAGGGTTAAAACTCGAAAAGTGAAAGAATGAAACCACGAAAGGGCAAACTATAGTAAAAACAAAGTACTCAAGAAAGGCAAAGTCTGGCAGAGTTGTTTGACGGGAGACAAGCGATTGAACCCTGAGAGAGGGAGAGTTGTAGTCGCCTCGGAAGGAAGATGAACAGTAGAAATGGGGGATGGAATCATTTCATCTGAGTATAGAGAGAGAGTGAGAAATGAAAAAGTGGTTTTTGAAATTATTAAAACCTCAAAAAGTTGGGTGACGTATTGAATAGGTCCCCCAAAGGACGCTGTTTGGGCTAATCCGTAAAAGGGAACATTGCCTCGCATTTAATGTGAATGAGGCGTGAACAGCCACGTGGCGGAAAAGGAATCCTTCTGACTCAATGCGGGCGGTTGAGCCCAGAGGTTCAAATTAGTATGCGTGGCAGGGGTATTCAAACACATACCCGACCGAAGCAACAAAAGAACTTTGCCCATTGCTCGCTGCCTAGCAGCAGTAATGAGCAAAGCTGGGAAGCAATTGTAGTGGGGTTTTCCCCGAGCTAGGGAAATCATACCTGAGCATGCGCTATAGGGGCACCACGTAAGGGAGCATCACAGAGGATAGAAGCCGACGGGGCACTGCAAAGGGTGCAGACGAAACGGTATACGTGGCAACACCGCGTGAGGGTACGTAGGGCCGAGCAAGGTTATTGATTGGGAATAGCAAGTAATAATACACGGCATGACTGCCGAGCAAGGGTACGACCACGAGGATGTTAACCCGAGCTAAGCCGACCAACGAAATGGGTGGCTAGGGCGGTCAAGAATGTTCTGGATTGGGTTCCTTACGTAATAAGGACAAATCCCGTGAATAAGGAAGTAGCGTATTCTGCCATAAAGGGTAGAGATCGAGTCATAATAGGGAACAAATTCCATAGTAAAAGTGTTTCCTAATGAGAATAGGACTTCGGCTTAGTTAAGGGAGAGAATCCCAGAAAGGCTGCGTTTCCTTTACAGGATAGAAAACCTAGGGCAATAAGGATACTTGGAGAGCAAGTCATGCGAAATCTGTCTTCCTTACGAAATTAGGGTTTTAGTACGAATACTTAGGCATTAGAGGGCCTTTGCCGACGAGAGGCAAAGGTGCGCTCACCCATGTTTGTGTTGCAGGTTTTAGGGTTCTGGTAAAGCTGTCACGTGCTGTTTGATCTCAAGAGTGTAGTTCTACATACAAGAGGATTTTTTCCCCTTACATGTGGCCGAAACAAAAGCCAAAAAGGTAGAAATTTCAGAGAGGAGGGAAGAACAAAGGGACTCTTCAGAACTTAATACAAGAGTAGCCTTGTGCAGTCCAAGCATCTAACAATCAATTATTGTACTAAACAAAAGTTCTTATCTAAGCAATGAGAATAGATGATTAAGTGGAATTTTTTCAGTTCCACGAGATTGTTACATTGGTTTATCATTCTACTTCTAAATCGTGTGGATGTTAGGCCTTTGATACACCATAAATGGTAGTAGAAGCTTATGATGAATTAGAGGGAGCACAATTGGTAATGTTTTCTTCGTTGAGTGGAGAAGAATGACACAGAATTGCTGATAAAAAAAAAAATGGAAAAAAGAATGACACAGAATCTTTAGTTTTTAGCTATCTGATTGTGCACAGTGGTTGCCTTTACTCCAATAGTACAGAACCTGCTTGCCTGTTGATGCAGAAAAGAGGGGAGAAAAGGGGAGAGAGAGGAAACTAAAGGACCACAAGCATAAATGGAAAGGCCTTATCAAGCCAATTCTGTCAATCAACTGTGATTCATTGATATGCCCAAGCTCTTATTTATAGGAGATTTGAATGAGATAAACATCTAGAATCCAAATACTAATAGGAAACAACTTATAAAGTTTCTAGTTAAACTCTATATATGCGTAATATAGAAAGGGAGAACCCCTTTTTAGTGTCTTCTTTTTTTGAGGTTGTGTATACTTTTCTTTTGCAAAATAATAATAATAATAATAATAACAAAACAACAGAATTGATGCTCCTCGCTTCTTTGCTTTTGGGGCAAAATTGGAAAAGAATGCCTAAAATGAAAGCTGCTCACAACTCCTGGCGATTCCCATTTTATTCCTCACCATTTGATGGTTACCTTCAAAATACAAATCCTACTGCAGTTTTGGGGAAATACAGAGTGCATAAACGAATGGGGTGCGTTGAAGAAGGTCGAGAGAAATCTGCATAGAGATAGGTGTATGCAGTGAAAGACTGAGGCACATTTAGAGAAATTAAAACTTCTCTTTTTGGGTTAAATGTGTTGAATGACTGAAGTATTCTTTATCTACTCTCACCGGAAAAGTTTGAATTGTTCTTCAAATTTGTTCAGCCAGATTTCAGTTTTACATGCGAACACATTTAAAAGTGAAAGAAAACATTACAAAAGTTTGAAGATAGTTGGACAAGCATGGTGTGTGCCCAACCTCTAGCTTAAAACGAAACTAAATAAAAAGAAAATGGTCGTAAAATTAGTAACTAATCCTCCACAACGGAATGTTGTTGGGCACAGGAAAATCATTAGGCTTCAATGTTCCACATAACCTGGTGTGTTCTCAGCCACTGCCCAACACACCAATTAGAAAGAAGAAATACAGCATGTTAAGAGCAAGAGCTCAAACTTGGTGTGCTTTTAATTGAGAACTTAATTGGTACCACTTTCGAAGTAATTAGTTTTTGAGCCACTAAAGTTGGAGGAAAAATAGGAAAAGAAAAAGGATTATATCATAAGTGAAAGTAGAACTACTTTTTTCCATGATACATACCCAGTATTGTACAGTAACATTTATGATGTGCTAGGCAATCGTGGATGACCTTGAAAGGGCATTATTTGTTTCTTTTTTGTGTTTTTCCTATAGATCGAGTCTTGCCAGCTCTTTGTTGCTCCTTGTTGGGATTATGGTTGCTTTACACTAGCTGTTTGGTAGATCCCTAGTATGTCCTTATCTGTTGATCTGGTGCACTGTCCAGTGAAATTAGGATGGACCTGGATGTGAATGTAGATTGAAGTAACTGGGACATTGGCTTTGGCCCCCTCTTTGCCTGTAGGTCCTCATTTCTAGATTGTTCCCTTGAGCAGCACTGATGCTACCCCTCAAAACTTATGCATTTCAGTATCTGGGATTATTGAAGTTCGAACTGAATCATGCAAAAAGGTGTGTGGATGTTGTTCTGTCAATATGGTTGTCAAGAGAGAAACAAATTTACTGGGAACTGCTTGAAACTGAATTTGTCTACCTTTGCGCTTCAGTTTTCATTAAATCTGGTACCTTTGTGTCGTCGATAGAGATTTTCATCCTGAAGAAACAGGGTTCACATTTCGAGTGACTTTATGAGATGTCTAGGGGCTTGTTTTGTTATTTTCCTGTTCTTTACTAGTTTTTTGTTATGTATGAGCTCCACATGAACGTGAGTGGTTGTGTCGGGCGTCAGCCAGCGGCGGTGCCCCAAGACCACTGAATAATTCCCATTTGGACAAATATTGGATGCTCCTGTTTGAGGCACACATAAATCAGTACTTTGAAGTAGCCTGTTTGTCTTTTCACGGACACGGTGGAAAAAGGACGTCATTGGGTGCATGTAGATGTTTGGTGCTTACATGTAGCTAATCATCTTGCTATATCAGTCGTACTTATAGATGTACATATCTTCTCATATTGTGATGAAACATGCACCAATTAACAATATCTTGTGTTCTTTTCTCTCTCAAATAAACCATGGCCTTAGATTTGTTGAATGAGTGCGCAGGATCTTCTAACAAAGACCAAAAACTCTCAATCCCTCCAATGGTGGGAACAGTATGGGATGCATGCTCTTCCCTTAAGAAGACTCCTTCCACAAATATCACTGCAATAGGGCAGGCAATAACACAAGCTGCCGTTTCTATGAAAGAAGTCCTTTGTGAGATGAAGGAACTCAAGCCTGCTTCTGCCAAACCAAAAGATGAAGATTCTGAAGAGGCTTCAGTCAAAGACGACAGTGGGCCCCACGATAGTGACGATTCATGTGGAGGTGATCTGGGCAATGACTTTTCTCCTGAAGAGATGAAAATAGCTCAATTGGCCATTGGGGTTGTGTCTGAAACACTTATAGTGATAAAGGAACTTATCCGTTTCATTACGAGTTTGAATAAGCAGGAAAACCCTGATAACGGAAATGATTTTGTGAATCCATTGGAGAGATTGTTGAAGCTTTGCCAAGAAAGTGGACTACAGGTTGATGAGCTTGGAGCTTGTCTTTACCCCCCTCAAGAGTTTTCTGCTATGAAGACAGCCGTGGATAAAATATCCAGCATTATTGATGGAATGCAGGATAGAGGTAAATATTCTTGAAGGCTCTTCCGAAGCATTCTTTCAAGCATGCACAGGTTTAAGGGGTTCGCTGAGAGAAATGGAAGAAATGGAATCCGAGCTAGGTTCTAGTGTTACTAGGCTACTGCCAGAGATGCAGAACCTTGTTGTGAGCAACTAAGGATAATAATATCAAGGAGGAATGAAAGAATGATGAATTGAAAGAGAAGACTTTTTTTTCACTATTTTCTTGTTTTGAGTATAAAGTGTAATGGATTGGCGAGCAGTGTAATTTTGTGGTCTATTGTTAATGAATCCAATTTTCAGGCAGCTTGAGTAATTTTTTAAAGTACCTTGTGAATAATAATGCCACACTTCCTCTCCCCTTTACCGTATTTCATCATGTACAAATGACCACAATTGTTCAATACTGTCATTGAGTTCATGTGGGATCGACCAAAAAACGTACTCCATTGTAACATGAAACAATGATTTTCATCGCATCCTTGGAAACAAGCCATGGAGCCTCATGAGTTCTGTTCGAGAATCGTTTGGACACAAGTGCCTTGTGCCATCACCAAACTAGTTCACTCTTAATAAACTGACCCACAAGATGTGTGTTCAACTAAAAAAAAAACCTAGGAGCCCATTTCTGATTGTTGGAACATTTTCAAAATATTTAATGAATATTAAATATAATTACTGATGAACGATTTTAATCCAAGAAACGTATCTATTTAGGTTAAATAAATAGATGTGTAACATTGAATTTAAGCACAAAATGTGTGTTTATACAGGCTAAATGAAAAGATGACGTTAGGTATTTGATTTTGATGATGATGTTTTTGTTAGAATGAATTTCAAGACTATTAGTAAATGGTACAGGAAAAGGTAATTCGACTTGATATTTGGGTATTGGATGCATGCTCTATCTTGGATATAATTGATGCATGCCTTATATGGAATTGAGCTTAATCTCTTATTTAACTGACAATGTGAAATGTCACAAGTGATAGAAGGATAACTTCATTGAAAGTTTGATCCATGCCGGGAACCAGTCACCGCTACCGTTAGTTTATAGTTATATATCATTTACATTGTATATCTAAAAAAAAATTGATCTTTGGATGATATGTGTAAAATACATTTTGCAACAAGAGTAGTGTTTGGAAGATATGTGATGAAACTGAATTATGAGTTAATTTTTTACCATGTTGCCCTTGATTATTTATTACTGTGATATATAATGGGTATGAATAATGTTTTAAGCAAATTTTTTAAAATTATATTGTGAAATTATTTTCTTCTTTGTTAATTGAAAGTCTCCCGCTATTTTCTTTTTCTTTTTTTTGTAATTCAGAAAAATAATGAGAAGTGAAATAATGATGTGGAATAAAGATTATTATTTTTTGGTTCGAAGTCCTTTTGTTCTTCCTCTATTTAAATAGGAGTAACAATTAACTTAAATTGCAAAAAAGCAAGAACACTTTCAACCATCATTAATCCAAAAAAAATAAAAAAGGAACTATAAGAAAAATAAAAAAGACAACTTAAACATTACACAAATTAAGACTACAATATAAATTACAAGACCTTTTCAAAAAAATATAAATAACAAGAAAAACATATTCCAACACCGATGAATTCATCAATTACACAAATCAATTACAAATTTAAATAACCATCATTAATTACCCAATTGAGTGAGGGTATTTTGGTAATTGACCCAATAATGTGAAAAGTCCAAAATGAAAAAAGGACCTCTGGGCCTCTTTTTGGTTTCTTGCCTCTAAACCCAAAATCCGTGAATTCTTTTATGAGAATGAATTCTAAATTAGGTTACCAAACACCCAAAATAGGATAATGGGATAATGAAAATGCATTAATATGGGAACCAAACACCCCCAGAGTTTAGCCGCCTCGATGTACCCTTTGTCGAATTTTAATAAAATCTTGTTGCCTATAAAATAAAAATAAAAACTCTTATCCTTTGGTGGATTCCGATAGGTGGTGAGATTCTTAGCCCTATATCCCGTTTTAGACACATCGGGTGGTGATTATCTGTATACCTTGACGTACTATCTCGGGTGGTGTGCTTTACCGCATATTATCCCGTTATCTTTTTCCTTTTTTCTTCTTTCTCATCTTCCAATACCCTCCGTCATGAGCACCACACAATCATCTGTTAAGGCCTCACCACATATATGTCAAGACCGAAACTTAGGTTTTATCGCGTGCTTTAATTAAGCGGTAAAGAGTAGATTTAGTTCCATCAAGCAGCTACTGAATTTCTATGTGGAAGCTAGCTAGCTCTTGAATATTGGAGATAATGACGGCACATGACATGTTTTGATAATTAATATCCGCCAACGACATTTTCAGTAGCATATCCTTGGCGGATATTAATTATCAAAACACGCCATTGACCGTCATTTTTCCCCTAAAATTTTCACTTGGTATCTTTAAATTTAGCCCATCAAATCTTCTTTCCTTTACTTGATTTTGGTTTCCATAGCCTGTATATATGAATGGATCAGCCGTTACCTTCTTCGATTCTTCAATTTTGAAAATCCTCTTTCCCTGTGTAAAGCACACCAAGGAGAATCCTATACTTGAGGGAATGGCTCATAAGTCCCTTACAAAACTAGGAATAAAATAATTAGTCTAATAAGAATATATTGTACTAATGAAACCCAATTGACTAATGTAATTCCAATTAGATTGCGTTTGTTATCAGCAAAATCTAGAACCTTGAGCATCCTCACCCACACAGAATGGCTTAATCCACTTTGCTTTTGTTATATTAATGATGGTTCAAAATGAATTTTGAATCTGGTATATATTCAAGAGAGAAACTTGAAATATATATAGAGAAAGCCAAAAGAAATAGAAAAAAAAAAGGTTAAATGAATCCACTCAATCTTCCCACAAACCAAAAGCTATTAATTAAACTCAAACACTCAATCTACTCATTTCATTCACTACATAGGTTTAAGTAGATAACTGGAAACAACCCTCCAAGAATACATACATTTTCAAAACACAAAAAATAAGACTTGACCATAGACTAATTGAGATATGTATTTGCCACTTTGACTCTTAAAAATACTAAAAGACCCTTCAAAGATTTGACCATCAAATAATGATTAATACCCTAACACTTTAACTAGAAGATAAATAAACACTTTGAAGTAATTAAGATAACCCACATCAATTGCACGGCTACCAAAGCTAAGCTACTGTGTCAGCGGAGTACAAAACTCTTTCGCAGCTACGCATGAGTAACGTATCTGCATATCTATTTATGCGCCAAAAAAAAATTCACATATGCTTCTCATCTCTCATTAGCCTCATCTATTGTACGACTTAAAGAAGATAATTAAAGAAGTTGGGCAAATTCGGGAAATGCAAAAGAGGAATCTGCAACATTAGACTAAAGGACAAAGATATCCTGTGCGAAAGAGAGTCGGGGAAAAATGAACCAACAAAGCCACAGCCTACCATAGCATATGGAGAACACACTTAAATAATGCATAGTGAGTCACAGAGACACTCACTCTCACATCGTTAAACACAAAAGTTGTGTTAGGCCAATTAGCCGCCACCGTCCCACTAGATATATAGATGGCCTCCATTATCATGCCAGTTGCTTTTACAAAAACTCTTCAGCCCATTGAAAAGACGGAAAGTTACTCAAAATGCCATTGTCCCCCGTCTGTCTAGAGGTGTCGAATGCGTGGGGCAGGCACGAGTATGACACATACATGGGCATGATACTAAGGTGGACTGGGCTGAGCCATCATTTTGGAGATCACGACACAAGTATGGTTAGGCACCGCATGGGCAAGGCACGAACAACGACATCGATAAGGGCACAACACAAACGTTTTTTTCTTTTCTGTTTTTTGGAAAAATGATAGTAAGAAACATCCCAAGAATAAAATTTATGCCAATTGTATACCTTGCTTCTCCGCTTCTCACACGGTTAAACAAAAACTACAGCTGCATTAAAAAGTCTAATTATTAGTAAAATATTTTGTATCTTTTGGTTTAAATGTGTTAAATTTTAACTGTAATTATTTGACATTTCTTTTTTCAATTTAAAATGATGACAGCATTTTTTAGCTTCACCCAGGCCTGATTGTGCACGGTCACAATAATAGGCATGACACAACACAGATTGTGGTGGGCTGTGGGCCAAGTGAAACCGAGGATATTTTGAAATTGCACGGCACAGCGCGACATGATTATTAAATGAGCCGGCATGGAACTCAATAGGCACAAAAATAAATGAGCCGAGTTGCACGACACGGCCCCATTCGACACCTCTACCTCCGTCACATAATTCTTCAACAGAGATTCCCCACTCTCACTTTGCTCTATACATTCTCATTAGTTATCAATTCGTGCTCTCGCCACTTTTAGTTATGTGGAAACAAGGAAATCTTCGGAAGGCTTTTTATTTTTTAACTTACGCACTATCACTTTTGTTTGCACTTACGCAGGCACATTGTGTAACTATACAACACTAGATATTATTAAAATATACACCACTCCTTCCCTCCATTTCTCTTTTTCTTTTTTCCCTTCTTCCCGTCTGGTACTTCTAGAACCTTGAAGTCCAACACAGCAAAAATAATAATACTAATAATCACTTCATGCTGATAGCTACGGCGAGTCTCCCTCCATCCCTCTTTGAAGTGCCCAATAGCCAAACCTGATTAAATTTCGAACTAAATATGCACAATTATGGAGAATGATAGACAAACTTAGACCTAAAAAACGCTTTTGTCGTAACCTGATTTGTCTTGAGGTTTTTTCTTGAAAAAGAAAACCATATGCTTCATTCTTATCAAAATTTTAGTCTGCTAGAGAAAATGTATAATTTTCAAATTAATAATAAAGTATTTATGTGCATAATTTAATTAATTTTATCATCAATTTAAAGAACTAATTGCATTCTGTAACCATTGTGTAAAATGTTATGCAGCATTATACCTGTTAATTAGTACTATTTGAAAATTACACAACTTTCATAGCGGACAATTTTTTTTGGGATGGGGTGTGTAACCAGTAAACTTCTAACTATGCCATAGCGATGTAAAGGCAAACATGAAACACTAACGATGTGTGAGACTTAAAACTATACACCACTAGACTAATGATCATGTAGGATACTTAAGAGTAGAGATGACAATTTCAACCCATATTTTTCAACCCGTCTATATCCGCCCACTTTTAACCCAATCCAATCCGCTCATATTATATAATGGGTTGATATGGATTGAACTCAACCCATATCAACCCATATTTATATGGAATTAGATGAGTAACGACTCTGATTTTTAGTAAATAAAAATTTTGTTAAATATTTGAATTCTATTTTTATTACTTGGATTGCTTTTAAAATTTCCTTTTAATTTCTAGTAATCCATCATAATTAGATTTTAGTCCTTAAAAATTATATTTCTTGACTAGAAATCCTACATGGCAAGTAAAACTAGTTTCCAACTGATTAGTTGGAGGAACCGAACTACCAATTCTCCTAGTTACAATCTCCTGACCCTAGATGAACCTTTTTTACCATCTTTGAGCCTTATAAATCCCTCCAACCCTAATTGAACCTTTTAGACTTTGGAGGTAATCATTATACCTCATGACTAGTCATGTCAACCTTGCTTATCATAATTATTCCTATATCCATTGGATAATAATTGTTAGGAAAATTTTTATCCCTTGGATAATAGAGACTAGACTTGCCAATGTGTATAGATTTGACAAGACAAATCATGGACCATAGAAAGCCATCATTTTGCTTTCAAAAGAAGCAAACTTAGCATTGCCATGCATGCAACCCTAAGACTAATAGCCTTAAACCTAAATTGCCCACCAAAGTTACTTTCCTATATTCTCTAAGTACATTTGTATGCATACATACATATAGGTATATATACCTCATAACCTATTATAAACATGCCTATATGACCATATATGCACTTTCTAGGAAAATATTACCCATGGGACAATATTTTTGTCATTAAAAGCCTTAGCATAATCAACTCCTCTTCCATAGACCTAATAGGACTAATGGGTACTTTAGTGTACTTATACATAGGTATATATATATATATATATATATATATATATATATATA
>BPLS01000576.1:156651-166782 GCA_019656275.1 Rhododendron kiyosumense
ACACACACACACCTAGTACTTGAGAGAGAGAGAGAGCCGAGAGGGAGAGAGGCCGAGAAAGGGAGAGGGAGAGTGAGTGTGTGCATGTGTTTAGTCACTCAAACAAGCTACCTGTTAGTCGAAAGCGGGGGGGCTACTGTCCCCTTGGTGCTGTCCCGATTTTGGGGCCCACCCCGATCTCGCTCCGATGATCGGAATCGTCCACTTTGTAGAGCTCGTCAAGTAGAACAACTGTGCAAAAAATTAGCTTAATTGGATTTCATCAAGTGTCTGATCGGAGCCCATATAACTCTTGGTCCATGGGTTACAATGGATTTGATCCAGTGTTTTAGATCCATTCTTTTCAAGATAAAAAGGTTCCGATCAGGCACTTAATGATATCCAATTAAGCTGATTTTTTGCATAGTTATTCTACTCGACGAGCTCTACAAAGTGAACGATTCCGATCATTGGAGCAAGACCGGGGTAGGCCCCAAAATCAGGCACAGCAGCCCCCCAGCTTCTCCTATTGGTCCAACTTTACACTCAAACCTAAGTACAACTTGACAACCCATTCTAGGCATCTTTGAACACAATCCTAACCATCATTTTATTCTTTCTTGCAAGCAAGCCATCTTAGGACAAGACATGACTAAAACCCCTTCATGATAACCTAGATTATGGCTTAAAGTAGAAATGACAAGTGAGGGAAGGTTTGGCATGCTTGATTTGACCTATCAAAGAAGCAAAAAAAAATGAGAGAAAGAGAGAGAAAGAGGGAGGCCGGCTATGAGGGGAGAGGGGGAGCCAAAATTTTGCTATAAATAGCACCCGTCACTTACCATTCAACTCACACCTTCAAGCCTTCAACTTCTCTCTCTAGAAATCCTTTTGTTCTTACTTTGTTCTTGGTGTTCTTGAGTTTTTCAAGAAACTCATCCAAGACGGCCACCAAACCGCTACTCGATCACCCTTTCGATCCAAAAAAGTTTAGTAGTTTAGTCAAAAATAAGTTTCGAGAGAAACCTCTCTTTCGAAACTACCAGAAGCTCACCATAGGAAGTCACTCTGTTCGATTGCCAACTTACCTTTCCGCAGCCACCCTACAACCAAGAAGGATGGTAGAATACTTCTAACCACTTTCTCTAAGTATAAAATTCGTCTACGTAGATTCCTCCGTACTCTAGAAGACTATTCGCGTTTTGTGTTTGAAAATGCATGATAAGTAGCAAACTTATTTTCCTAAAACTTTGAAAGAAAGTATGATCACGTTGAATAACTCAACTTTATTTTTCGGAAAAACATATATTGTTTTGAACTTCCCAAAAAGAAAGAAAGAACGAAATTTGAAAGATAAGAATTTAACGCTTGATTGAAAGTATTTGTATTTTGATCTTAAGGATGGTTATGAGAATGCATATGTGATTACTTGCATTACTTGTAGTTGTAGAGTATAAGTGGTCTCCACTCTAAAGGCGTCCGTACATGTGACATTATACTTTAAGTTGAGCTTTGAGCATGATAAAATAATGTAGAGTTTGATGATCTTATTAGTTTAGTTTCAAGATTACAATGAATGATTTATGATTACCACGTGGAAAGTCCTACCACAGAGTCTTTGCATGAAAAATAAGACACAGAAATCGAGAAAGTAGAAACATGACACTTAGGGTGTTGTTGATGAAATGTGTGTTTTGAAAAAGGAAATGTTTTGAAAACCACAATGTGGCCGGATATGGTAGCCCATTGTGTGGTGTGTGTGTATGTGTGTGCCAATGGGAACCCAGAGCGGCGGAACCGAGGTTGGGTGTGTAGCTTGGTTTCCGCAGAGAGGAGCCAATGCAAATTGTGTGCCAATGGGAACCCAGAGCGGCGGAACCATTACGAGAATACTCGGGAACCCGAAGTGGCGGAACCGAGGTTGGGTGTGTAGCTTGGTATCCGCGAAGATGAGCCGATGCAAATTGTGTGCCAATGGAAACCCGGAGCGGCGAAACCGAGGTTGGATGTGTAAAAACGATTTTGGAAATGTTGATTTGGAAAAAGGAAAAGAGAAAATGATGACACGTTCTACGATGAGTCGCGTAGGAAAAACTCAGGAAATCATGGACACCAACGTTAGTTGGAATAGTGAATGTAGATGTGTCATTGATAACTGTTTTGTTAAAAATGCATGTATTATGTGGAAATTGTTAATTATATGATTTGTTGTTTGTAAGTTATGGGTTAGTTGGCATAGGTTAGTCCATTGAGCTTTGTAGCTCATGGTGTTACCTTTGGTGACCCTGACATATTATATCGGTGGCGACACTGGTATAATGTGTCAAACCTTGTAGATGAACAGGGTGAACTTTACACCTTGGAAGCTTTCGGAGCTGGCTAGGATGGAGAAGCAGGCGGAACAGTAGATAGGAACCCTAGTTTTCCTTTTGTGTTTTAATAAAAGTACTTTTGTGGTAGTTATGATGTAATAATAAGCCAAACTCCATTTCAATTTCAATAAAAATGTTTTTTTAACGTTCCCAAAATTAGGGGCTGTAACGACCCGAATTTTCAAGTCATTTTTAATTAAACATTTTATTATAATTCTTTTACTAAAAATTATTTTATCATTTATTAAAGTGATTGTATCCAACTATTATAGAACCCTAGCCTTCAGTTTGTGATCCTAACAATTTAGGATAAGATTGGATTGGATAAGATATGATAAGATTGGATAAGATTGGATTGGATAAGATTGGATTATATTAGATTTTGTTAGATTATATAAGATTTGATTACATATTATTAGATATAGTTGGATTTTATTAGATATGGTAAGATTTGTTTGGATATTATTGGATATTATTAGATTATATAAGATTATGATTAGATATTATAAGATTGCATAAGATTTGATTTGATTCTAGATTCTTCTTCCTACAAGTATAAATAGGCCATCTCCCCTCCATGTAGAACAAACACACACTCGACACACACCATCAATTAAATAGAGGAAGGAAAGAGAGAATAGAATGGAAGAAAGAAAATAAGGAAGTTAGTTAGGCTAGTATGGAAAATATTTTAAGGCATTGATTCGTAGACAAAACAGTCGGGCATATTTGAGGTAATCCGGGTAGTATACGATATGCTTCCTACTTCCGGAATTCTTTCTTTACTCTCACTTTTGTACTCCTTTTGATTATCTCGTGATTTTTGTTCAATCTTCTGGATATCATTGGAAAGTGGAATTATTGGTATCGAATATAATGTTGTTGGATGAGTACTATGGAATTGTTTCGTACATGGATCGAGTGAACTCATGCACCAATAGCCTATCCAATAGCCAGAATGGGTCGAGGTAGACTCAGTGAGGAAGGTATTGGGGGAGTGTCACTGGTCTTGTACTGAGAATGACATGGTATAAGGTTTCTTGTGATTGTTGCTTCGACTTTGTGGTCGATTATTGTTTATTGATGCCACTTATGAGCTTTGTTATTCTGTTGTATCGTATACTTCCCGGATAATTTCTTTTTCAGGTGTGGAGCCGGATTAGAGGAAATTGAATCGGTGAATATAAGGATTAATTGGGAGAGGTCTTGGAAGAGTTGATAATTTTGGAGCATCTAGAGGATTATTTAGAAGGTGGCTTAAGTTTATTTTGATGATGTAATTTATTTATGGAAAAAGTAGGGGCCTATAAGTGTTTGAAATAAAATGTATTTCGGAGTTTATTTTTAGAAAATGGCGGGGCGTTACAGGGGCGTTACAAGATGGGTTAAAAATAAGTTCAATATGGGTTAAAATTCAAAAGACCCAGACAACAAAGCGTCAACTTAATTCACGTGACATGACCATTTCCCTAGACTTTTGCCGTTTCTCCCTTTAACTAAACGAAATTGAACAACTTCCTGTCTTCGTCACCCCGTACTCTCTCTCTCTCTCTCTCTCTCTCTCTCTCTCTCTCTCTCTCTCTCTCTCTCTCTCTCCTTCCTTTTTATTTTTTGTTTTGTTTTTTTCCATTAGTTTCAGGCCCGGTCCGCAGTAATAGCTCCAAGGGCGGACAAGGTCCCGAGAGGTGGTGCCAGCATGTCTGGAACCCTGCACTTAACTCAAATAATTCTCCAATATTAGTTTTGATGTTAATTTATTTAGAATAGTTGTTAATTCAAAATAGTTTTTTAAGATTGATTGGCCCCTGCAAATTTATCAGATGAAAAATATTTTTTCCGCATTTGTCATTTTGCGACAAGTATTCTACGCTTTTTGATTCGCTCCATCAGAAAAGTAAAAAATAATAACTTTCACCCAAATATTTTTGAAAACATCCAAGATAAAGCCCAAAAAGCCAGTTGTTGGGATTTATCTTGAATATTACAAAAAATATTAGGGTAAAAGTAAAAAAAAAAATTATTTTTTCAATTTTTTCGTCAAGATGAACTAATAGCGATAAAAAGTTTGTCGCAAAACAAACAAATACAAAAAATTTTGAATAGAGACAAAAAAAAAATAATCACTTGACTTTTTAATCTAAACCTAAGCGGTGGTTTCGGCGAACGCAACGAAGACCGAAACTATACAATTGGTGCAATCATCGCCTTCCAGACAATTCTCTGATGTGGTCTCTGACTCCTCGTCGAAGTTATGTTACTGTTTGAAAATAGACAAAAAAGTAAAAACATGATTTTTTAAAGTTTTTTTAGCCTCTAATTCCTTCATTTTTATTCAAAAAAAAATTGAGTTTTAATCAGAATCTCCTCATTGAGACAAATAGAGAATGGGGGAGGGGGGAAGGGAAACAAGAAAAAAAAAAGAGGAAAACGGGTCGAGTTAGGCGGGTTTGGGTTTTGCTTGACCCATATTTGACCCAACCCGTTTTAACCCATTTACCTTTTGACCCGTTCATATTTGACCCATGACCCGTTTCAACATGTCCAAACCCGTTCGTTTGCTACCTCTACTTAAGAGACAATACTAGATTTTTTTAGTACATATTAAGCCAAGGAGTTCTTAGTGCTGCATGTACAGGTACTTTTTTATCTAAGTTAATTTACACTAAACAAGACTAATTTTCTTACATATATAATCGGATTGCAAGAACAGCGAACAATGACACACAGCCCATGTGCTGGAGATTTATGCCCTATTAATTAGTTGCTTAACAACTTTAGACGTCGATCAGAAGCCATTTTAATAAAAAGAAAGAAAGGGGAAAAAAAAAAAAACTTCTTGTCATCATTATAGTGCAGGCAACATGAACTTGATATTAATTATTGTAAAGGAGAAAGGGCTTATTGTACTTGTCCACCACAAACATTAATTTACAATACTAATCACCAATTATTTCTCACTTTTAGACCCCAACTCATTGAAACCATGATTAAGTTCTTGCATGATCAGCTGTCATTTTTGTCATAATTAACTTCCAATGAATGAAGCCCTTTTCAGAATGACAATTAATGTTGGCCACAAATTAAAGGAGACCTTAAAAAGAATTTTTTTTTCTTTTTTCCAAAGCTAAAAGTGAGAATGTCCCATACCTTTCAAGTGGTGGCTATAAAGAGTTAATGATCTGAAGAACCATGACATCCTCAAGCCAAAGAGTTTGTCTTAGTAACAAACTGTTGATCGATCAGGGAGAAAGCAAATTAAAGACTTGGACAATGACGGGGGTTGGCTCTTCATGTGGAGCATGTAAGTTCTTGAGGAGAAGGTGCACAACTGAGTGTGTCTTCGCTCCTTATTTCTGCTATGATGAGGCAGCAGCCCATTTCGCGGCGGTGCACAAGGTGTTTGGTGCAAGCAATGTGTCGAAGCTATTGTCATACCTTCCTCAAGACAATCGAAGTGAAGCGGCTACCTCAATCTCGTATGAAGCGCTAGCTCGGATGCATGATCCTGTTTACGGTTGTGTTGCTCATATCATTGTGCTCCAACAGCAGGTTCCGGTCTTGTTGATCATCTGTGTTTGTTATCCCGTTGTTATGTCTCTTAGGTTGCATTGACAACAAGCTAGGATCAACTCTTCACCGAATTCGACAAAAGCTTTAGAAGAAACATTAAGTAAAAAGTTGGTATTTCTTTGAAATTAAATTTGTTTTTCTTTTAGTATTATGATATGATATGAATCCTCCTGAATAGAAAAGGTAAAATTAAGTATCTACCCAAACCTAAAAAGGGTTCAAAAAGTTTAGTAGTTCATGATTTAGGTGCGCCTTAACGTTTGAAACAGGGCCCCAGAATTGTCAATCTCCTAACAACAACTTTAAGTTTCATGAGATCGATAATCAACTATCTCTCTAATTAAACAAAATTGTTTTTCATTTTTTCAACTTTCGGAAGAATTATTTTTATTTAATTTTTGCAGGTAGTTCACTTACAGGAGGAGATAGAAACTCTGGAAAACCAGATGGGTAATCTTGGAAGTTCTCAAGCAATAATTACAAACAGCTTTACCGATGAGTTACAGCAGGTTGGTTGTCAGCATCATCTTCAGATGAATCGACAAACTTATCTGAGTCAAGAAACTCCAGTACCTTTGTCCCATGAAGATGATCAAGTGATCAAGAGGTATGCAAATAGCCAGATGATGAAAAACATGCAGCTTCCAATCACAGATGGATTAGAGGGTCAAAACTACATTCCCTGCCCTAATCCACACCCCAGGCTAGGGATAGATTCTTTGAAGGAATTAATGGACCAAGGGATCTTTGGAAGCTACACCCATGGCCATGGATTTAACACTGGAAGCAACATTGGCCACTTGAGGTGCTAGCTAGGGTCAAAAGACTCAAAACTGAAACGGTCTTGTGTAATAGTACTATAAACCTTGCCATTACAAACACAATTAAACCACTTATATATTTACTAGTGCTTACCCGTGCCTACGGCACTACGCACCCCAGTTGGAATTGTCCGTGCCTACGGCACTTGCTAGCTAGTAGCTCAAACACTAAATCGATTCATTAGTGTGTAGTATATGATCCTTTTCTTAGTAGTACGAAAGAGAATTACTCGTCTTTACGACACTCCCCAACTAAACTCTTTATCTAGCTACAAAGAACTATCAATTTGCTTATGCAATCCCAGCCAACAGCAACAACAAACATAAGCATATTTTCAATAGAGAGATGGGATTCTGTTAAATGTGGGTAGAGACGCCATCAAATCACAAAGAATCAAATTAGCAGTAGAAATACACTCAACATAGAGCAAAAATGTATACCAGTAGTATCAAAGATCTTCACAACACCCTAACAAATTCACTCTTTTTATATATAGTGAAGTAACAAATTTAATCTCTTTAAAATTGGTTCTTGAATATAGTCAATCACATAGATTCTGCCATCTCACTTTTTCATATGTAGAGAAAAAATTAAATGCAAATCGATAAGGACCTACCAGATTTTTCAAACCTCTGAGAGAAACCCTCCAAAACCCATCCCAATCTTTTTTTCGCACTTAGCTTGAAAAGTGTCCACCAAATTTTTATAACTTAGAAACCCTCCAAAATCCATCCCAATCTTTTTTTCGCACTTAGCTTGAAAAGTGTCCACCAAATTTTTATAACTTATAAAAAAACAAAAACACAGCTGTAGCAATAGGGGAAAAAAACTAAAATTAGTTGCCATGCTATTCGAACTAATTCATGCTATAGTTGCCAAGATTCATTTTTTTTTCTTTTTATAATTCTCATGGTATTCGAACCACAATTTAAGAACCGAATTTGATTAGTTTAGCCAAAGAAAAAGGAACAAAAGAAAAAAAAAAAAAAGGGAAGACAAAACTTCTCTTCTTACCCGAGCTTAAAGGCTTATCGCATAATCTAACATGAAACTAAACCAATTACCATGTCACACATGCAAAAACAAAAACGAAAGAGAATGCCTATGGAGAACCCTAAATAAGAACATAACCAAAATAAATTGAACATCTCTACCAAATCTTGAGGAAGTGCACAATTCTACGAAATTTTGCAGAAAGCCGTTCAAAAAGGAAAAAAAAACTTGCAAAGACCCTCTACTTCACTATATGTATTTCAACCGATAGTAAGAGGAGTGTGCCCTCTACTTCACTATAAACCACGAAGTCTCTACAGCGTCAAGAAAACTCATAAATATAAACCACAAAGTCTCTACAAAATAGAAGAGAGGTACGAATTTTGCCACATGCATTTTAACAAATGCATGGTGGTCAACAGAAAATACCTCTCAATATATTACATTACCATTTCTTATCCGGTACATGCACTAATTAATCTACTTGGCTAGAACACATTGAACATTTTTTAATACCATTTCTTATCCGGTACATGCAATAATTAATCTACTTGGCTAGTACACATTGAACATTTTTTTAATAGATTAGAACTCCCACTGTAATTGGGAAAAGGAAGTAGATTTCATTGTCCCACCCTCATTTTGTCGGAGGCGGGGGGGCTGTTGTCCCCTTGGGGACAGTAGCAACGCTGCTGTGCCCATTTTTGGGCCCACCCCGGTCTCGTTCCGATGATCGAAATCGTTCACTTTGTAAAGCTCGTTGAGTAGAACAACTATGCAAAAAATCAGCTTAATTGGATATCATTAAGTGCTTGATCGGAGCCCATATAACTCTCGGTCCATGGGTTACAGTGGATTTGATCCAGTGTTTCGGATCCATTCTTTTCAAAATAAAAAGGTTCCGATCAGGTACTTAATGATATCCAATTAAGCTGATTTTTTGCATAATTATTCTACTCGACGAGCTCTACAAAGTGAACGATTCCGATCATCGGAACGAGGCCGGGGTGGGCCCAGAAACGGGCACAGCAGCCCCCCCGCCTCCCATTTTGTCGAGGACTGTTATGGAGTAAGTCTACTAACCCAAACATTAGGAAAAGGGGAGACGGTCTCGAGGGGTTTGAACGGTCCCGGTGCTCGGTAATCCACCGGGAGGATTTTGACAGTGGACAATTCCGGTGCTTGACAGTCTTCAACTCAGCCTCTTTCCCGAAAGAAGGAGCCCATGTCGTAATCAACCCGTAGGGGAGGAAAGGTCTTCAGATTTTGTAAAAAGGAAGCAAGGTCTTCAGAGTTTCTCCACAGAGAGAGAGAGTTGTGAATTTTTGAATTCTGATTCCCTGGTTTTTCCTCTCTCTCTGAACAGAAGAAAACGGAAAGGGGATGAGGATTAAAAAAAAAATGTGAAAGGGGATGGCAGTTGTGTGATTTAGGTGAAAACCATGGGCACTTAACCGGGAAGTGGGAGGATGCATTGCAGCCTTTAGATCAAATGAATCTCAACCATTCCAACAACTTGTCCCCACACCCTTCTGTTTTATAATAGAGATGTTTTATGTCTATCTATATATATACAGTCCCAATCTGGTAGGGGCGTCCGCATTTTCCTAAAATGCAGACTTTTCATTTAAGCCGTTGGATCTCATCCAACGGCTGGGATTTTAAAGGAGGAACTCGCGGGTCTAATGGAACATGGGTCGGGTTAAAAACTTGCCGCGGGTCATCCGGGCTTCTCAGCCGGATCTAACAAAACACCCAAATCCTCTCATTTCACGCGTTCTCAACGCGGACAAAGAGAGAGAAGAAGAACAGAGGCAACGAACGACGACGACAAACTACGACCAGATCGAAGCACCATCTCACATGAACCAAACAACGAACTTCGACCAGGTAACACCAAGCTCGCGCGCTCTCTCTCTCTCTCTCTCTCTCTCTCTCTCTCTCTCGATTTTCCCCAGAAACCCTAACTCGATTTTCTTCTCCCGTAATGGAAGATACACGAAGCTCTCTCTCGATCTTGTGAAGGAGAACACGAAAGATCACCAGATTAGGGCTCCATTAAAGGTATCTTACTCTCTTGGTTTGGATCTGTTTTTTTTTTTTTCTCAGAAAATTTTAACTTGAAAAAAAAAATTAACAAAGTTGTAAAAAAAAAATTAACAAAGTTGTAAAAAAAAAAAATAACAGAGTTGTAAAAAATGGGTTGGGTATCGATTGATATTAAAAGTGGTGGTGAACGAATTCTTTTTTTTGTTGTTGTAATTGGATACTAGGGTTTATGTGGATTTTGCCTGCGATATCTTTTGGTGTGTCTCTTAGATTAAAGTGGCTAATTCTGGATCTGGGTGTTGATTAATATTGCTAATTGGGTTGGTTAACCTGCAAAAAAGTTCGA
>BPLS01000576.1:176860-198290 GCA_019656275.1 Rhododendron kiyosumense
CTCTCTGTCTCTCTCTCTCTCTCTCTCTCTCTCTCTCTCTCTCTCTCTCTCTCTCTTCACATCGGAGGAAAATCTATTTCAAGATTACACCGCTCCAAAGTTGAAAGATAGACCCAGGTACGCAGCTGCCTCTATCTGCTTCCTTTTTTGTACTTTACTTTGTTTGGTAGCTGAGTACGTAGTCAGGGATGGTGAAATCTAATGAAGAGAGAGAGAGGTCCCCAAATCAAAGAGAGAGAATCGAAAACCTTATCTCATTTCCTAAACCAGCACTAATAAACCCAGCTAGCAAACATAAGCTCTTGTGAGTATTCCTTGGTTTCCAACGAAACCCTTGTCACTACTACCCTCTTAAAGTAGTAAATCCTAGGTCTGAGTCCAAAACAAAAACCCAGCTCTGAAATCCAAAAGCAAGTACAGATCTATGCACCAAACAACCCAGAAATCAGCTTTTACTCCTCCTCCAGTCCCCCTTGTAAACACAAAAAGTGATGCCATGTACCAAACCACGTGATCATATAGAGGGAATAGATATACATACGGATATGTGTTCTGAGAGGAGAAGAAAGGTATGTACCGTAAACCAGATTGAAGTTTTTAGTAGGAGTAGGTGGAGTACGGCTAGGGTTCAGTTCTGGAGTGGAGTGGAGTGAAGACTGGAGTAAAAAAACTTTCCTAGTTTCTGAAAGTGGGTGTACGTTAACTGAAGACTGGGTAAGTATATCTTTAGGCAGGCGTACGATTAAGATCTGCAGTGTGGATATCTATGCTTTATTGGGGAGAAGTGGTTTTGTCACAGTTGCTGGTTTTTCATGTACCCCCGGTAACCGGTTTGACGTTGTTTCGAGGTCGGAGTTTGAATCCAGCGTGTTTCCTAACCACATCAATCGAATTCAGGGTTTGTGAAAAGAGGCCCACATTTTAAAGTAGTAGTAGTACAATATTGACCCTCGCACTGTGTTACGTGTTTATAGGTGTGGGTGGTGGGCCTATACGGTTTTGGGAGCAGGTGTAAGGGGTAGAGAGGGAATTGGGTGAAAACGGTCAGGGGTAGCCCTTGCCCAAGAGATTGGTATTTCTCTCTCTAGAAATTTAGGAGAGAGAGAGAGAGAGATTGGGAAAGAAGGGGAGTGCGTGGGGTAACGTGCGCATGAGGGTGGGACGGAGTAGTGGGAGCACGTCACAGTTGTTTGCAAGTCCCGACAAGGTATCGAATGCCAATGTCCGCAAGAATCACTCCTTCCCTTCCTTTACTTCACACCCAGACGGAAAAGCATTACTGGTGTGGTGGCCTAGCTAGTACAGTAGTAATTTTAATTGTGCTCAGCGAACACTGCAAATGACGCGTGTATATTATGATGATGAACCTCGAAAGGCCTCACGGAGGCCCAATATAACCTTCACACAAAAATAACGATTAAATGCGTATTTTGATAATTAATATTGTTGAGAATATTTTTAATATTGACAAATATTTTTTTTAGTAAATATTAATTATCAAAATAAATCATGGGCCATCATTTTTCCATGTGTTTTATGCAAAATTGACTTTTGGCCAAATTAGCCTCATTGTGCTAAACTTTAAAATGTTTAAATTTGTTTATTAATTTTTTAGCAAACTTGAATTCAAGTTTGAGCTCAATACAAATTTGGTGATCCGAACGTGCCTAAGTTTGGGTCAAATTGTGTTATTCACAAATCTTAACGAGCAAAATATTTCAGGTATTTTGCCTTGTTTGGTTTGGTTTTTGAAAATTTTTTTGAAAAATTGTAGGGGTAATAAGTGGAGAGAGATAGAGAGAGAAATATTGGAAGTAGGTGGAATTTAGGGGGAATTTTTTTAAAAATTCTTTTTGAGAAAGGAAGAGAACAAGGCATTGTGAATACATAAACAAGGCCTCATTCCGCTAAAGAAAATAAATATTTATTTTTTAAATAAGTACTTATTTATTAATTAAAAGTGATTTATTGTGAATGAATAATTTGTCTCATAAAAGTGAAAATTTATTACTTAAAAAATAAAAATAAAAATAAAAACTTAGCGGAACGGAACCTCCACACGTAATATATATGAAACTATAAAAACATATACATATAGACGGTTATACTAATTGTAAAAGTTTATAAATGTGCGAATTATAAAATTTTCATTATGTACCTATGTAAGTTATGCATATCCTCCCTTGTATAATAAGAAGAGGTTTTTCGCCTGCCAATTTTGGCTTAATTTTTCCAATTAAATCCCTCGCATGTTTACAGCTGCGTTGTTGTTCGGTGGGTATTTTGTCATTTCGCGCCTGCCTGTGCTTGTGCACACCTGTCGTCATTCGGTACTCCAGCGGGATTCGTGATTAATTTTGTCCATTGATTTCTACTTGCTTCTTTATTACGCTGCTAGCAGGTACTGTGGGGTGATTTCTCCTTTCCTTCGTCTGGTTCCGAGGAAAATTTTTAGAGACAGAGAGAGTCCGGAGTTTTGGGGGTTCCTTCGTACCTTTGCGTTGTCACTTGCCGTCGAGAGGTAACCGTTGCGACTACCCTCCCTCATCCCCTTCTCCGTCTCATTCGCTTCATTGTACGACGAAGGCGCTATTGTGTGGATCGATTTCAGCAGGTATGATTTTTGGTAAACTACAGTTTTCGATTTGTGATTTTTCTAGATTTGGTAAGTCTTTGTTTTCGTTTTGTGATTTTTGGGTTTCGATTTTATGCTTATGGATTGTATTTTGATTTGACTGTTTCTATGACATAAATTTGAATTTTTGGACTAGATTCAGATTTCTGCTCATAAACTTTGATTTCTGGGTTAGGATTTTTGCTCACAGAGTTTGATTTTCGAATTCAAAATTTGTGGGTTAGGGTTTTGATCACAGACTTGGATTTTAGTTAGGGTTTTGATTTTTGGTTTCGGATTTTTGCTCGCAAACTTTGATTTTTGGGTTAGGGTTTTTGCTCACAGAGTTTGATTTTCGAATTCAAAATTTTTGGGCTAAGTTTTGATCACAGACTTTGATTTTTAGCTAGGGTTTTGATTTTTAGTTTTGGCTTTTAATTTTTGGTTAGGATTATTACTGTATATATGGAATAACTCTTTGTGAATCGAATTTTTGGGATACAGTTTTGTTGCTAGAGAGAGACAGGGACTGATTTGAAAAGTTGATAGAAAAATTGAGGGTTATTAGATGTGAATATTCTCCTCATCAAGTGCATGCTTTGTGATAGAAAAAAAGGTTGATTGCAATACTAATTTGATGGCTTATTACAATTCCAGAAATTGGGTAATGTATTTATCCAATTTATGTCAAATATAGTCTAAGTAACTGCAATTCTATTTAATGACAGGTTATGGGTGATTCAGTATCCCTAATAGTGCGATGATGAAACAATTACACTGTTAATGAAGATGGTGCCTTGGCGGGGTAACTTTTGTTGCAGAGAGAGAGAGAAAAAGATAGAGTCCGGAGTTTTAGGGGTTCCTTCGTTCCTTTACATTGCCACTTGCCGTCGAGAGGTAACCGTTGCGACTACCCTCCCTCATCCCCCTCTCCGTCTCATTCTCTTCATTGTACGACGAAGGCGCTATTGTGTGGATCGATTTTAGCATGTACGATTTTTGGTAAACTACAGTTTTTGATTTGTGATTTATCTGGATTTGGTAAGTCTTTGTTTTCATTTTGTGACTTTTGGGTTTTGATTGAATGCTTATGGACTGTATTTTGATTTGACTGTTTATATGACGTAATTTCGAATTTTTGGACTGGATTCAAATTTCTGCTCACAAACTTTGATTTCTGGGTTAGGATTTTTGGTCATAGAGTTTGATTTCCAAATTCAGAATTTTTGGGTTAGGGTTTTTGGGTTAGGATTTTTAGTTAGGGTTTTGATTTTTGGTTTCGGATTTTTGCTCGCAAACTTTGATTTCTAGGTTAAGGTTTTTGCTTACGGAGTTTGATTTTCGGATTTAGAATTTTTGGGTACGGTTTTGATCACAGACTTTGATTTTTAGCTAGGGTTTTGATTTTTAGTTTTGGCTTTTAATTTTTGGTTAGGATTATTACTATATATATGGAGTAACTCTTTGTGAATCGAATTTTTGGGATACGGTTTTGTTGTTAGAGAGAGACACAGACTGATTTGAAAAATTGATAGAAAAATTGATTGTTATTAGATGTGAATATTCTCCTCATCAAGTGAATGCTTTATGATAGAAAAAAAAGGTTGATTGCAATACTAATTTGATGGCTTGTTACAATTGCAGAAATTGGGTAATGTATTTATCCAATTTATGTCAAATATAGCCTAAGTAACTTCAATTCTGTTTAATGACAGGTTATGGGTGATTCGATTTCCCTAATAGGGCGATGATTAAACAATTACACTGTTTATGAAGGTGGTGCCTTGGCGAGGTAACTTTTATTGTAGCCATGAGTACCCCCATGCTTTTCGTAATACTTTTCTGAGCCCACTTAATGGTCATATGAAGAACCAAACAGATGGCTATGATGTGTTATAAGCTGAGCCAAATTTGGCAAAATTAGTGGTTTGGCCGCCGCTGCGGGGTTCACGAGAGACGCCAGGGTCGTGTTTCACACGGGCAGGTTCTCAGAGTGAGACAATTTTTTGAATCAGCTATAGCTATTGCCGAAGACAGAGAACAGTCCAAATGTTACGTTTTGTTTCAGGCATCATGTGTGTGTTGAACGTGATTATGTTTGTTTTTTCACTTTAACAAAACTTTTGGTTTGAAAATGTCTAAACTTTGATATGTGCCTTTGCCTTTCGGCATCTAAAACCAAGACAAATATAGCTTTGTGCTTAAAACAAGTGTTCCCTATACCCTTTTCCCCCTATTAATCATGTTTGTATACCTTTTAAACAGGAAAATTGTTTGTAAGGTTCAAATAGAGCTTTAAAGGCTCTTAGTCCAAAATTGATACTGTAAATGTAAAATTCCCATTTTTGGGAGAGTTGGATGGGTGATTTTCAAGACTCCTACTTTGGTAATGAATGATTTCATTGTTAATAGTTTTAGTTCAAGCATGATATGCCATGTCCAAGCTATCTGTTGTTGCAGGTTTATGGTTTCTGTTGCAATGTGTAAAGGAGAATCACGCTTCCCTGCTCAGGTAAATCTAATGTATGCATTTTATACTTCATGCTTTTGGAGGCTTGCAACTGACTATTTTTGTTTCTCCTTTCCAAATTAGGTGAGATTTCGTATTAGGAAAAGTCTGCAAGGCCTTTAAGGAACGTGCTTTCAGGCATGTCTTGCACCATTATGATGGCCCCAAGTTCCGACTTGAGCTCTCTGTCCCAGAGGTACGAGAAAATCAGTTCTATGATTATTTTCAGTAACATTTGGTGGAAAATGATATGCAGCTTTGCAATGTCTTTGATTAGCTTATTTGTTTCTATTCAATAAAGTTCGAGTAGAAGAATTGGAAACACTGGATTATCTTGACAACTTGCAGAATAAGGAGCGATTTACTGAACAAGGGTACTCAATAACTTCCAAATCAGAAGTCAGTTTAGGAAATCAATTTTCTTTTCCTACTTATGTGCACATGGTTTACTGTCCCAGGATATCTTATCAATGTTGTGTAGGTGGACAAAATATACCTCAGCATGCATACAATTGCATGTGAATGAGGAAGTGCAAGGTACATCGTTCACTTGAAAGGTACGTTATATGCAAATGTTTCGCTTGAAAGGTACATCATTTCTCTTTTCTGAAAAGATATGTAATTAAGGTACATCAATTTTTTTGGCCATTCTTTCAAATAGACTGGTCTATGTTACAAATAGGACGATCTGTGTTCGAGGTTTAAGATCTCGACTCAACTTTAGGTCTTCAAATAGCGACCAAAATTTCCTGTTCTTTTGCCTCTTGTCTTATACGATCTACTTCTCTTGGATTTAGTGGCGCAGAGTGGCTACGGTAGAAGCCAAGTGTTTGGTGAGTAAGTGAAATAGCCTTACTTGTTGCCCATCCAACCTTTTCCCCCACATTTTAGTGGTATAATCGACATAATGCTATGAGTATGTTACAATATTGATATTGCAATGAAGTTACAATGTGGGCATGCGCCCCTGAAAATTTTATTTTGTGTATAAAATCAAGTATGCCCCTTTTGAAAAGCGTGGCGAAACACTTCGATTCAGAGTCGTCACTCAGGTTTTATGGTAAACCACCCAAGCAACCGAACTTAAAACGCTTGCTACATTTTGATTGAAAAAGCCTTTATAGACTGGACAGTCGTCACCTTCGATATCTGAGGTTTGGGAGCCAGGTTACGAGAGGGGAAGGGTTTTATGGCACCCTCTCGCCCAATCCGGAGATCGATCTCTACTCGGACATTTTATAAAATGTTTGTATTTTTCTCTTATTAATCATTTTTTAGCCAATTAGGACGGGGGAACAGTTAAATGGGATTAAAACTGTAACAAGCTGCATTATGAGACAAAATGTTAAGGATGACTTATTGAAATAGTATAGATTGAAATAGACTTCTGTGAGCATTTTAAACAGACTAGAAAACACTAATCTGAAATGACGTGCGCAAGAAGAAATTTGCATGCACTGGCCAAACCACTGCATGCAGGCTTCACCTGCGCATGCCACACACAAACTGGCGTACTTCAGTAAGCCTAAACTCACATCTCTTATTTTCAACCCTCTGGACTCTGGAAAGGACCAGTGCACACCCAGGACAAACCACGCAATTTATGGGGCAAAATATATACAGTTACAGACAGATAAAATGACTTTAGAGAAACGAAATAGACAGAACACCCTATAAACAGTGTGGGGAAACAAACAAAGACCAAGGCCTGACTGCCATGCAAGGGCCAGTCACTGGATGAGATCTAAGTATCATACCCCAGTCATTGGGGACCGTACACCAGTTATACCTTTCTGTCCAGTGTTTGACTTTGCATCTTCTGGGCTCTGGAACATAATCAGAAGGACCCCAGAGGCATTCCAAAGCAGCAAAAATGAATACTAAACAATAAAACTAGTAGATTTAACTATGGAAAGAAGTAAACTGGTTATTAGGCATGCTCACAGTGATGAATAGACAAGAAATAAAGCATAAAACAAAGATCCTGACCCGTGTTCACAACTGGAGTACGCGGGTTCCGAAGGGTTCCGAACTGGAGTACACCAGTTTCGAACTGGCGTACGCTAGTTCCAGACAGATCAAGTTAAAAACTGTATGTACTGCCACCGACCGGCGTACGCGTGCTTCTGTCCGGCACACACCGATTCTAGTTAGAAACGGTTTTTGAAACCTTGCCAGCTTTAGGGCTAGGACCGGTATTGATTACCAGCCTTGACCTTGCCAGCCCTCCTCAGGGATCAGAATAGAGAAATATACCAAGGTGGTATACCTTTTTGTTTTTGAGTTTGTTTGGAAGTTTGAGCTTGAACTTGGCTTTGAAAGGAGAATGTGGGTGGATGAATGAATGTTGTAGTGTATGCGAAAGCTTCTTGTTGTTTCTTTCTCAAGGAGAGGAAAGGAAGAACAAAGAACTAATGGAGAGAGAGATGACTTGAATGCTTCAAGTTTTGGTAACCCCTTGCACATGAATGCAATGGGGGTATATATATAGAGGAGAGGGAGGGGTTGTAACTAGTTGAAGGGCTGATTGGCTTTGGAGGGAGAGTCTCCCATGCATTTAAGGAAGATGAGAGGTGATGGGAGGTATGTGGGGGAAAGAGGGAACATCTCCTGCACGTATCCACCCACCAGACGAATGTACAGGATTCTGGAGGGCCAAAAAAGGCTTGTGCACGTGGTTAAATAAAGGTGATTTGACTGGCTTTGACCGGTATACACCAGTAGATGACTGGTGTATACCAGTCCAAGCCCGGTCAACAGTCAAAGTTGACCGATGACTGACATGTGGCAGCGGACCAGCGCACGCCAATTTAGTACCAGCGTATGCTAGTAAGATTTTATTGAGGCCCTTTGGTTCTGGTTTGAAGGGTTTAAAAGGGGTTTGAATGGGGTTTGAGAAAGGTTCGAAAGGGTTTGAATGAGATTCGGAATTCTCAAAGTTCAAACACATTAACAATCTCGGGATGTTCTTAACCTTATTCATCATTGGGTAATTAAAGATCGTAAGTAAACTAATCTGAAAAATCCAAAATATGGTGTCTACATACAATTGATGATGGTGATATGAATTCTTTGACTCTCCTTTGGCAAGTTCAAGTAATGTGGGACTAATTGGTGTTAATATTAATAGCCTCTTTAATAGGCCTATAAAACTTGCAAGTTGAACAAACTGGGGGTGTGCATGTATTTGATCTTTTTGGATTAATTGCAGGTGATTTGTTATATTGAGCTTCATTTTTGTTTCTTTGTAATATTCAGTTCGTTCTGTTGTTCAGTCTAGGAAGGTGTAGTTTTTATTATTTTTTCAAAATATTGTGGTTCTTTCAGTTATGTTATGCTGAGACTTTTTATCTTTTGGGATTTTGTTTTTACTGGTATGAAGTGATTTTGGAATGTAAAATGGTTTACATTTGCAAACGTTACCCTTAGCATTGGAATGATAAGCATTAGGCGGACTAAGTTTTGAATTTGTATTGTTAGAGGATATGTTTAAGTGATTTCTAGCTTTCATTTAAATGGTGGAGAATTTGATATCAAAGGAGTGCAGTGACTTAAGGAAAACAATTAGACACACAAACACTATATATTTTGATTCTTGCTATTCAATTTAGTACTACATTGTCAACACTCAACCGATTCTCTAAAATTCAAATGCAAACAAATTTGAGAAAGGGCTGGAGTTCATGGTATGTACTACCCGTTTTCAATTAGACATGCACCCCAAACAAAGAATTAGCTTTCTCATTGCCGCCTTATTTGTGATTATTAAACAAGGTACTTTAGATAAGTTTGTCCATCTGTATGTCTTTGTTAGTCAGTTGGTTTTTGTGGTTAGTCGATTTGGGTGAAGGCAATAAAAAACTCTCTATAACCCAAAAAATCAAACCAAGACCGAAAGTAAAATAGTCCCATAAGAACACTCCTTATTAAATTTTGGATTTAAGTCTTTTTCCATAGTTTTTGTTGTCAATTTGTACAATCTTGAAATTATATTTACATTTGTTGTTTCAGTGGCTACTTGGCACCAGAGAATGCAATAACAAGGTGGTTGACATGTAAAAGCAAACACATACAACTTTCGCTTCCTCTTTGTGGAATTAGTTAGTAGGAGATGCAACACAAATGCTCAATTACCTATTCAAGAGCAAAAATGGTGATGGAAAATGCTCTTTCAAAACCAAAATGGGGATTATGTGTGTCGGTTATCTGGCGAATGACCTAATTCCATGGTGACCTACATTAGTAGAGCGAGACTTAGTGTAATGGTGATGGAAAATCTGAACTATGTAGGAAAAGTAAATGGCGGTCTGCTTTCCTTTTCTATATCATGTTTTTAACCATGTTTACTCGCTTTTGATGAATAAGATTAGTAAATGGTGTGCATGTGTTCAAGAGGTGTTTGAGTGGTTTGTGCAGCATGTGTGTATGGTCTAGTAGGTGTGTTTGTGGTTACAGCATCCAATCAGGTCATTTTCCATATTTATTTGGCTATGATGATAAATTTTTACGAGGCGGGTTGACGACTTAGGCAAGGCAACATTAGAAGGTCAAATTGGCAACTAATGTTGCAACCTACTATTCCTTCAAAAAGTGGCCTATAAACTTACAAATTATTTGAGCCAAATGTTAACAAGTGTTTGCTACGTATCCAAGAATCCAAGGACTCTGCTCCCGAGTTCCACGGGAAGAAAAAACAAAGGAGGAACCAAAGGAAGACCAAGAATAAATGTCTGTGGCAGTTTATTTTTGTTCTCTTTTCTGTAATCGTTTCGACATGTTTCAATAGTCAGACTCAAACTCTGGTATCACACTCGCTAATGGAGTACATTTTGCCTCATGTTTATATGGTGTCATTTCTTTTAGTCAAGAGGTATCCTATTCTTCTGGTTAATTCTCTCAAAATTTGTATTGCTGGCATTACCATCAAAAGCAACACTAATCTCCCTCAAATCAAATCATGTCCTCTTCAACGGGCACAATATTCATGTTGTGCACGAATCAGGAACCTACTACAAGTTATATAATTTCATACTTATTTCAAGTTTTCTACATAAAATAAAGATACTATACAAGTACTCCAATTTCGCAAGCCTAATTGAATTGAATATTGTCATATTCAAATTCGGCTTTGTAGACACCCCAATCTACGCCTCTAAGATTCTTTAAACTCCCTGATAATGAAATAAAGGAAACAATACCTTCAAGAGCTTGAATGAGGATTCTTACAGCCTAAAAGCCCAATAAAATCAGAAAAGCCCAAAGATGCCTAAAAGCCCAAAATAGCCCAAAAGCTCAGGATTGAATCTGGAACACTGCACAAGATACTTCTACACTGCACGGGACAGTGAAAATCATTACACCGCACGCTGTCATGAAGTAACCCGTACAGTATTTTGGGAAAAGTTCTAATTGGCTCAGAAAGCTGTTGGCCACACTCACTTAAGCCATAGCTCAAAGTCAGCTTGGCAGGGAATAAAAGCCAGCTTGGAAGTCACCTTCCCCATTTGCATTGATAATCTTTGGCCTTTACCTATAAATACACCCCTCATCTCCAGAGAAAGGGGCTCCTACATTCTTACATACTTACTTCATCCCCTACACACATCTCTTTGATTCTTGAAATTCTCCTTCTCCATCCATGTTTTCCTCAAAGCCTTGAGAAAGTTATCACTAGCATTCTTTAGGTATTCCCCTTTCTACTAAACATTCCCTTCTTTTCCTTTTTAAAACTTAGTATTCTACTAGCTTTGAAACTTCGATATTCCAAAACTCTAAGTTCTCAAGACATCCACACTCATCCATCCTTGTTCAAGCTCGAAACCAAAGGTAAAAATAAGCTTCCTTGGGCCAAGCTCAGCTTTAGCCTTGAGGGGACTTTCTGTAATCAGGCTTGACCTTTTGTTAAGTTCTAATTTGAAAAACTATTTTCAGAAACTAAAACAATCACTGTGTCAGACCCACTACACCGTGCGGTGTTCATATACACCACACGATGTAGTATGCAATCTCACACGGTATTTTAAAGCCTCTAGTTCGTTTGTTCTGACTGTCTTAATCATACTTTCTCGTTATTAGATATGTTATTATTGCTCAGATGTTGCTGCAGGTATACTTCAGAATGAGGTTATACCCAAAAGTCATGTTTTATATTCTAAAAGTAACTTCTTTGATCGTCCAAATGGATCAAGTACATCAAAAAGGTTTTTAATCAGAAAAATAAGAAATTTGTTTAGAGTTAATGGCTTGGAGGGTATGACGTTATTCTAAAATATGCTTAGCGTTGTATCAAATAATGCTCTAAATAACGTCGTGCGGGGTAACCAATGTGCCGTGCGAAGTTCTAAACAATAATAATGCCATAACAAGGAGTTTGTACAACGCGCGGTATACCTTTAGGTCATGCGCGGTATAGGGGTGTATCGTGCGGTGTTTTGCGTGATCGAGACAGTTTGCTATTATTTCGTTGTTCCATTTCTGCGCATCATCTCTTTTATCATCCATTGTACAGCAAGTACCACGAGCACGTCAATGTGAAATATTAGTCCATTGTCCCTTCCCCTTTTATTTGTTTATTCAGAGTCTGATTTTTCAAATGGTATTGAAAGTTTTCCCCCTTTTGAAAATGCCAAGTAGAAACCGGTTCTTATCGGGCGAGTGAGGTGCTTTTTCAACAAAACCTTCCCCATTCGTAACGTGGCCCTTGAACCCGAAGTCTCAACATTTTCGCTAGGCCAAAAGCCCTTTTTTTGCTCAAACAAAACTCTCGATTTTTCGGATCATCCATCTTAAAAATCAGGATGGTGACTCTCGAGTGCACCAGTCGGGGAGCCCACAGGCTTATTACTAAACAAGTCTAAAATAAAGTCTCCGATCAAACTTGAATGAGCCTTTGCTGATTCTATTCCTCTTGATTCTTAAATTTTTATCGGCTTCAAAGACACCTCCATTTGACAAAAGAGTGTACAATATTGAGTGATATCTTGCGATCATTTGTGTATTAGTAGTAGTACAATGGGTAATAATAACATGCAAACTTAGAAAGTCAGTATTTGTCACAATCCGCTCTAGCTGACCTACTAACCATTTACGTAACCACGTAACTTAAAAGATTAACCTAAAGTTATACAGTAGTTCGTCGTGTTTTATAATATACGAAATCAATTTTTCGTACACTACCGATGTGGGACTCATGCCCAGACTTGGGGTCTCACAATCTCCCCCACTTGGACCGCAACGTCCTCGTTGAACCCCAAAGTCCATCACCTCCACCCACTAAGCGTTGTGAGACAAGTCCTCAATAAATGTAATGTTGGTATTGGAGCTATGAGAGGAAAATTTTTGGGCATTCCTTTCTTTTTCCCGTTATTAGATTACTTTGTAATCTCAAATTGCTAGGGTTGTGAAAGGATCAGATTCCTCTTTCTATTCAGAAATCTACTCCTTGATAGATCGAGACCGATGACAAACCTTAATCCTGCCCTACTCGAGTGTGCACCTACTATCCTAAAGGGCTTGCAGGCATGCAAGGACTCTTTTGCGTTGCTGAGTATCCTTATTGAGATAACCAACTATTAAGTGCTAATAGCCCCAAGTCTAATGGCCCTAATCTTAAGAGGATCCGACCTCTCTGATGCCTATATAAACATCCCCATATCATTGGGGGTAGGTACAACTCTTGGTTCTCCTATGACTTGAATACTTTCTACCACAAATCGTCTAATTTAGACGTCAAAAAGGTGTTGGTCGGCACCATACATGTGTCAAGTTCTTGCTTCCAAATCTAGTGGTTGAGGGCATCCAAAACCGATTCATCACTCTTGGAGTAAGAAATCAGTAATCACTTTCCCAATCCAAGTCTACTCAAAAGTTGGAATTTTAAAATTCCGAATGACATCTCATTCCCTCCTAAATTATTTTTCATCCAATAATATTTCTATTACTTCATCTGGATTTGTATTATTTTTTACTTACTTCCACCGTCCCATAATTTTAGTCTATTTTTGAAATTTCAAATTTATTAAGGAAACATGCAAGTGATGTACTCTAAGTCAAATCAAAATATATATACTTCTTACCAAAATTGACCCTCTATCCCAATTACCTTTCAAAGTGTTCATATCCATTTGTGAAGGGTATTTCGGAAAAAATACAAATAAAATGGACATGCATTTTAAGGGAGGCAGAGGAGCTGCTGCCCCTTGAAGGGGCACCAGCCTTGTAACGACCCTGATTTTTGGTCGTTAAAAATTTCGTTAAATATTTGAATTTCATTTTCCTTGTGGTTTGTCAAAATTACGTTTTTGCCCTTCAAATTTGATTTCTTTGCGCTTTAGCCCACTTAGCAAGCCTAGTTAGTTTCTAATTGACCAGTTGGAGTAATCGAACTAGGAAGCCATCTAGTCACCGTAAATGGACCCTTTTGCCCCTCGTTGAACTCATTGAACCTTTTGAACCCTAGAACAAGAATTGGTTATTCTTTTTCTTTTAATTATTTTGGATTTATTCTTTGTCCATTGGATAACAAATGTTAGGGGAACTATTATCCATTGGATAATAGAAACCCAATTGTTTATATTAAAAGGATTCAATGGAAGATTTGAACAAAGTACTAGTAGTTATAAAAAAATAGACTTTTTAATTACTTTAAAGTACTTTTTGATTATTTTAGTATATAATCTCTCTAACAACTATTGTCCATTGGATAATAGGAGTTAGGGAATTTATTACCCATTGTGTAATAGCTCCAATCTTTCAACAAGGTACAAGGCTTTGTTTTTATATTCAAGTATTGAGTTCCCATGTGATTTTATGCATTAAAATATTGGGGTATATTTAAACCCTAGATTTTCAAAGTACTTTATTGAATAAAATAGTACTTATACTCTATTATTATTTTAATGGGGAAATCTTAAGCCTTTATTTTAATTGATCCTTGGTACTTATGTATATATAGGCATGTGTATATATATGCATATCATATAGGCCTAAATCTCCCTAGGGTACTCAATATATTTGTTTAATGGGGCATGTGCCTAATTAGAATTCTTTATTAGGGTATTTGATTTGGAAAATCTAGTACTTTGTTCTTCTATATTATTATATATGCATATATATATATATATGTATATAGTGTACTAAGAGAGATATGGGATTTGATCTTCTTACACAAATCTTCCAAAATCCAATCCTTGGTACAAAATAGCCATGCAAGTCTAGGGTTAGTCTTAATCTTTCAAAGATCTCTTGCCAAGTGTCAAAATTGAGGTAGAGAGAGAGAGAGGGGGGCCGGCATTGAGAGAGGAGAGAGAGCCAAGGTCTTGGCCTATAAATAGAAGCTATTTCAAGCTTGAACTCACACCTCAAAGCATTTGCTCTTCCTTCTCTCTAGAAATTTCGGATTTCCAGTTCCAGGCAGCCTACTGCCCTTCGGAAATCCTCATTTTTCTCCTGCTTAGAGTAGTTTTTAGAACCAACTTCCTTCGGGAAAGTTGTAGAGCACTTCGAGACCTTGAAGTTAGACCTAAGAACCACCCCAATCGGTTAAGAAATGACAAAGATATTGTCATCCAAAATTCAGTGAAAATCTCGGATTTTCATTTCCAGACAGCTTACTGTCTCTTCCTTCATTCCCATTTTTCTCCTATCTAAAGTCATTTCTAGGATCAACTTCCTTCACGAAAGTTGTAGAGCGTTTCTAGAACTTCGATTTCGACCCAAGAATGACTCTATTCGGCTAAAGATTGACTGAGTTACTACCATCCGAAGTTCGGTCCAGATTTGGAGTTTCACCGCCCGTGGAATTTTTCAACCAGCTTATTCGGCTCCGACTAGTTTCGGATCAAGGTAGGATACCCTTACTCCCATCCCTATGTATATATAGTTTATCTTGAATTACTTTTCTTCTCAAGTATTTGTATTTAAGATGAATATGAGCATGCATATATGAATTGCTTGTATTGCTTGTATGGAATAGAGTTGGACGATCTTGTTGAATGATTTGTTGTTTACGTATGTGATATGTCCTACTACAGAGTCTTTGCATGTAAACGAGAACCGAGAAAGTAGAAACATAACACTTAGGGTGTGGATAATGATGAGATGTGTTTTGAAACCGCGATGTGGCCGGACTTGGTAGCCCGTTGTGTGAATGAAAACCGTAATGTGGCCGGACTTGGTAGCCCATTGCGCGGGTTGTGAAAACCACAATGTGGCCGGACTTGGTAGCCCTTTGTGAGTATTGCCAATAGGGCCGGACGTGGTAGCCTTATTGGTAATATGGCTTGGTTATCCGTGGAGAGGAGCCAATGCAAGTTTTGTGTGCCAATGGGAACCCGGTGTGGCGGAACCATTGTGAGGATACTCGGGAACCCGGAACGGCGGAACCGAGGTTGGGTGTGTATGGCTTGGTTATCTGCGGTACGGAGCCAATGCAAATGATTTTGAAAAAGGTTGATTTGTATATGGAAATGGAGACACGGTCTACGATGAGTTGCGTAGGAGAAATCGGGAAATCTTGGACACCAACGATAGACGATTAACGATGTGTGATTGTTAGTGTTGTTGTAATTGTTTACCGTCGTAAGGTTGGTGGTGGGTAAGGATTTCCTTTTGAGCGTTGTAGCTCACGGTGTTACCTTTTGGTGACCCTGACATATTATATTGGTGGTGACGCCGGTATAATGTGTCAAACTTCATAGAAGAGCAGGGCGAGATCTTCACCTTGGAGGCATTCGGAGCCGAGGAGCTGGCTAGGATGGAGAAGCAGGCGGAACTGTAGATAGGAACCTTAGTTTCCCTTCCTTTTGTAATAAAAGTACTCCTGTGGGGGTTATGTTGTAATAAAGAGCTAGACTCTATTTTGAAATTTCAATAAATTGTCTTATTTAACGTACCCAAAATTCGGGGAGTTACAAGCCTGCTGTTCCAGCTGAATGGGGTCTACTTCGGTCTCGCTTTGATAATAAAAAATGTTCACTTCGTTGAGCTCATCGAGTAGAACAAGTGTTCAAAAAATCAGCTCGATCGGATGTCATTAAGTGCCTGATTGGAACACATATAACTTGCCAATAATGGGTTCCAGTGGATTTGATCAAGTGTTTCGGATCCATTCTTTTCAAGATAAAACTGTTTCGATAAGGCTTTTAATGATATCCGTTCAAACTGATTTTTGGTACACTTTTTCTATTCAACGAGCTCTACGAAATAAACGTTTCTGACCGTCAAAACGAGACCGAAGTGGACCCCATTTGGCCGGGACAGTAGGCTGTTGCCCCTTCAAGGGGTAGCAGCTCCCCCGCCTCCCATTTTGGGATATCTTAAAATGAAAAGATGAACTAAAATTATACTAGGACAGAGGGAAGTACCTTTCAAGAAAACATTTTTTTTAGGGTTATTTTCAAGGACACCCCTTCAAGTATCACGTTTTATCAACATGACCCCTTCACGTTTAAAACTCATCAATCTCACCCCCTCATTTATTAAAAGTCATCAACTACACCCCTTCCTTCCAATTCTGTTAAGAAATGTTAACATTTTGAACGGAAAATTATATATAACCTGGACGGAAAGAGAAATCTAACCCTAAAATACCCTTCACTTCTTCTTCTTCCTTCACTCCTACCCAATCCCCTCACCCCCCAACCAGACACAACCTCAAATCCCACAACCTCAAGAGAAAACTGAAGGCCTCCTCCACCCTTCCCAAACACGGCAGTCCATCCACCGTATCACCACTCCCCAGTGCATCTACCTCCTCCTATTCGCCTCACTCTTCACTTTCTTCTTCCTCTTCACTCTTTTTACCACCAAAACCCCCCATCTCCACCACTGCCGCTACCACAGAAGCCGGCAGCGGCGACGCCCCCAATTACCCAGACCCATCTTCGACGCCCTCCTCCACTACGCCTCCACCCTCCATTGCACCGACTGCCTCTCCTCCGCCGAGCTCAAATCCATCGCCGACGTCATCCTCCGTTGCCGACTGCCTCTCCGCCGCGGAGCTCAAATCCATCGCTGACGTCATCCTTCGCTGCCGCTCCAGCTGCTGTGTGGTGTATGCATCTGTGAGAGAAAGAGAAGAGAAGATGACTGTTGACTGTGGGGTTTGGATTTCTTGAATCATAAATGGGTTTTGTTTGTTTTAATTGCAATCTAGTGTGTGTGTGTGTGTGAGAGAGAGAGAGAGAGAGAGAGAGAGAGAGAGAGAGAGAGAGAGATAGATAGATAGATAGAATTCCATTGCTCTAATGAACTTGTCACCGACTAGAAAGTCGACATGAACACTGCCTGTGATTTCTCCCGATTCTGGGTTGGATTGTAAAGCAATAATTGACCCATTTTGTTGATATTGGTAGTTTTCTTTCAAAGTACAAAACCGTACTTTAACATACGAAGGATATTGTAGTTTTCTTTTCGACCATTTCCGTCCAAGTTTTTAACAGATTTTACCACAGGGGTGATGTTGATGAGTTTTAATAGTTGAAGGGGTGAGGTTGATGAGTTTTAAACATGAGGGGGTGATGTTGACAAACCGTGATAGTTGAGAGGTGTCCTTGGAAATAACCCTTTTTTTTAACATGTAATTGTACCCCTAGCATATAACCTACAAGAAATAGTCACCTAACAATAAAAAATTAGCTTGTCGGAGTTTGACTCTTACAGAGTGCTAGCTACCAATTTATGTGTTGGGTTAATGCCTTGTTCTCTCTCCTTTTCAAAAAAAAAAATTTCAAAAAATTTTCCCTAGATTTTTCTTACCGTCTTACTTTCAACATTTTTTTCTCTCTCCCTCTCTCCACTTATTACCCTTACTATTTTTTAAAAAACTTTTCAAATACCAAACTAAACACAACATTAATAAAGAGTTTTTCCGACTTCCTGCTACCAGACGAAAGGAATTGAGCTCTTGAATTAATCAATTCTTTTCTTCTTCTTTTTGGAAAAGGAGTCAAGTCCATATATAAATCAAATACCGAGTTAGCTGGTGTTCCACTATTACTAAGGACTTTTAAGAATTTTAGGACTTTTTTTTTTTGTTTTTATTTGAACTTTTATCGTGTTTGTTAGTTTTGTGTCTCACTTTTTTGGTTACGAATTGAATAAGTAAAAATTTTACTTTTATCCAAGTATTTTACAAAAATACCACTTTTCAGCAACAACAAAAAAAAGAAGAAGATTTTTTTGACTTTTTTTTTTGTTGTTAAAAAGTGATTATTTTCCAAAATATTTGGGTAAAAATATTGCACAAAAAGTTGACCCAAAATAAGAAACGCAGAAAAATTTTAAATAAGAAAAAAAAAAAGCTAAACATAACTGATCTTATAGTATCCTAGAAATATTAGCCCCCAGCATAGCAGATCGGTCGGCACAAAAAATTGTAGTACCCCGGGGAGCATCAACTTTTTTGTCCAGTTTCTGAAGTCTAGAAACAATCAGCCCAGCAAACCAAGGAAAGTCCACTATATTTAGCACCATTTCAAGAGGAGCTTTGCTGCGGACACTCCTTTCGAACACACCCTCAAACAAACGGTCCAATAATATGAGATCCCACAATATATTTGGACAATCCAAGTACGGAGTAATTCATTTTGTAGCTCTAGACATCCACAATTTCTTGCAAAGAAATCATATTTATTGGATGTTAGACAAAAATTTGATTAAAACCAATTCCATAACAAGAAGGATTAAAACGCTGCATTTTTGTCAAGGAAAACATGGCCTTATTCGTTTAGCATATTTACTTTGTTTTAACTTTGCTTTTCAATCATTATCTTATATCCTTTTTCAATCATTACCTTATTTCTCCAATTATTAATTTCATTTATTTCGCTATCTCTCTCCACTCATTGCCCTTTTCTCCAATTATTACCATATTTCTCTCTCCACTCACTACCAAAATAAAAATATCCAAATGTGTTAAACGAACAAAGCCATAATTTTTTTCAAGATTTCTTACAATGTCCTTGAAGACCTGCAAAATGAATGATTTCTCGATTATAAAAAAAAACTCACTCTATTTGGAGGTGTGCAAGTAGAATTTACCCGTCCGAAAGACAAATCGGTAGCCCAGTCCATCCTAATCCTATCAGAGCATCCCCAATGGGGATGTAAAACCAGGTGCTATAGTTATAATAGCACCCGGATGTAAAAAAAACAGCTCCAATGGGGATGGAAAATAACAATTTCGGAGATGGAAAATAGCACAAATGGAAAGGGAGATGTATATTTACATCCCCTTTTGGCTGCAGCTATAAAATGACAGGTCATCACCAACTGATTTTACCAGAATTTTGGATAGCCGGAAGTTACCTGATTCGTCGGAAAATCGTCGGAAATTGGAAGAACATGCCGGAATCTGGTAGAACACGCCGGAGATGATCGTCTCCTACCCCGATTCTTGACGATCCATGGACTGCATAGATGCATGCCGCCGGCTCTGGCCTCTGAAACTCTCGCCGGCTGTGCCCCTCCGGCTGTGATTTCCGTTCGGTTCAGAGAAAGGGAGAGGGGGGCTGGGTTCTGAACCAGAGAGAGAGAGAGAGAGAGAGAGAGAGAGAGAGGTCCGCTGCAGCAGAGAGATAGAGAGAGAGAGGTCGTCTGGTTTTGGGTTTCAGAGGGGCTGTCGGTGGTTTGTGTTCGTAGAAAGAGAGAGAGAGAGAGAGAGAGAGAGAGAGAGAGAGAGAGAGAGAGAGCGGATTAGAAGATGAGAGAGTAAAGTTGGGTTGGGTTGGATCTCATCCAATCCGACCGTTGGTTTGAATTTTTTTTTTTTTTAGAATCCGACCGTTGGTTACCCAACGGCTGTTTTGGAGATGGGAAAAAAATTGCAACGGCCTTTTTTTTTCCCTGCCTATAAATGTGTGTTAATAAGATTTTAGACAACAAAAATTTTCTTCATTCTTTACAAACACCTTGAAAAAAAAATAGTGTATCAATTATGGCAGAAGGAAGTCGTAGTGCGAGAGGAAAATCGTTCAACTCCGATCAAGATGAAGCAATTTGTAATGCTTACTTGTGCATTAGTCAAGACCCGATTATCGGTACCAACCAACCACGATCTAAATTGTGGGATCGGATTGCAAAAAAATATACCGAATTCACAGGAGGCGATGTACGATCGGATGCTTCTATCAAGTCTCGATGGCAAATCATCCAACAGGCTTGCAACAAATATCGTGGACATTTGAGGCAAATTCAAAGGCAACATCAAAGTGGAATGACAGAACAAAATGAGGTATTATTTTTGTTAATATTATTATTTTGTTTTCATAAGAATTTATTTTCATAAAAGAATAAATTATTATTTTGCTGCTATCAGTTTCTGTTTTAATAAGAATTTGTTGTTATTATTATTTTGATAATTAATTAATTAATTCTGTTATCATGTGTATAGATTGATCTAGCGAAAAAACATTACAAAGAAACTGAGAATAAACCTTTCGCCAATTTGGATTGTTGCTGGGCAATCTTAGAACACAGTATGAAGTGGGCAGATTTAGCCCAACCCCGGTCCGACCCAAGATCTTCACAAATGGATACGAGTTCGGTCCCTCTATCTCCTGATTTCTCTCAAAATCAAAACTTAGACTCTCCTGAATTCTCTCAAGTTCCAAACACAGCAACTACATTGGAAGATAGCAATCCTACGAGTGGAGGTAGTGTTCAGTCTCCAAGAAAGAGGCCTCCTGGATGTAAAGCTTCAAAGGCAAAATTATTGAAGACCAAAAAAACAGATAATGAGGAACGTGAATGGATAAACTTGATGGAAAAATTCAACCGAACTACATCTGACAAGGAAGGTAGGAGAGCTGAAATGGAAGCAAGAAGAGTCGCGGCTTTGGAAAGGACTACGGCAAATGATGAGAGGAAGGTGGCGCTTGAGGAGAGGAAGGCAGCAATGCAGGAAAAAGAGATGGAAGATAGGATTATGCAAATGGACTTGGAATTGGTTCAAGACCCCCAAATGAAGGCTTATTACCAGTTTCGCAAGGGTGAAATCTTGGCTAAATGGACGGCTAGCTCAAGTTCGTCTGGTTATTTTCCTGGTTTTCCCGATTATTGATTGTAATAATTTTTTATTGTCATATGTAATAGTCTTTAGCAATTATGTAATAATCTTGACTTTGATGTAATCGTTGGATACTATTCGATAATAAAATGCATTTTATTTAGCTAATGAAGTACAAGACTCGAAAATGAAATACAAGACTCGAAAACGAAGCACAAGACTCGAAAATGAAATACAAGACTCGAAAATGAAATACAAGACTCGAAAATGAAATACAAGACTCGAAACTGAAGTACAACAC
>BPLS01000576.1:198300-231669 GCA_019656275.1 Rhododendron kiyosumense
ACGGAAACCTCATTCTTCATCTCCATTACGCGCCCATAGGTGTTCAATAAGATCATTGCGGAGCGAATGATGTGCCTCATTTGATCGAATCCTGCGATTATTTTTAAAGAAATCAACCAAAGCAGGTGTGACATCTCTCGATACTTGAATTGGGTTGGAAGAAAGAAGTTCAGTAATTTCATCACTAGCATCATGATCACGTTGGTCTTCAATTATCATGTTGTGCAAAATGACACATGTTTTCATGATGTAGCCTAGATCCTCCTCATTCCAGAATCGCGCCGGTCCTCTCACAATTGCCCAGCGTGCTTGTAGTACACCAAATGCCCTTTCAACATCCTTGCGACATGCCTCTTGCATCCTCGCAAAGTGTTGCTTCTTTCTTCCTTGTGGTTGAGAAATGGTTTGGACGAGAGTCGCCCATTTTGGATAGATACCATCAGCAAGGTAGTATCCCATGTCGTACTGACTCCCGTTAACAACGAAATTGGCTGGAGGGGCACGACCGGCACTGAGATCATCAAAGAGATGAGATTGATGAAGCACGTTGATATCGTTGAATGACCCAGGCATGCCAAAGAAAGCATGCCAAATCCACAAATCATACGATGCAACTGCTTCAAGTACGATAGTGGGTTTTCCACTGCGGCCACTGAAGAAGCCATGGTAAGCAGTTGGACATTTGTCCCATTGCCAATGCATACAATCCAAGCTGCCTAGCATTCCAGGAAAACCACGTTGATTGCCCACATTTAGGAGCCTTGTTGTATCTGCTTCATTTGGTTTTCTCAGGTATTCCGCTTGAAAAATGGAAATAACGCCTCTACAGAAGCTTCGAAGAGAGTTAACTGCTGTAATTTCCCCAATCTTTAGATACTCATCAAGACTATCAGCAGGCGTACCGTATGCCATCATCCTCAGAGCTGCTGTCATCTTTTGGATACCAGAAAGACCTGCAGCTCCCGTCACATCATATCTTTGGACGAACGTCACGTCATGTTGTTGGAGTTTACCCAAGATCTTGTGAAACAATGGTTGACTCATTCGAAAACGTTGCTGAAACAACTTTTCGTCATAAAGCGAATACTCACAAAAGTAATCAGCATTGAGTCGTTCGTTGGCAGCAACTCTGTCACGGGGGATCCAGGCTCGACCGCTTGTAGAACCAACATGACCTCCTTGTTGGCGCCTTCTTTGAAATTTTCGGTATTGCCTGGCCATGATCAATTGCGCCATTGCAATCTCATCATCATCGGAGGAAGATCCGTCAAATTCTCCCAGTAATATTCTTTGGGTTAGACCACTCATGATGATGGAAAGGGAAAGAGGAAACTGTATATAGATTTGAGTGTGAGAATGAATAATGGAGACTAGAGGATAGTATTTGACTATGAGAATGAATAATGGAGAGGATAGTATATATAGACGGTAATTAAATGGTGTAGTTGAAAGTAGATGAGAATAAATGACTGCAGTCAATTATGTAGTTGAGAGTAAATAATGTAGTTGAGAGTAGATGAGAGTAAATAATATAGTTGAGAGTGGATGAGAGTAAATACTGAAATAAATGATGTAGTTGAGAGTGGGGAGTAAAAGTAAATGACGTGGTTGAGAATTAATGGGAATATCTGGTGTAATTGTAGTTGGATGTAAAACAAAAAAAATGGACGAAAACTTTTTTTTTTTCCGAATTTTTTTTTTTTTTTAAATCTTCGATTACCGGATACCAAACTTATTTATCAACGGAAGTAATACTTGAATTAGGGTTAAGAAAGTTGAGGAAAATTAAGGAGGAGAGAAAATTAGTTAATTATCCATCCCTTTTTTACATCTCACCATTGGATGGGAGGAGGTTCTATTTTACATCTAACTAACTTTTAACAACTTTTTACATCTAAAATAACTATCCAACCTCATTTAAAATACATCCCCATTGGGGATGCTCTCAGCCCAAGTACACTGTATAAAGAGATGGCATCCCGAATGCGTGGACGTGTGTGTACGTATATGGAACTGGATCTGAACGGATTATTACTCTATTTATCCTAGGCTATCCATTACTGGTTGAAGTTGAACTCTCACTGACAGAGACTCGTCCGTCCGTCTCAGGCGAAAATGGCCCTTCTCAATATCTCCCTCTGTTCAAAACTCCCTCCAAATCCACCCCTCTCTCTCCTCCACAAGCCTCATCCCTCTTCTCTCTCTCTCCAAACCCAACTCAAACCTTCTCCAAACCTCTTCTCTCCTGTCGCCCAATCCGTCGCAAAGGTGGGATTTGTCGCTCTTCTCTCTTCTTCCCTCTTCTTCGTCCATCCCGCGCTCGCATTCAAGGTAATAATCCCAACAATCTCCCCTCCTCCTTCAATGTATCTGCCTGGGTTTTGACTTATGAATGTTTCCTCCCCCCCAATTAGAGTGCATAATTGTTTAATTCTGTAACGTGTTCTGAACTTTTCGGATGGGTTTTGATTAACGTGTGGTAAGGGTGGAGGTCCCTACGGTGCTGAAGTAACGAGGGGCCAGGATCTAACTGGAAAAGATTTTAGCGGCAAGAGCTTGATCAAGCAAGACTTCAAAACGGTACCAATTCACATATAAATATTTAATCCGTTCTGTACACGTGCATAGTTTTTTAATTTTTTAACAAGGAGAATCCTAGTTATACTACTAATCTAGGGGGAAGAGTTTGGGGCTGGTGGAGTTTGAACCCTCAACTGGTGCTAGAGCCTATCACTTAACCGCAACTCGCCTATCACTTGACTGCAGCTCACCTATCACTTGACTGCAACTCCGTAATTAGACTACAATTATTACACGTGAATAGTTAGATAACTGAATTCTACAGGGCATGTTTGATGCCACAAGACTTCTACCATGCTCCCTAGCGGTATGGGAGTATGATGCTCCCATTAAATATGGACCCTTAGATTGAAAAGTAGGTAAATTACAGCCCTTAGATCAAAACTACTCAAAAAAAAGTAGGGTGAATTTGCTAAAAACAAGATGGTTTAAGAAGTTTTGACCCAAAAAAAAAAAAAAACCGTATTACTTACCACAGAAACAGGTTTTTATATACCATTCTTCAAAACAACCCTTACTATGTTATATGGCTACGCTTCCTAAAAACACTTACTATACTTGTTGACTACACTTACCTGCAACACTTACCATAGAATAAGGGGAAAACGATTTGGGAGCATCATAGCTAGAGCCTCTCAACCTGCTCTTGATGCCAGGATGTGAGACTAGGGGCTTGGAAGCTTGGAAAACACTCGGCTCCACATGTTCTCCTTAATTAGACTACGCTTATTACGTGGGATATAAAGATGAGACTGGACTAGGGTGAGATTATTTGTTCTCAGGAATTATGTAATATCACTTGTGGTAGTATTTTTAATCTGGGCTTGGGATTATTTTCCTCCTCAGTTAGAATTATTTTCCTCAGTTATTTTCCTCTTTATCACATTCTTTATACTATCAATTTCATATTTACCCACATGTGCTTTCTATTCCTATTCTTAATCCCACCTTTTTCATTCCCATCAATTAGTGCACGTTTCTGAGTATGTTGGCAATTTAAATGTTTTATTTGTTATTATTATTGCTTTTAGAGTTTTCTCTAATTGGTTGCAGTCAATATTGAGACAAGCCAATTTCAAAGGTGCAAAGTTACTAGGAGCTAGCTTCTTTGATGCTGATTTAACAGGTCTCGTAATTTATGTTGTGTTGTTTATCTATCTAACTGGCACTTTCTAAGAGCTATGCACTCAGATCTTCAGTTTTGTTGCAATTAAAGGTTGAGACTGGAGCTTTTGTTCTAATAATTGAACTTCCAGAATCTAGTAGAGTATAGGACCCCTGTTCTTATTGAAACATGCCTGTTGTTGTAAATTCACTGTGCATAATTCTACTAGGTATGCACTTTACCTTGTTTCTGTGACACAAAAACCGTGCCATATGATGTTATACTCCAACTCGGACGCCCTTTTTGTTTTTTGATAACCGGATGCCCGGGCTAACTTGCGTGCACCTTGACTAATTCCGGAGCCCTGAAAGTAACGACCTGGCAATCTGGCATAACCTCAAGTGGCCCCAAGGTTTGGAATGTTTGGCCTCCGTGGGAATGAAACCTGTGATCTCATGGACAGTTGTCGTCACTTTTTATTCATTGATTCGTATATAATTTTTCTTAATATCTATTTGTATGTTACGTGTCTGATTTTGGTTGGAGACATTACTTTCAATCAAAATGCAGTAAAGCAGGGACTTTAAAATGTTATAGATGCTGTTGTATTACTAAATGTCTTGAGTTTTATTGTTTAAGCAAAAAACTGGGATCCTATGTAGGGTAGAATCATGGAATTGCAAAATTAAATGTAGTTTTTGTGCAGGAATTAAGAATTGCCTTGGTATCGTTTCTGAGTCTACTTAAATTGGGTATGTTCCCATCTGGTACAAAGGAGAATAAAAGAGGAAAAGGGAGTATTTTTGTGAGTTTATGACCCCTGGTTAGGGGATATATTATCGACCTGCACCAGAGTTCTTTGTACTACAAAGATGTAAACCTGGCTAGTATTAGCTATATACTCCACCAGATTCTCAGTGTGTATTGTTTGGTCTTTAATACTGAAAAAGGATGGACGGGGTTGTAGATACTAGACAGGTATCATGCGTGATAGTATTCAGATTGTCTATTTGTTTGTAGAGGAGAGCATTGCATTTACCCATCTCTTCTGCTACTTCTTATGTAACTTAAGCAAAATGCAGACCGTTACTTTTGAATGCCATCATGATTCCCCCTGGGCATTTTTTTGGCCTACAACCTCCTTGTTGTCAATCTATACTTGCTTAAACATGGCATCTTTGTGCTAACATATGTGATATTAAGCACCCAGAGAGGTATAGGGCATGCATGGCTGCTTTGAGAATTTTAGACCCTCATCAATGTAGCTCATTGATGTTGGAGTATTATGTGAGACAATTGGATTTTCATATGATGAGTATTTTCCCTAATTTTTATTGTTTCCCTTGTGATTCAGGGGCTGATCTTTCTGATGCTGATCTCAGAGGTGTGGACTTTTCCTTGGCTAGTGTGACAAAGGTGATTTTTGGCTAAAGTTCTACAGTCCTTTCTGGAAAAATTTCCATAGTTTCTTCGTCAGTATTTGTTTTAGGAAAAATAAGTTTTTAAATTTCCATGTTATCTAATATCTAGGAATCAAAAGTAATCAACTATTATCAACATTCTTAGGCAGTATGCTTAGAGACCTAAGGACTGTACTGAAAAATGTAGTTTTACTTGCAGAATAAGTGATGAACGCTGCTCTTAAATAATAGATAGCATTATCGTACACCACTGAGTCTTAATGACTGAGCCGCTGGGGAAGGTACAAAAGCTATTAACAATTAGCACCCTGATTTTTTGTTGGAAAACACTATGTGCAATTCAGGATAGCAGTTGATTTACATATCTCTTGCACGAGTTTTACTGTTCAATGGAGGAAAATGATTCATTTAGCCGACCCCAAGTGATTGGGACATAAGGCTTGGTTTGGTTTACTCAGGTCAAGCAGAATTACCCTGAAATGATGCATGCCTTTTGTGCGTTGCTATGATGCAAATCTGTTGCCTACTTGCCTCTGAGTGTATAATTCATTAGTGGACTAGGTTAGGCCATGTTGGGTGAAGTTGTGAAGCAAAAGCGATTTGGTATCTACCTGGTTTGGAGCTGGGGATTCCTGCAGCTCATAAATGTGAAATGAAGATACCATATACACTTGTAAGAGAATTCACGTAGTTCAATTGCTGGGCTCCTATTACGAAGGGTGTTAGATACCATTCAGTATTAGGCTGGCGTTTGTAGTAAAAAACTTACCTCATTTGTGCGGAAGTTGATTCTAGTTGGGTTGAGTTTGGTTAGAGGCTTCCCTGTCCAAGTTGTTGTTGTGAATTTGATGCCCGTGTGATGATAAACACCCAGGTCCACTGAATGAGCCACTTTAGGAATCATGACTTTGTTCCTTGGGCTTATGACATGGCCATAACATTTCTCCCGATGTATATGTACACTGCACGGCCCATGCTTGGATTCTTTTACCCTAACTGGGTCTGTAGATTGAACTCACTTCTGTTCAGAATATCTGATTTAATGTGAGATCCCTTTGCCAATGTTTTGCGGTTGTGTTCTGATGTAGGCAAACCTGAGTAATGCTAACTTGGAAGGAGCAACGCTAACTGGAAACACATCTTTCAAGGGTTCAAAAATAACTGGTGCGGGTATGTAGAAACAACTTTGATGTGCGTACTTGCGTTATTGAATGTGGGAAAATATATAGAAGCATTGGAATGAATATGAAGATAAACACATTCTGAGACTCTCTCTCTCTCTCTCTCTCTCTCTCTCTCTCTCTCTCTCTCATATTGTTGGTGATGAATCACATCTTCAATTTGATTTTTTATGAGTCTGTGACCGGTGTAAAGAATGGTTTTGAGCATGGCATGATCTCAACTTCGAGTGGAGTGATTTTTTTTTCTGTGGTAGATAAACATTCACCCATGTAAGTTCATTAGCCTTAATTTGTGACTTCACTAAAATATGTGAGATATCTTGTTAAATGTTTTTAGGGAGATTTAGTGATAGGTCCACTATAGACATTTTATAAGCCCACAAGTCCACCTACTAGTTTCATAAAGCCACAAGACCACACAACCTAAACCCTAGGGTACCCTATGAAAGTGCCTAAAATCCTAAACCCTATTAAAGTACCTAAACCACTAAAACCCCATAATAGGAAAGTGCACCCTAAAACTTTATGAAAGTGCTTAAATTCTAGGGTATCTTAGGATAGGGTACCCTATGTTAGGGTAATCTACCCTGCCCTATAATAGGAAAGTGCACCCTAAAATCTTATGAAAGTGCCTAAACCCTAGGATACCCTACCCTACTCTAGGGTACCCTAAAATGGACTTGAGAACGTACAAAATTAATAGATGGACTTATGGTTTTATGAAGTTCACATAATGAACCTAAGACTAATTTTTTAATGTTGGTTTTTAGCTAGTCTTGTTGATTTGTGACATTTGTCATATGTTTTATCAGACTTCACAGATGTGCCTCTGAGAGATGATCAACGAGAATACCTTTGCTCAATTGCAGATGGGTAATATGTTTCATCTTTCACTTTTTTGTGCTTTTAACGACAAATATGATTTAAAATTCAATCTTCTCATGTATTTCATTCATACTGGGGTGATTATTTTTTCTCCAGGGTGAATCCAACAACCGGTAATGCAACACGAGACACATTACTTTGCAACTAGTACAATCCCAAAGCATATCGCTTAAGTGTAAATGAAGGGAGTGGGATCATTGTTGCTGTAGAGCTGTAGATATTCATAATTTGGCAATAATTTCACGGAAAGACTATATGAGATGTATGAAGACTCATATCCATTTTTAAAAGAGCCATGTTGCTTCTTTATTCACAGACGCAATATATGATTTTGAGTTATAGATCTTTGCCGTTCCTCCTCTATTTGTGCCTCTGAGAGATGATAGCTTTGTTAAGGTCAAATACTGTCTGTCTCCTTATCTAAACAAAGTGGAGCCACATAATGAAGTGACAATCTTCGAATGCGTGAAGTGGAAAGCACGTTGTGCGTGTATAGGCGCATTGAGATGAATTGAGCTAGGCATTTTTTGACACACAGATCTGGGGGCAGTTGAATATGGCTGCTCTTGAAACTTTTTTTTTTCTATTAATAATGATTTAACGTACGCCGACTAAAGTAGTGCTCACTGTTCAGCTGAAAAGGCTATGTTTGTCTACTATTTTGACATATGAAGGGAAGTGGTTCTCGAGTTTATTAGGCCTTTCTTAAGGCTAAGTTCCACTAAGATTTTTGGACTTTTTTCTTGTTTTCTCCTTATTCAATTTTTTTTTTTCGCGTTTGTTAGTTTTGTGCCTAATTTTTGTGGATTATTGTTTCATCTCGTCAAGGCAAATCGGAGAACTAAAAATTAATATGACTTTTACCCAAATATTTTTTGAAATGTCCAAGATAAAGCCCAAAAAGCGTAATTTTTTGGAATAAGGACAAAACAAGAAAAAGCCCAAAAATTCCAAAAAGTCCTTTGGGGAAAGATATATGTTTAGCACAAGTAGGCTTGATGTTTACTTGGGTTATGTATGTCATACTTAGAGGTAATCTAGAGCTGATTAATGTTAGTATTTTTTTTTATTTATGTCACGTTATTCCTTTTGTGATATCAGCTATATGATTGTTGGATTGGTCTTTTCGAAGTTCCATACAATTTTTATCTCTTTTTTAAACCATCACAGGCTTTTTATCTCAGTTGCTTACTTTCTTATAAGCAACCATCTATGTTTCAAGAGATGTAGATTAAAATGATATAACTAGTGGTTCCTGTTCTGGAGATCGATTACGGAACCAGGTAAGATAGGTTTTTTTTTTTTTTAAATTTCTGCGAGTCCAGATAACTCCTCTTTACAGAAATCTGGAATTGCTTGGAGTTTTGGTTTGGTAAATGTGAGTTGCACTCAGGATACACTGATTGAGAAGGTTTGCCAATTCTATGAGTGCAATTTTTTTTAGATGTTCCCGCTATATAATTTTGTCGTATCGTTCCAAATTTATCAGAAGTTCCTGCAACACAATTTCATGTCGTTTTATTGTCATGAATTGGATAGATGTACAAAAATGACGAGGTTTTTGTTGTTCGGAAAGGAACTAGAAATGCCATGTTGAATGATGTTTTATTTTTCTGTATCTCTAAGTTTCCACTTGATAGTCAGATTTTTGAATGGATATATATGCTCATTTCTTGCTTGCCAACTAGTGCAGAGTACTCTGTCCGAAAAGATAGTGCGGAGTAATGTTTGTTTAATAATGGATTGCAGCACTCTCACCTTCACTGTTTGATTTCCCCAAGAACATTTTGAAAACAAAGCCAGGAGTAGGAGCCGAGTCAGGTATAGAATTTACAATTTCATGTTTACAGACTGATGCAGCCAAACATTACTTCCCCTGCTTGAATTATCGGTGAAGAGTTGATTTTAAAAGGAATAAGAGTTGATTTTAAAAGGAATAAAATGTTAAGCTGAGTTGTGAGAGTTGAATTTGTTATCACTGGCATTATTGAGTTGCTATGACTAATCAAATCAAGGTATTTTTAAGGGCTTACAGCAACGATAGAAGTTTTGTCTATTCGACGTTAAGAAAACCCTACCCGGGTCATTGTATTAGGAGTTGCCACCTTATGTAGTTGTGCTTTGAAGTACTCCATTCGGTTTTATTTTTCAGAGGATGGATTTGAGCGTTGCTACTGATATATGCACTGGTGAAGTAATATTCTCTGGTTCAAGTTCCGGGTTATGATCCATTCCGAACCAACCGTTGATGTTGAAACAGAGTAGGTCGGTTTCTTAGAAGCAAGTTGAACGTTAGTTATCGGGGAGCTGGGTAGACTAGGATTGTTTCATTATATACCATCTTTATACGAGGAATTAGCATGTGCTATTCACAACTTTCAGTATGCAGCTATGCACATAGGAACGACAATTTAAGTTTCTTTCTTCCAAATTTGAAAGCCCATACAAGGAATGACTTACAAATCCAGCACCAAGACCTTTAACATCACCCGGGGGGGGGGAGAACAAAATGCCCTCTGGACATTGGAAGCGTGAATATTCGGCAATAATATTACACTAATATTATGCTAACAAGATGCAAAGATGGAGATACAAGTGCTAGGATGGAGTGTTAGAATCCTTGCATATACTTACTAAATAATACTATCGTGATTTGATTGTAATTGACGATTTCATTATAATTGAGATGATTTCCTTCCATAGGTAAAGGCTCATTTCCCTTGTATAAATGAAGGCCTCATTGGGTCATCGTTGTCATAACTATACCTTTTTTTCTCCCCACCACTGGGCCTGTTGGCACAATAATTGTATACCGGAGAAGACCATATTCCTATAGTAACACAACCAGTCCCCTTTTCAATGGCCATGTATCAAGAAGTGCAAACTCTCAGTCTCACGTCTATTGGAGCATGCGCAAAGTCGACATATATGAAGTTGATACTTTCTATCAAATGTGATGCTCGAGTTCGAGTCTTATCATTAAGATCTGTACAAATTTTTTCCTCTGTTTTGCTCACCCGAATTCCAAAAACTAATGCAAATAGCCGTGGAACATGGAAACTTGCATAGGAGGCTTAGGAGCAACAGCTGTTGTTTAGAAATACAGAATCCAAGGGCTTCGAAGAAAATTCCCTCCTATAAATTAGAGCAGGCTCCAAAATACGCAGCGGATTATATGGTGGAGACTAATTTGAGTGTATAAAATATGCAACAGAGGACCGGTCTTCAAACAGTGACTATTTCGCACCTTTTACAGTTTCTGATCCTTACCCTCATGGTGTTTCTCTTCAAGCTTTCACCAATCTCGCAGCACCTTCTGCGTGGTCCCTGCTCATTCGACGTTTGTATAGAATATCGGTTAGTCGTTTATTGACTAATTAATCAAAAAATGTTGATAATTTAATTCAGTGTCAGTACTTGACCATCGAAGCCAATATTAGCAATACAAGCTTCACCTTTCTTTATCGGAAAAAAATGTCACTCCTATCAATATACGAAGATTACATGGGTAACTAATCAAACATTACCATGTGGTTTGGCCAACACCAAATTAACACCTTACGGGTTCAAAAGTGGACAATATCCCCTGTGTAAGTGGTTCGGGCTGAAGTGCACAATAAACCAAATATTTGTGTGCTAGTTTATACTCGTAAGCGAGAGAAAGAGAGGAGAAAGATCACAGGTCTTGTTTCAGAGACAAAAAAACGTAGATTATAGTAGTGGTTTAGCCAATACTATAAAAGAAAGTTTGGCAAAAATGCAAGGGTAGTAAAGACATTTCAGGAAAAAACATTTGCATCGTGTCTAAACTAAGCGACACATGATGTTTTCTGTGTTTCCTACAAATGGGGTTTCTTACGATGAGTTTAGAAGAAATATTTTGGGGCAATTATTGCAAAATTGTTTATCCATGAAAAGATAAAGAAAAGTGGAAAATAGAATTACCTCCACCAACTCTTGAGGGTCCATCTTTGATGCTAAGACCACAATTCTTTGCACAGCCGTTCTGGATGACCCACACTTCTTTTGTGGCTTACCCAAATTCACCTTGTAAGTAGTAAGGGTCTGACCCTGACCCATCTCCTCAACCTTGTCCAAAAAGTAAATAATCGGCTGCTGACACGGGTCGGACTCCACGGGCCGGGTATTGAACGTGAATGGCCCGTTGCTCCAGCTCCTCCACGTCTTAAAAGTAAGCATAGGCGTCGCCAAATCCATTGCAGCCAACAATGAGGGGTAAATCTGGGCAGTATAGCCCCATGCGACGGAAATGGACCATTTCCGCTTACGGTCATGGCAGAAACTTTGCTGCAGGGTTTGGACTGGGTCAACACGGTATGCTTGGATCAGGGTTTGCAATGATTTGAGCCGAGTTCGGCCAGGGAACAAGGGGTTTACCGAGTCGAGGTGGTGGAAGGATACAAGGGGTGTCACTGGGTGAGCTGCTAGTAGACCATATGCATCACCTCTGACATCAATCTGTAGATTTTTTTGGTTTATTGGTTTCACAATGCAAAAAAAGTAACATAAGAATTGAAATCATTAACAGAAGTAACAGTACCATTTAACCTGTTAAACAAACAATAATAACAATCTGTGATGCATAAAACTCCTCTGTAATTAGCCAAATCTGTCCCTGTCAAAACTAACATTTGCATAGTAGACTGGGTTTGGCACGAAAAATTATTCAATGCCCCTGGGGCATCGCCAAGTGGTGTGTCCCAAGCTTTTCCTTTACCTCACATTTATGTGATGTGGAGGAGAAGAGTTTGAAGCACCGTCACATGGTGCCTAGCGGCATAGAATAATTAGTCATTAGGCACTGCAGTACTGCACTAATTGACGATGCCAACTATTACTAGTTGACTGAATGGGAATGTTGAAACGCTTTTTTTCTTGTGGGGTGTGGACCAAGGACTGAAAGTGGCCCTAGCCTAGGACGGACACTCCAACAAGATTGTGGGTTCTGTGGTTGGAAAATTGTGGAGAGACAAAACAAAAGAGAGAAAAGTAAAAGGGAAAGCCAAAGGAGGCTTCTTTCTGCTTATAATCTATCTCAACCTTGTCACATTATCCTTCCTAATGTCCAAAGCTGACGCTCTCAATCCTTTGTTCTCTTGGATTTTAGTAGGAAAGGGTTTTAAAGATGCTTTTAGGTTTGTGCTTATACCCCCACGCATGCACATGCATACGAATGATGTGGCTTAGATCTTAACCCTCACGGCACGAGAATGAGTTCAAAGGTAGAATGGTAGTATCTGACCGTACAAGAACCACAGAAGGGTAAACTGACAATGTGGATTTTGGGACGCGTTTGGTTGAGGATATCAAAAGGTCAAAAGCAAATCTTTGGTTGAGGGTATTGGATTTTGAATTCTAATAAATATTTTATTTTTCTCTAATTATTACTCTCATTTTTCTCTCTATCTCTCTCCAATTATTATCCCTATTTTCAATCATTACTCTATTTCTTTTTACACTTATTATCTATAAATCCTAAAACGAACGGAGTCTTAGAGTTTAGGCCAACAACTTTTAAATATGGGATAAAAATCAGTGGAGTTCAGCGCATTGGATTGGATTGGATGCTGCTTCAGACAGCGGAATTGTGACAGGTATTGTGGGTGGAAGACTGCAAACCAACAAAAAGGTTACTAGCGACCGTTCCACTTTTAAAAAAATGTGGTTTTTGAAAAAGAAGGTAAATTTTAAGGTTAAAAATCATATGTTTACACAAATAATTTTTCTACCAATATGGATTTTGTTTGATAGATCTCATTGAGATCTTTTAAACGGTGCAAAAAAAATTAAAAAATTATTTTTCATTTTCGTTATATTTGAGTTTGAAATTACCCTCTTTTTAAAAAAGAAGATCTTTAGAGAAAGCGGAACGGAGTCTACAAGGTGGAACTCCATGACCACACATTCATGATAAAATCAATGATTATGAAATACTCCCTCCGTCCCAATTTGTTTGTCCAATTGTCAAAATTCGTGCCTTTCAAAAATATTCTTATATCTTACATTTTATAATATTTTTTATGATTTTGAAGATTTTGTTTAATAAAACTAATTGAGATCTATCAAATAAGATCCATATTGCATATTAAAAACATTATGAATTGAAAATTATAGACAATTTTTTGAGAGGTCAAACACTCTAAAAAAGTCAAAAAGGAGACAAACAAACCGGAACGGAGGGAGTATAGTACTACTGGACCATTACTTTGACGGTCAATACTCCAAACAACATACCGCAAGGAAACGACGTCTCCTAAAAGGCACTGCATTTATCAAACTCTTAGTATATGATTGTTGAACCTTAATTAACACCTTGTTTCCCCGTGTAAAAAACCTAAACTATTGTGCGATTCAAACAAATTAGCTCTTCTTCTTTACCGAAATCTCTCTCTACTAGAAAAGAGTTTTGAAAATCATCAACATTTCACAGAAAACTGTACTGAACATTCACATATTTTGAGAGCCTGCTCAATATCTTTTGATTTTTCATTTTCCATTGTACTCCAATTTTCTACAGTACAAAAGAAGATTACTACTTCCTGCTATAATGTGAAAAACCAGTCCTATTTAGTACTCCCTCCGTCCCAAAATACTTGTCCAGTCTGCAAAACGGAGTGTTAAAAATACTCATTAATATTTAGTAAGTTGTTAAAAAACTTTTGATTTTTTTTTTTGTAAAAATTGTATTATTTTTAACACTCCGTTTTACGGACCGGACAAGAATTTTGGAACGGAGGGAATAGTATCAAATACTACTATAAACACAATGCCTACGAAATTTTGAAAACCAATACAAGCTAAATAGGATTAACATTCTCTAACTTATAATATACTAGTGCTTATTCGTACTTACGGTAGTACACACCCCGGTAGTGACATAGGCATGAGCATTTTTGTTTTTTTTATTTTAACACCAGAAGCCAAGCAGTAGGTAAAAAGAACCGATGGCATTTTTGCAATATATTTGTAAGAGTGAATATTTTCTTAAGAGAGTTGGAAAACACATATCAACTCTTGGATTAAATGAATCTCGATCAACTCTTCTTTTAACTTATATTTGTGTGGTTCTCATACTCTTGTGTTTTATTAGATAGATTCTTAAGTTTTTGGGAACGTTTGAAACCTACAAAATTAATCAAGTGATTATTCATTTGTTCCATTGTTGAATTGCGTGATGTCCCGGTAACTAAAAATAACAGTAAGCTAGACCTAGTACTTGGTCGTGGACATCACACAAACAAGTGATGTTAAAATATTACTGTACATCCAACAAAGAATTTTCAGAACCGTTCCACAAGTCACTTGTGAATTGACTAAAACTTTTTTCATCACGAAGAAGATAGGAAGGAGCTCATCGTTGGAACAAACAAACACGGCCAACTAACAAACTCCACGTTGCCAAAAAAAAAGAAAAAGAGTCTACGTAGGTATCCATATCACACCGGTATGGACGGTAAAATGAGGGCACAAACTGCGGACTCTATCCCCTACTTTCACGCCTCCATATCCCCACGCGAAAAACCAATACCAACCTTATAACTACTTGAAAGTCCACGTGCGTGAGTGAGATCGCAAACGTGTGAGCGAGAGCGCAAACGTGTGAGTGTTAAAACATTCACATTTTAAAAAGTACTGTACTAGTAATACTAATAGAAATTAAATTTTTTACACCGTCGGTGTAAATATTTGTTTCTTCCAAATCAATTATATTGCGCCATGTTACCATATTCTATTGATTGGGACTAATATTTTGCAACGTGACACGATCTAATTGATTCGGAGGAAACAAATATTTACACCGACGGTGTAAAAAATTTATTCTATAAGATGAGTGCAAAACGAACCAAATTGAGAGCGGAAACATAGGGCCGAAAGTTTGTTAGTTACATTAAAACACATCACAAAATCAAACACACAACATAACAAATACCTGGTGGAACCCACGTTCTTTAGTGAGAGAAACCCCAATCTCTTTCACACACGCCCACACCCTCTGATCAGAGCCGTAGAAGTTGTAGTAACGATCGATACAGCCGTCCAACACTTTGACCAGCTCCGCCGCAAGTGGGTAGCTGATCGCAAACCCGCCGCCGCCGAACGCCATCTCGTACGAGTGCATCACGTTTTGCTCCACGCTTTCGGAGTTCCCACCCACGTAGTACATCGAATGGTGGTCGTACTTCGACAGCACCGAAACTAAGTTGTCAGTGAAAAACACCGTATCATCGTCACCCATCACGAACCATCTCACGTCGGGCAACCCGAGCCGAAACGATTCCAACACAATCCGGGCGATTCGGACCGCAGGTTGCGAACTCGAGTACTTGAACCGGGTCCAGTTTTCGGAGACCCGGTACGGGGGCGCCTTTCCGGGCGAGGTTGTGCTCGGGTCGGGTCTTTCGTCGAGCCAGACGTAGCCGCGGGTGACGTTGGGTTGCCACCAAAGCTCGCTGTAGCGGCGGCGGTGGGCCCACGTCTTCGCGGATCCACCGATGCCGAAAACGATGTGGGAGATGTTGGTGGGGCCGATACTTACGTTGCGGGTTTCGTTGAAGAGATGGGTGGTGTTTCGGGTCGGGGCGTGGTAGTCGGGGCAGGGGAACGAGATGGGTGGTGTTTCGTTGAAGAGATGGGTGGTGTTTCGGGTGGGGTTGGTGAATGCGGAGTAGAGAACGAGTGAAAGGGAGGCGAGTAGGGCGATCAAAACGGCCCATTTGAAGAACTTCCTTAGATGATCAGTGGCGTGAGAGACGAAAAGCTTGAAGGGGTGGTGAGTCGGATTCGGGTCTCGAAACTGTGACATGATAGGAGTATCAGGTTCCAAGAGAATTCCCAAGTGGATTGAGATAATTTCTTTTGGGTGGGTGGGTTGTTTGTTTCCGTACAAATGCAGTTGTGAAGTGAGAAATGGGAATTGGAATTGGAATTGGAATTGGGAATTTTTTGCTCTGTTCAGTTCTGTTCAGTAACTGACACAGAGCAGAGAAGGAAATGAAAATGAGAGAAGCAAAAGCCAAAAACCCAGAAATGGGTTTTGCGTTGGTGGGCCTGAAGTAGTACGTCTTCTGTAATAGTAATAAATGGGTTTTTGCGTTGGTGGGGCTGAAGTAGTACGTCTTCTGTAATAGTAATAAGGCTGTAATAGTAACAAGGGTAAATTGAATAAATTGAATAGGAGGATATATTATATAAAAAATTGGCCTAAGGTTCATTGTAGCATATTTCTAACCCACTAGATCCACTGATTAAGTTTTTAACCCACTAAGTCCACTAATATATATTTGGTAAGGTATAAAGTCCACTACATTTAAAAAGGGAAATAGTGCCTGACAGAATTACCCTTCCATTCAAATCACATCCGTTTAGCCCATTATTCCCCCATTATCTCTTCTACTTTTGAAAGACATTGGAATTTAGCGATGGAGAGAAAGAGGGAAGATCGCATATAACGTTATATACTCGTTCAACAGTTCACATTTAATGTTAGATACTTACATTTTACGTTATATACTCATTTATCAACTCATATTTAACGTTATATACTCATTCGCACATGACAGAAAATCACATATAACGATATTAAGGATGCAAACCTAAAATGATTTTGGTTGTTTAAGTTTAACCTTATATAATGTCATATGTTCATTTTTTCATGAGATACACATGGCAGAAACATACATTTAATTTTAGATACTCATTCATCAGAAAAAAAGAAATTTTGACCTGACCTCATATAACAACGTGAAATCGACATTTGATTAGTGGTTCGGTTGAATATATAACGTTATCAAAAGTGAGTCAGTGAAGCCGCTGCGCAAACCAGTTCATACGTTTAAAGAATCAGATATAAACATATAACATCATATGTTCTTCAACTATATAATAAATAAAAAAGATTTTCCAGAAGCTAACGTTATATGTTCTCTTTTTTGGAGTTACATAAAACAGATGCACACATATAATGTTATATGGTTTACTTTATTGAATTGGTCCGCGCAGCGGCATCAATGACTTGCTTCATGTTATTGAATAGGTCCGCGCAGCCGCTTATAAATTTAAATATATAACCATATATATTCACAGAGCAAAATGACAACCGAACAAAATAATAAAATACCATACGTCTTTACAGGACAAAATGATATTTATAAACAACCAACAGGAGAATATATAACGTCGTATATAACATTATATGATCCCATAAGTTCTTCCAAAACCCAAACCAAACCAGATCTGAACAAATAATAACAAATAAGATGGCCTTGACGGCAGTGGGAGGTGAAGTAGTCATGGAAGTTGTTAAATTGGAATCATCAGAAAGGTTTGGATTGAGAGGGGCACGAATGTTGTTGTTGTTGATTTCTTCTGCGTCATCGGGATCGTGGTCCGGATTAAGATTTCGGTCGATCGCTTGACGGCCCTTGTCGAGGTAGGGCTTGCACGCTATTTCGATCCTAATCCATCCCAGAAATTAGCCCCGCTATTGCTAACACCGTCGTTGTCACTACCCCATCTTCAAGATCTCTCTCCCCCCCCCCCCCCCCTCGTTTGAAGATTTTCAAAAAGAAACTGATATAGTGGGATATATATAATGATTAGGGCTACAGGGTTATATTAGTATTTTTGTAAGCTAGTGGACTTAATGGGTAATGAAGTTTAGAAGTGGACTTAGTGGGTTATGAAACTGCTACAGTGGACTTATGAAAAATTCTCCATTATAAGAGTTTTTATTATGATAAAGACATAAATATTTTTCTCTAAAATTTAAAGGATATTATGTTCAAGATTTACAAATAACCCCTCTCAAAGTTGACCGGCGTTGACCAAGTTGACCGGCGTTAGACCAAAGTTGACCTGCGTTGACCGAATTGACTGGCGTTGACTAAGGTTGAGCGGCGTTGAAAGTGCCTAAAACCCTAGGGTACCCTATGAAAGTGCCTAAAATCTTAGGGTACCCTATATATGAAAGTGCCTAAAATCTTAAGGTACCCTATGAAAGTGCCTAAACAGCTAAAACCCTATTATAGGAAAATGAACCCTAAAACCCTATAAAAGTACCTAAAACCTTAAGGTACCCTATGAAAGTGCTTAAAATCCTAGGGTACCCTATGAAAGTGCAACAAGATCGAAAAACACGAAAAAATATATATTTTGTGTTAGCCAAACAAGGCCCTTGTCTCATTTAATATCATTTAAATGAAAAAAGACATTTTTTGTGTTAGCCAAATAAGGCCCTTGTCTCATTAAAGACAATTTGGTCTTTTCACGGATCTTAAAGTCTAAAATGTTTTCATTAATGAACTTTACACATTACTAAAACTTAAGCTGAACTAAATCTATTTTGGGAACTCTTCTTTTGAATTTTAGACCAATTTGCTGCCGTAGTAAATGGGTTTTTGCGTTGGTGGGGCTGAAGTAGTACGTCTTCTGTAATGGGTACTAAATGAATGTTGGATCATTGCACGTGGCCTAGATTTGTTTCCCATGTTACTATGTGGATGTGGGTAAAAGGGCTCTTTGCAAACTCAACTGTGATCCACAGGCTTATTCTGGACTGCTAAAATCCAACAAGTTTGATGGTATACCAAACCAATTACCTATTCCACAGGGCAGGGAAAACATACATTACCCCTAACCGAAAGGAATAAATCACACATGCACAATAAAAGGCTGGGTACAAGGATGAGATTTGGCTGAAAACCCTACCTCGAGCTTATTTGTTAAGGTCACGAGTAGAGCCGATTCGAGCTATTATCGAGTCCTGGCTCTATTCATTTGTAGCCCTATTAAAACAGTTAGGGTCATTTTCGTCTTTTCGTGTATATAAGAAAATGAGAATGCAAAATCAAAATCTAAAGCTCCTAAAATAAGGATTGGAGGGCGGTGCTGCGCAGCCCTGTGTTTGTATAGCAAATTGCCGCCATTACGGTCTCGCTCCAATGATAAAAAATATTCACTTCTTAGAGCTCGTCGGGTAGAACAAGTAAACCAAAAATCAGCTCGATCAGATATCACTAAAAGCATTCGTAATGTAATATTCAAAAGTGAATAATCAAAATTTATCACGTCAGCTTTTGATTATTCATGTAGACGGTTGCTAAAGTTAGTAATATGAAGTCTCAAACTATTACTTTTGATTATTCAAATGCCCAAATTTGATTATTAGTTAGGAGGTTGCTAACTTTGATTATTACAATGTGAGTATTTTTTTAAGTACACATTGCTAATTTTAGCAATCTTTTGATTTTGATTATTACATTGTGGAAGCTCTAAGCGCTAAGATCCGAACATTATTATCTTAATAAATATAACAACTGTTGAAGAGGTAACTTAATAAATCTTAGGACCTTTTTTTTCAATCGATCAAAAGATCATTTTACAACAGATATATGAGTACAGAGCACAAACCTGGGACACTATATTAATTGTGAGAGTCTATGAGACAACCAAGCTCAACAGCTCAACCAATACAAGAAAGAAAGAAAGGAAAAACCCTCCAAGGAAAGAACACCCACACACAAGTGGGGAAAACAAAAAAAAATGCATTATCGGCAGTATTTTCATTTGAAAATGGAAATTGAATATAAGGAAGGTAAAAATCTCTTGTTTTCTGGGTAATTGAGTAATTTTATAACCAAAAAGAGAGTTTACGATAAAGTTCAATACACATATCAAAATGCAAATCGACCAATACCTAATAATACTGGTTAAACTAGCGATCTGGCTGAATCTTTAGATGAAGTAAATTTCTTTTTGGCTATTACCCAAGAAAAAAAACCTCTTTGGTTTGAATTGAATTTCGTACATGGGTATATAACTTAGCACACAGTTTTTTGTTTTATTGGATCAAATTATTGACAGCTATTTGATACATGGATATGTTAAAGCTTCTGTCTCCTTTGGTTTAACGGCTAATTTTCTTGTTTAGGGGCGCCCTAATTTACCCAATGAGAAACAGAGTTCACAAGTCAAGTCAATTGGGTCCCCTATCACCATTTTTGTGAGTCAATAATTTCTTCAAATTGTACACCTGCTATTTTGCTTTCCCAATTTTGGCCATTTGGTTGGTTGTATCATTTTGAATTTTTGTACTTTTTCACCCCAAACAAAAAAACTTATTTGTACGTTTTCCACTACGAGAGACGGAAAATAGGGGTGGCAAATGGGCGGGTTTGGGTCAAATTGGGTAGTTGTAAGTGGGTTGGGTCTTTAACATTAATTATGGGAAAAATGACAGCCCAGGACGTGTTTTGATAATTAATACCCGTTAAGGACAAGCTAAGAACATTTGTTAATGTAGAAATGTCCTTGGCGGGTATTAATTATCAAAACACGTCCTTAGCTGTAATTTTTCCTTAATTATGAGTTCAATTACGCATACCCGACCTGACCCATTTATTTAAAATCAAATCCAACCCGTCCATCAACCCAATTACATACCATATACTAAAATTTAAAATGACTAAAATACTAATGTACACTAAAATGACCGTATTACTCCTGTAACTTTATCACAGGACATTAGAAAGTGTCCAAATAGGAATTTTAAATGTGAACCCTATGTGTGCAGAAACTTCTAGGATTGTGATTTTGATCCATTAAGTTAAAAAAAAAAAAAAAAACAGGGGGAGATCCAAGAGTGGTCAAATATTGTATCCAGTTGAAAAAAGGTAATCGTGATACTCTTCGGATAACAAAGCACAAAATTCTGTCGATATTCTCTTCCTTGCAAATGACTTCATCGAGATCCCATCCCTGGAAAAAAATCTAGTAATAGGACTACCGTGTTGAGAAAATTGGTGAAAAGACCGTGTCGGAGGGATTCGGGGGCTCTACTGCCCAGAGGGGGCAGCAGCCCCAACCCACACCCACATTTGGGGACAAAACGTTGCCGTATTGGGAAAAAAATTCCTTTCCTAACTATTTGCAATCCTATGAAGCAGAAACGTTATTATGAGAGCTTTAAAGACATATTTTGATTATGTCTCTTTAGAATAATATGATCAAAATAATAAGATTTTCACACATATTCAAACGGATTAAAAATTAGAGCACTTAATTTTTTAACCATATTTTTTAATATATAAATGTTCTAAAAAAATTAAATGCTCAAATTTTCACTCCGTTTAAATCGGTGCAAAAATTTTGTTATTCTGATCATATTATTCTAAAGGGTCATAATTAATTTTTGTCTATAGGACTCTCATAATCACATTTCTATTTCATAGGATCCTAAATAAAGAGCATATATTTAATATGAGAGCCCTAAAGATAAAAAAATTAATTATGACCTTTTAGAATAATAATATAATCAAAATAACAAGATTTTTGCGCCGATTTAAACGGAGTGAAAATTTTAGCACTTATTTTTTTAGACCATTTATATATTAAAAAATATGGTTAAAAATTTAAGTACTCCAATTTTTAATCCGTTTGAACAGGTGTAAAGATCTTATTATTTTGATCATATTTTTCTAAAGAGACATAATCAAATTTTGTCTTTAAAGCTCTCATAATTACATTTCTGCTTCATAGGATTGCAAACAGTTGGCAAAGGAATTTTTTTTCCCCAATACGGCAACGTTTTGTTCCCAAACTTGGGTGTGGGTTGGGGCTGCTGCCCCCTCTGGGCAGCAAAGCCCCCGGATCCGTGTCGGAGTCCCTTCCAATCTTCTTACTATACTTGAGTGATTCGTCTCAAGCAAGAGAAGTCGTAAAAGCATAAATTTTTTTTTTATCGAAACCTAAGGGAAAGTCTACAATATACACCATTTAAAAGAGTGTACCATATGCACCTATTTTATAGTTTATTCATAACATTTTAGCATGATTCGTAACTTTTATTCAAGAATTCATAACTTTTCGGCAATACGATTCGTAACATTTTTATTATGATTCATAACATTTTGGTATATATTGTAGCCTTTATACGATTTGTAACTTTTTAGCAATATGATTCGTAACATTTTCTCTATAATTCATAACATTTTGGGGGGTACATATGATACACACCAAAATAAGGAGTGTGTATTGTAGTCTTTCCCCGAAACTAATACATGCTAAGCATAATTTACTTGAGTGTACATATATTACCACAGCCAAAGGCAACTCTCTCTCTCTCTCTCTCTCTCTCTCTCTCTCTCTCTCTCTCTCTCTATGTGTGCTGAGCTTTTGCTTACCATCACTGGCGACGATTACTGGACAAAATGCAGAATGGAGTAATATGGAACCGTTGTTTATGTAGCAGCCGAAGTTGGAGACCTACTAATGAGTTATTTTCATGACTTATTAGGTCATTTTAGTTGATTTAATTAGGGAAAATGATGGCTCATAACGTATTTTGATAATTAATATCTATTAAGAACATGCTAAGAACATTTGTTAATGAACAAAATGTCTTTGGCGGGTATTAATTATCAAAACACGTCATTGGCCGTCATTTTCCCATTTAATTAAGACCCAATTAATAAATAGGTTAGATGGGTTAGACTAATTCTGACCCAACTAATAAATGGGTTGGATTGAGTCTTTTTTTTAATGAATGGATTTGGGTTGATTAATGAGTTTGTGTTTAATTTACCACTCCTACGAAAAATGAAGAAACAGACAACTTGAAAAACTAGAAGGGAGTGCAAGCCATCATTGGAATATATATTCTGTATAGTTTATTTTCAAAAAACCATAACTCACAAATTAGGATTGGATTCATATGAATTTCAATCCGATCTGAACCTTACGCAGCCCTACTTGTTTTAACGTGTTTCGGGTGTATGACTTAAAAAAAGAAACTATTATTTACTGTGGTAACGTTTTATAGACATGAATAACCAAAGAAAATGGTTCCAAAAAATATATCAAAAATAAATGCCGTATCAATGTTTTCGTAGCAGTAACTAACGGACTGAGCTCTAGTCCAATTTCCTTTCTTCCGGTCCGGTCTAATTTTGGGCCATTTTTGGATCTACAACAATGATCAGTATTGTTTACTTTATAGAGCTGGCAAAAAGCATTGACTATATCAAAAATCACTTTGATCAACCACCATCAAATATGATTTCAAAATGCATTAAGTTTGTAAAAAAAAAACAAGTGTGCAACATTGAATTATTTGACACAATTATATGAAGCTTAATGCATTTCAAATCCACATCATATCCGATTAACGTGAATTTTGGCATGGTCGATATTACCGGTGAGCTCTAAAAGGTGAACAGTTCCGCTTGTTAATGTGGACCTGGCCGGGCCCACAACTGGACTGGAGCTCAGTCCAATAACTTACTGGGTGGACCTTGTTTTGGTGATGTGTAAACTGTTCACCTAATTCTGTCTATAAACTGATTCTTCATTTTACTCTTTTGATTAACAGTGCCAGCTTTACCTTTCCAATCCCAGGCTCAATATATTGGGCCACTCAGTTACGAGTATTGGGCCACTCAGTTTACGAGTAAGAAACCCATTTCCAGAATCAGAAGTGCCTTCGAAATCGAGTCCAAGTTTAACACGAGCTGGCCTTTTGCCAACGCATAGAGTTGCAATGATTAGTTAACCAGGCCCAAATAGAAGCTTTTCAAAGGTCACATCTTGATGCGGATCACATAGCTGAAGAGTACATGAAAACCCGGGCCCAAACTCGGGCCCATCGGAAGGCTCGCTGAAGACCGGCAAGTTCGAAAAGGATTTCAGTTTTTAACGTATTTAAGTCCTTATTTACAACACCCAAGCCTTTGATTTTTGTTTCTCAATTTGTTTAAATTCTTTCCTCTTTATTTAGGATTTGATTTGTTTCCTTTTCTTAACTCAAGGGAGTTAGGAAGGTGTTATTCTTTTCTATATAACTAGCACTATGTAATCGTTTATGGGGGATTTTTGATTGATAAATTATTGAGAGCTCTAATCTCTTTATTCCAAATTCTTTGGTATTCTACGTAATCAACAGAGTGTTTGATGCCTTTATTCCTGGGTATTTTTTGACTAAACAGGTTTAGAGAAGGATTTCGATCTTCGGGTATTCGTTACGAATCAACGGATTTCGGACTTGATTAAATAGTTTCGTTCTTCATTAGCTTCCGCTACATCACATCTGGGCCAAGTTTGAGAGTCTCAGTTAACTGTGACGAAAAGACTACCTAGAAAACAAGGAAGACATTCGGTTGATTGATGGGTTTGTTCTCCACATATGATGACAGTTTAATTCTTGGGATTAATCACTAGTTTTAGCGTGAATGGCCTGCCTTGATCGGAACGGGAAGGAGATTAAAGGTAAAAAAGAATCCCAAACGAAGACGTATATGGAGTAATACTTAAAGGAGAACGACAAACTTGGATGTAGCTCAAGTGGTTGTCTACCTAAGTTTCTAAAGGACTAGTGTCTGGTGCACACACAGGGGAACAAAATATTTGATTCTTTTGAAAAGAATATACTGGAGTTAACGTACATGCATATGAATAAAATAGGAAATTGAACCGAATTTCATATAGAACTGTTGTTCATCCCAATGGGTGTTAATTCCTTTGTAGTAGTAATAATAGACGTCTTGATCAGTTCAAGCTTATGAGGAAGTAACTGAATGCTTTTGTGTTAGTAATTCACTGTATATACTGGGCAATATATATCCTACCGTTATATAAAAAGAAGGAGATTTTCGGTGTGCAACTTTCAATTTAGGACCAATTTACCCTTTAATTTCAACCATTTTACGGATTGCCCAGGGTATCGGGTAGTTGCATCATTTCGCTTTCACCTGCGTCCGTCTACAGCTGTCACGATCCGGTGCTCCCGCAGAATTAGTGATGAATTTGGTTCGTTGATTTCGGCTGGCTTCTTTATTACACTGCCTGCCTTCCATCGTCTTCCTCGGGCCCCGTTCCAGAAACCAAATAAGAACTTATTTGTTGTTGAATAAGAATGCTTGTTCCTCAAAAAATAAGGAGTTGCTTATTTTTCAGAATTTATATAGGTACCAATGGGCGCCAGAGAGGAAAATCGTACCGGCGGCTGTGCCAGGCCGTCTCCGGCCACCAGACGGCCGATCCGAGCCGTTCAAAAATTCTAAAAAAAAAAACCGAGGGGGCCCCACGTGGGAATCAACGGCATCCGAGGTGTGTAAGGTGCTTGATCCGAGCACCCCTTTTCCATGCCGGCGCCCATTATCATAGCAACAGTCTTATTTTTTTGTATAAAGCAACTTCAAGCTCAAAAATCATGTGTTTACGCAAATAATTTTCCTATTACTATGGATCTTATTTAATAGATCTTATTGAGATCTTTAATACGGTGCAAAAAAATTAATTTTTTTTTTCGTTTACATTATTTTTGAGTTTGAAAATGTGAAAGAAACTTTTTATTTGGGTTTGTGGAATGACTCTTTTTATTTTTGAATAAATAGTGGCAAAATAAGTACTTATTTTTTAGAATTTTTTTTGAAAACATCCTTCCAATTATCCATCAGATTTTTACTTAATCCTCAAACTATCAAAATGTTTTATTTAGTCCTTCAACTATTGGCTTGCATTCTATTTAGTCCTTCCGTTAAGTTTCAAACAGCCACAGTAGGACGGCAACGTTTTGTTTAAAAAAAAAAAGTTTCCAACCACCAATTTGCAATCATATGGAGTAGAAACGTGATTATGAGAGTCTTAGAGACAAAATTTGATTATGCCTCTTTAGAAAAATATGATCAGAATAATAAGATCTTCACACTCTTTCAAACGGATTAAAATTTGAGCACTTAATTTTTTAACTATATTTTTTAATATATAAACCGTCTCAAAAAAATTAAGTGCTCAAATTTAAATTTGTTTGAATGGGTGTGAAGATCTTATTATTCTAAAGAGACATAATCAAATTTTGTCTCTAAAACTCTCATAATCACGTTTCTACTCCATATGATTGCAAATTGGTGGTTGAAAACTTTTTTTTTTAAACAAACCGTTGCCGTCCTACTGTGGCCGTTTGAAACTTAACGGAAGGACTAAATAGAATGCAAGCCAATAATTGGAGGACTAAATAAAATATTTTGATAGTTTGAGAACTAAGTAAAAATCTGGTGGATAGTTGGAGGGATGTTTCAAAAAAAACTCCATTTTTTAAGAATTTCCGGAACGGGCCTCATTCTCTCTCTAACGTTACTCCTCTCTCTCTAACTTTACCCTGTCGTATTCAACCAGCAACCAAACCCACTTCCACGATCTCCTCTCCGTTGATCTTCCGATCAACCCCCAAGATCGAACCCCTCTCTTTCTCAGTCAACCGGTTGAAACCCTTAAACTTCCACGTCCAAAATCGACTACGTACAGTCCGTCGTTCACTGTCGACATCACCGTCGTTCGCTGTCCCAGCTCTCGTTCGCGATCAATTTCGTGCGTCGATTTTCACCTAGCTTCCTTCAAACGCTGGGGTGGGCATTGTGCCACCAAGGGGTTCGTACTTACTCTCTTCTGGTGTCTTCTCCCTCTTTGCTGCTTATTCTGTGTGTGTGGTTGTCGTCTCTTCCCTTCACTAGGACAACACACACGCTCTCTCTCTTTCTCTCTCTCTCTCTCTCTCTCTCTCTCTCTCTCAACACCATCAATCGACTGAGAATCTCACTGTCACAGCTCACCAATGCCGTCTTCAAAAACTGAGAGCAAAGTCCGAGAACAAGGTACGTATAATTCAGATTTGTTATATTTTCTGGGGGTAGATCACTTGATTCTGATTTCCAAATGTGTTTTGATTACAGAAATCCAACTTGGGCATCCATTGCGTACAACCACTTATGGTGCATCGATTGCTCAGTCGGACGTTTGAGACAGCTTTGTCAGGTGATATGGCGAAATTTTGAATTTTTGGACTGGAATCACATTTTTGCTCACAAACTTTGATTTCTGAGTTAGGGTTTTCGCGCACAGAGTTTGATGTCCGGATTCAGAATTTTTTGGCTAGGGTTTTGATCACAGACTTTGATTTTTAGCTAGGGTTTTGATTTTTTGATTTTAGGTTTTAATTTTTTGTTAGTATTCTTACTGTATATATGCGGTAGCTCTTTGGGAATCGAATTTTTGGGTTACAGTTTTGTTGCTAGAGAGAGACATGCGTTGATTTGAAAAATTAATAGAAAAAAATTGAGGGTTATTAGATGTGAATATTCTCAGGTCCATGTTTTGTGATAGGGAAAATGGTCGATTACAATTTTAATTTGATAGGTTGTTAGAATTGCAAAATTTGAGTAATGTATTTGCCCAATTTATGTATAATATAGTTAAGTAACTGCAATTTTGTTGAACGACAGGTTATGGGTGATTTCGTATCCCTAACAGGGCGATGAAATAATTACAATGTTAATGAAGGTAGTGCCTTGGTAGGATAACTTTTGTTGCAACCATGAGTACTCTCGTGTTTTTCCTAATACTTTTTTGAGCCCACTTGATGGTCATATGAAGAACCAAACAGGTGGCTATGATGTGTTATGAGCTGAGCCAAATTTCGTAAAATTTGTGTTATCATCAGACACAAACAAATTGTTGTATTCACAACTTGTTTAACGGTATCATTGGAACCATTTGATTAATGGTCGTGTTGCCAAACTGGCTAAATGCTCATGTATAACCTCAAAAGTGCTGTTAATATATGGTGTTAAAAGCATGGTAGGAAGTCATCGTGATTGCCATTATAGGTATTTCGCTGACCAAACACACAGGGACACATTTCAAAATTATGCAAATGGGTGCATTTTTTGTACAGTGACTCATAATTGAACTTTTCTTCAGTTGGGTTTTAAATTTTATTGTTGAATTAGATACGGTACCTATATAGATCTCTCTACATCTATTTACATGGTGTTCTGATTCTAGATTACAATAAAATCAAGAGTGTGAAGTATAGACCACGCAATTAATGCTACCTCCAATGCTTTTGTCAATTGGTTGCATGAATTCCTATCATTATCACTTGGTCTTCTGTTATTATCTTGTGGCTGTGATGGTTGATCAATGAAAGAGTGAAAATTAGTATTATCAAATTGAACTTTGCTTTTGATTTTAGAGTTTCTCTAGAAAAGTATTCTTTGATGAGGCCTATTTCCCAGGTTGTTCATGAAATAGATCGAACACTCAGGGAAGCATACCAATCCTGGCTGCCCAATGTTCTCTAATTAACACGCTCAGTAATTGGGATCTCAGAAGTTCTTTCCTCATACCAGCACTTTCCTGCCTTCCACATTTGGTTCTTTAAAAACCATAAGGAGATCGTAAGTTCTAATTCCCTTCACCTCCTTGGAATAATTTAAATTTCCTCGCGGTTGTGCTTGCCCCACAAGCATTGCTGCAGTTTTGGTTTAGTGCCCATACTTCCTTGCTAAATGTGCTGCAAGCAATAGATACACCTTAGATGAAACTGTAGTCAGGTATCCAGGTTCTTATCATATGTATTCAACTATTGGTTTCTTGCTAAATTGCCAATTATGGTAGTTTCATAAACTTGTGAGGGTTGTCAATATACTTTCATACCAGGTATCACAAATTTTTGTCTGAATGAGTTGTATTAAACCCACAGTAAACAAGTCTAATACAGATACTTAAACGTGCCCCCTAAGGCCTAATGGGTGTTTGATAATAATGTACCATTTGTTCAAATTCCTGTTTAGTTTAGTCTAATAAGTCTTTCTTTTTCTCTGAAGGGATCATGAACTTCTTTGAACAAAGTGCAAATATATCTTTTTTACTGCTTTTGGTATGGCAATCAATAATCATCTTTTTAATGGAACTTGGCATTTGAACAAAGTGCAAGTTACAGAACTTGGACTGTTATGTGGGTATCATGTCATTGCTTTTAAGATAAAAACAAAGAGATTTCTTTTGCCAGTTTTACCATGTGGAGTGTGCTTGTGGAGTCGGGCCTTTGTGTAGTGTTGATTCTTATTCATTGCCAAGTAATTGTCCATAGTTTTGTAAATTACATTCCAAATATGACAGTATTGATCATTTTCCTCTCGCTCTAATAAATGTGCATTTTTAGATCCGTTACCATGTCCTCGGGCTATTGCATGGAATTTGGACCCCTATTCCTCGATCCGAATGTAACTTGCTTTTCCTTTGTGTCTGAGAATCTGAATTCATGTTTCATTTTGTTACTAATCACTATTCATTTTTGGTCCATTGGTGCACTTATCAAAAAAAATTTTGGTCCATTGATATCTGTTACAAATGAAAGATTATATTGCAACTCCAAAACCTAATGGTTATCAGAGTCTTCATACAACAGTAAGTCCATTTCTTTATGAGACCATGTTTCAGCTAGAAGTTCAGATTTGGTCTTTAATCTTCAACTTTTTTCCCCATAATGCAATTTCTCTCTTTTGATTCTCTGAATGTTGTTTAATGTCATATCCTTATTACTCATCACTATATGATTTAGTCTTTTGAAAAACATTCAATTGAGTTGGGATGTTGTATTAAAACCTTATAGTTATCTGCTAAATTTATGAAAAAAATATTGCCCTTAATAGCGCAGAATAGTAAAGAAGGATTCATGTATCGAATGCCCTTTAATTGTAACATGGGGCTTAGTTTTGTTTGGATTTTGCCTGCTTCTGGTATTCAATCATATTTTCCCTTTTTATGGTTGACACATAAGAACTAAAGAGGTGGATCTGATAGTAGAGAGAGACATTGCTACCCCTTGTAGTGCCAAGGTTTGGTTAACGGTTTAGTTGGTCATGCAAGCACTGCCCTCAGGGTATTTCTCTTTGATCCTTGCTAATTTAATAGTCTTCCTTCATCCTTTAAGAAATTTTCCTTTTACATTTCTTTGGATTTTCGTTCCTATTCTATTTCTTCATTCTCTCATACATGAATTTATAAAGCCCGTCTAACTTATGTGCGCAATACCAATTCACTCAATCCAAAGGCCAAGGATGTAAGTGTCCTAGAGTTAGACACACCCCCTTTAGATGGAGGGGTTTCATGAGAAAAGAAAGGAAAAAAAATAGCTTTTTGGCCTTTTCATTTCCATTTGAAGAGTTAAGTAATGACTTTACTATACCCGTGCTTATTAGTTTTTCTTTTTGGTTTTCTCACCAATGCTACAATAGGGAGATATGTCGGTGGTTGGGTTGAAGGACCTGTAGTGGTATTAAATGTAATTGCCGGCTCATGTGCTACATTGATTAGCTATGAACATAATTTATTCCGTGGTTGCCACTTAATTTTGTTAAGTCGATCTGCCTTTAATTTCTAAGTGAGTTGTCTCGCTTTTTTGGCTCATTGTGATCCAGTAGTGTAATGTGGAATAATACATTTGTCATTTCGTTCAATCTGTATTTCATGGTTTTGGACAGGTCAACCCTTTCGAATTACTATGCAATATATGGATTTTTCTAGCTTCCCATGTGAATTTGGCCTCTCTTGCATGAAGATAGTACTGAAAAAAATAAGAAAAGTTGATAGTTCAATTGAAGGATGAGGAATGGGTTAAAGTGTTGTTGGCTCATGAGGTACTATATTGATTAACAATGAATATTATTTTTTATATGGTTGCATCGTATTTTTCTTATGAGAGATGCTAAGGGCACATCACCTTAGAGGCACATCAACCACACCCCTCTCATATACAGGCTCTCACATACAGGTGGGCCCGTTCCAGTGGGACCCATCTGTATGTGAGAGGGATGTGGTTGCTGTGCCTCAAGCATTTTGCTTTTCTTATTTAACTCTGCTTTTAATTGTTTCCTAATCTTCTTAGGGCATTGTCAAGCATAAGTTTATATGAGGTATGCGTTAAATTATACAATTCCTGCCCGCTTACTTTGGATACCCAACAATCGCTTATTAAGTATCCAATGTGCTTTTTAACGTATAATGCAATAGATGCTCATTACCTTGCTCGCACGTATAACTTTGAAAACGCATCACCATTGGGGATGATTTTGTGGAAAGTGAAATGACTTAGATGAGCACGAGTCACTGTACAAGAAGTATAAATATATCAAGGATCCTGTTCATACTATTCATGTTAATAGTCAATCAGTTTTTAAGAGCACTGATTACGCTTATAATTTAGATGACAATATTTGCAGAAGCTTGTTGATCAATCATGTTGATCAATCATGGAGATCTTTGATTGGGAACACATTCTGGTTGCCACTCAAACACCAGGAGAAGCAGGAAAGAATCAATTCTAAAGAGCAACAGATTATAATTTCCGTGGGTATTTGAGGAATGTGCTAACCTTAGAATCATTCACTATCAATCTGTTTTTAATCTTTGAAACTTTAAAAGGACTAATTCCAAACTCTATGTCGGCTCGGTGGTTTTTGTGGGGCTTTGCCACTGCTAAGTTCGCTTCCTTTCCCGACTTACTTCTGTTCGTTTCAATCTTCCCGTGTTTTCTGAATGTTGAGGGCTGGATGAGGTTCAGATGGTCGACAAATATCCACCTTACTCGACAAGTTTTTCTAATTTTTTCCCCTATTGACTGACTCTATTTGTGCGTGTGTGTTGTTCTAGGAATAAATGCATGTAGGTGTGCGTTTACACAAACTGTTGGTTTTGATTCAAAGGCAATACACTGTCTGTTATCCAGTTAAGAATATAGGTTTAGGTTCTGCGCCTTCTGCCTAAGCAATTGACTGTTAGTCCTAGAGCCCCACACACTGTTCAAATTGTTCAATGCAGTATTCAGAGGAAAATGGTGAGGTACGCCTGTTTCGTTGTACCTAAGGTTCCACAGTAATGAGTTGACTTAATTGTTTCTCATGTTGTTACCTTTCTGAAGCAATGGATGATGATGAATTGTTAGTTTTTGGAAGAAATATAAATATTGGAACCACATCTTGATTTTCTAAAATGAATAAATGGCTGTGCCTCTTTATTTTGGTTCTCTATTCTGTAGCATCACGTATTTTCTGAATGTGCTTATTCAAACAAAATTTGGAGTATGATAATGGACAGATGCAGTGTTCAGACTTCAGTGGAGACCTCTTTTCTGGTCAGAGGAACTGGGATGGGCAAGTGGTTATCTTGGAAGAACCTCATTTCATTTTGTTATTCTCAGGCTGCAGTTTGCCGCTGTTGTCTATGATTTTTGGTTGGAAAGAAATGCTAGAGTTTTTGCAGGAAAAGTCAAGTATTTCAGTTCTGTTCTCAATTGCATCAGTGGTGACATGAGGAACGGGATTTTTACATGGAAGAAAATAGGCAATAGTCATAGGAACTGGTCCTTATATTTAGTTGGAATGTCCTTAATAAGATTCAAAAGACTGATTTGTAGCTTTTTGTTTTGGCTGTTTTTCCTTGCTGTGTATTTTTTAGGTGTTCTCCTGGGTTTAAGTAGGTATTCTGTGGAATGATACTCTATGGTATCCTGTGGCTATTGTGTTTGGTATAAAGTGATTAGCTTACCCGAACAAAATAATATTTGGCACTCTTTGATTTATTTATTTTTGTTAAAATGGGTGAATGAATTAATGTGGATGGATGTTTGCCACTGGTGTTTGCAAGGCTATTTATCAGCAATTTAGTATAACGGTAATTTTCTATTTTCATCTCTTCTATTGGCACACCAACAGAAATTTAGTATACCAATTGGTGCTTAAATTGTCTTTGAGAAAATACACTCTTGATCACTTTACCGGCTTTTGTTCTGTGATACATTCTATCACATTCTTCCTATTCAGATATGTATGCTTATCTTACAGCTTTCATGACTTTCCTGTTTCCAACTTGATATGTATGCTAATCTTAACAGCTTTCATGACTTTCCTATTTCCAACTTGTCCAAGACCGTCGTTCAACTTTCCTCATCTTTAAAAGCCTATGTTAATATCTATTCTCATGCATTTTGGGCTTCCAATGAACTTCAGACAAACAACGCAAAGTGTAGAGTGATTGCCAACAAAAGCTTTTCCAAATGACCCCGAACAAAAACATCCATTTCAGCCCCAAAACACAACAAGAAATCCTTTGCAATGGGAAAAAAACATCCTCTTCAATGGGCATGACGCTAGCACGAGGGAGGACCTAGTAACGAAAAAAGAAAAAGAAGAAAGTGTGTACGAGAAATAATGGCATGAAAATTAAGTAATGTGCAATTGATCATATCCTTTGGGCTTTGAATCACGAGCTATATATATACTATTTTTTTTGAAAGTTATATAGAGAGAGAGAGAGAGAGAGAGAGAGAGAGAGAGAGAGAGAGAGA
>BPLS01000576.1:236669-255560 GCA_019656275.1 Rhododendron kiyosumense
TCTAGAAAGTCATATCAATATTTTGGGGACGTGGTAGTGTTTGATACAACGTACTACACAAACAAATATTCCTTGATATTTGCACCTATATTGAGGGTCAATCACCACAGGCAGACAACACTTCTTGGGTGTGCGTTCTTGAGTGATGAAAAAACTAAATCGTTTGTGTGGTTTTTCAATGAATGGTTAAAAGCGATGCCAGGTGGACCACCCAAAATAATCATCACTGATCAAGATCCGGTGATGACAAGAGCAATTGCTTTTGCTCTTCCAAATACGTTTCATCGATATTGTATTTGGCATATTGTGACCAAATTTTCAGAAAAGTTGGGTGCACTGTCATATAAGGAACATTATGATGAGTTAAAGAACTGTATATGGCATTCTGAAACACCTGGAGAGTTCGATGCAAGATGGGCAACTATTGTAGGAAAGTCTAAGTTGTTTACTAATAAATGGTTGCAGGACAAGTATGAAATTCGTGATAGATGGGTTCCCGCATATACGAACCACATGTTTTCTACCCACATGACTAGCAGTCAACGGGCTGAAATTTCTCATTCGTTTTTCAAGAGGTATGTGTCTAAAGAAAATTCAATGCTGGATTTTGTGATGCGATTCAATAGGGCACTTGCCAAAATCCGACATAATGAATTGGATTTCGACCATAAAGATGTAAATGAGAAGCCTCTCTTGAAAACGTCGTGGGCAATGGAAACGAAAATGGCCGAAATATATACACGGAGCATATTTGAGGGTTTCAAGAGGAAATCTTTCAAATGAATGCATATGTGGTTACGTTCATACGTGAGAATGAACATCGGTGTTTGTGGAATGTTCAGAGGGAAGAAATGGAAGGTGCGAGAACTCGTGAGATTTCGGTGGACAAGTCATCGAACCGTGTTAGTTGTAGCTGTAAAATATTTGAATTCGATGGAATTCCTTGTCGGCACCTATTGGCGTACCTGTTTAGAATGCACATTAGGGAACTCCCCCCTGAGTACATCTTGCAGAGGTGGACGAAGACAGCAAAAGCGGGCAGGGTAATGGATGACTTAGGTAGTGGTGTGAAAGAAATATGTAACAATTCACTTCTTGTGAGGCGACAAGGCCTCTTCAAATTTGCTTGTACAGTTATCGATGATGCTGTATTAGATGAAGAAGAAAGTGAAGTTGTGCGAGAAGTTTTGGAAGCTTGTCAAAAGAAGATTGCATTTATGAGGAGTTCTCGCCAACATGGTTCAACGAGTCATATCCAAGTGCCTTTAACGAGTCATATCCAAGTGCCTTCTTCTATCGGAAGCCAAATTAGTTTGAAAGAACCACTTCAAGTTAGGGCAAAGGGTTGTGGTAAGCGTTTGAAAGGAGGAAAAGAGAAGGCCGTCAAGAATTGAAGGAAATGCAATGGTTGTGGGTTAATGGGCCAATCGCAAGACAAAAGGAATTGTCCAAAGCTTATGAGCATGTAAGTAGATGTTAATTTGTACTATGAATTTATTTTTTTATGCACGGAATACATCTTAATTGTTATCTTATTTTATTAGGTCTTCATAAGATGTTAGGTTGGCTAATGACGACGATGATGACAGCGACGACGTTGACGATGAGTGTAAGTGTTTGTGGTACATCTAAGTTTCAAGGTTTACTTGTTCTTGTCTTTTGTTTCGTCTATTCATGTTATTATATTTTTTGGGTTGCAAGATGGATTAGTGATTCAAAGGGTGTTAGAATAGTGCAAACTTGTTAGGTGATAGTAAATGCATCAATTATGATATAATTTTAATTTTTTCTAATAACTCTATTTACTTCTGCTCCTCCATATATAGGCATTTATTGTTGGTGCCTATCCCTCACATTTTTTTTGTTTCGTCTTTTCTTTCTTTTTTTGGCCTGCTCATATCCCGTTGTCAATTTTATCTTGTGGCATATTTATGGAAACTTTTTGAACTTGGCAGGTGCTTATTTGAATATTATCAAAAGGACGGTCAAGTACCTTTGTCCTGCGGATGTCATCCCTCCCTATATCGATGTTGATCTGAGCGAGTTGGACGTGGGCCAAAAGTTGCTGAAGGGAGACCTCAAAGTTCATCCGGATTTAAAGCTTGTTCAGTCAAAAGAGCAACCTGGTTTCAAGTTTTTTTTTGTTTGGTTTACTTTCTTTGGAATAGCCCTGCTAACAAAATCTGCGTCTGGTCAAAAGTACATCTACACAGGATCTGTGGTTTAGATTATGTTCCACTGTTGTGTATTTCTAATGTCATTCAAAATATTGAGCGAAACTGTTCGAGTAGTCATTTGGAACATGTTGACAAGAGATTCATTTCATGCTTTTGTGTGTGTTAGAATTCCGTTAACTGATATCTATTGGTGCAAATGGAAGAGATGCTTGCTTATGGCTCGATGATTGGGATCCCTCAAATCCTAGTTGCTCCTCTAATAGAGTTATTTGGCTGCCTGCTTCAGATGGCAAATGGAAAATAGTGAAATCAATTACGACAATAGAAGGACAACAGAATGCCATTGTGCTGGCTGCCGAGATTTTGAATGGGCCATCTTGCATTTGGGAAAGATACAGAGTATTTTTGAAGGACACCATATATAAGCTTGCTTTTGCAGCATTTGTGTACATGTATTCATGAAAAATAAACAGGAAAGTACCAACAACAAACCCTTTGGCTTGGCTGACCCCCGGGCCAGGGCAAAAAAAAAACGCTGCCGCTATATGAGATAAAAGGCTTCTTAGTTGTTGAATTGCAAAGAAGTAAAATAGAGTTATCAGAAAAAATTAAAATTAGATCATAATTGTTATGGGTGTTTGGACAAGTTTATACCAAAGCATCTGCTAAAATCATTTTGATAACTTTATTGGTTGTCTGTGAGAAACCTGTACTCCCGTTCTTTTCATATGCTACAATAATGTACAACTAGAGTTAGAATAGTGTACCAAACAAGGCGAAAGGAGCATCAACCATATCACATACCAACATATCACAAACATATAGTTCAATTCTCCTGCCAAATTAGCTAATAGATACCAAAACGTACAATTCAATATTTGCCATGACAAATTACATTCACTTTAGAAGTGCAACGATAGCCACTACCAAGGCTAAACCACTTAAGAATTGAAAGACAAACAACATGTGCTTTCAAAAAGCCACGGTGACTTCAATGACGTCAACACGTGCATCATTCTTGACCAATGTCACCTCTGGTGCAACATGTGGGTTGGGTTCGTGACACCCAATTGGATAGCACCACTCCCAGTACTCGCATTTTTCTTTATCCTTTGAATCCTTTGGACACCTATAGTTAGGGATGAAAAATTTAACCGAAAAACCGAACCAACCGACCGAACCAATGATTTTTTTACAATTTCGGTCGGTTTTAGTTGTAAGTCGGTTCGGTTTCAAATTCTTAAAAAAAATTGAAGGATCGGTTCGGTTCGATTTCTGGTGAAAAAGACCGAAATGAACCGAACCGAACCGATATATATCACTTAAGCCTTTTTTTCATCCCAGCCGTTCATTCCAAAGCACATCATGTGCCAGTGCTTCCCATGCGCACCCCACATCAGATAATAATTCTCTCATTTAACAACTGTACCCAACTGGCACATCTCGTTCTCTTCGTCTGCGTCTCTCTCTGCAACACATCGGAATCTCATCGCCTCATTGGAAAGCCTCTCTCTCACATCTCTCACTCCATGTTTGGTTTGCTCCGATCTCTCACTCCATGTCTGGTTTGCTCCGATCACAGAGCCCCTCTCTCTAATCTCTCCCTCTATGTCTTATTTGAAGATTTAATCTCGATTGCGTATTCCTCGAAGAAGACGACCACAACGGACTGGTTCAGTGGCCATTGGCACGTAAGTTCGTTGTTAGATCTTCTTCTTCTTGTTGCCGGCAACATCCAAAGTCTGCAAAACCGACGAAACCGACTAGACCGAACCGATTTAATCACCACCGAACCGAACGGTTTTCTCCCCTAACTGGTCGGTGTCGGTTTGAAGTTTTCAGAAACCGACTTGGTCGGTTCGGTGCAAAAATCGAAAAAAAACCGACCGAACCGAACCGATTTCATCCTTACCTATAGTAGAGCCTTCCAGGATTCTTTTCTGACTCTAAAATGTGCACTGCAGCTCTCAATCCACATCAACATGTCTTGTTTTGAAATGTAGGGTGACGAAATTGCATTGTACTCTTGTTGCTTGAACTGGACATGACTGTTTTAACACAATTATTGCACACACACATAACATCTACACACACTCACACTCACACACAATGTCTACACAGACTCATACAACTATCCAACACAACTAAAAACTAGAAATAACTGATATTAAAAATTTAGAGAGGTGGTTTAGGCTCAGAAAATTTTCATCATAGCCAAATAAAGTGGGTCAAATAAACGAAATGTTCAAGACACCACATTTTTAAGGCACTAAGGCGGCAACATTAGTTGCCAATTGACCATCTAATGTTTCCAAGCCTTTATACACATTGCGTGTCAATTTATACATTTATATATATACAGTGCTTTTCATATCCGGTAGCCTGGATTTATTATGGTCCGGATTTTGTCTGAGCCGTTGGATCTAGATGGGTGGGATCCACGACCGGGGAAATAACAATTACAAAATGGGATTTCACTACATACACCCCTCGGCCCTTCCCCATTTCTTCGTTCCAGCTAGAGAGAAATAGAAAAGGAGGCGACGATATATAAACAACCAAAGCTGAAACTACAAGTAACTCATATACAAAATTTCGATAGGTGGTTTTGGCTCAGAAAATTTTCATCATAGCCAAAAAAAGTGGCTCAGATAAACGTAATATTCAAGAAACCACATTTTGGAGGCACTACGGCAGCAACATTAGTTGCCAATTGACCATCTAATGTTTCCAGGCCTAAGTACACATTGCATGTTAGTAATTTATCATCATAGCCAACAAAAAGGGCAAACCAATCTGCTAATAGGGGCAAACTCATAGAAAATTCGGACCATAATAAAATCCAGGCGACTGGACTTGAACAGTAACACCAAACATAGAAAAGGAGGCGATGATATTCAAACAACCAAAGCTGAGAACGAAGACAACGAACGATTAGTCCTAATGTCCAACACAACTAAAACTACAAGTAACTCATATACAAAATTTCGATAGGCAGTTTTGGCTCAGAAAATTTTCATCATAGCCAAATAAAGTGGCTCAGATAAACGAAATATTCAAGACACCACATTTTGAAGGCACTGCGGCGGCAACATTAGTTGCCAATTGACCATCTAATGTTTCCAGGCCTAAGTACACATTGCATGTTAGTAATTTATCATCGTAGCCAACAAATAGGGGCAAACCAATCTGCCAATAGGGGCAAACACCACTTGATAATTCTCTAGCCAAAATCAACATAAGTCACACACGAAAAAGCAGACCAAATAGCAACTGATCATAATAAAATCCAACGGCTCAGACACAAATCCAAACCACAAGAAATAATGCCCCAAAATACTGTTAGGGTTTCGAAAATCAATCAATCAGTTCAAATTAGCCATCCTGAGATCAAAAGTTCAAATTAGCCATCCCAAAATCGAAAGTTTTCGAAGACCACACAAACAAATCACAGAAATCAGACCCTATTCTCCATTTAGGGTTTCGAAAATCAAAGATCTTTTAGGGTTTTGAAAATCACAGAGAACGATAACATTCTGGAGTGAGAATGAGAGAGAGAGTGAGAGACCTTAGGGGTGATCGTAGCTCTGATCGTTCGTCGCCGGCCATCCCGAGATCGAATGTTTTCGAAACCACACAAAAAATTACAGATATCAGTTCACAAATCACAGAGAACGAGAGAGGGAGAACGAGAGAGAGAGAAAGACCTTACGACTGATTGTAGGTCGGACGTTCGTCGTTTGAGATCTCAGCTTGGGTCGTTCGTTGCTCCTTTTCTCTCTCTCTAACTCTCTGGCTGGAACGAAGTATACGAGGGGTGAGCCCCTTTTTTCCCCCTTTTGTTCCCTAGCCGTGGATCTCACCTACCCAGATCTAACGGCTTAGATAGAAATCCGGACCATAATAAAATTCGGGCGACCAGATGTGAAAAGCACTATATATATATATATATGTATATACACTATAATGACAGGACAATTCCTTACAAATGAGATTGGAATTCCAAATGGTTAATTCTTTCTCTTATTGGTCGGTCTGATCGAGGAGCTTTTGCTTTGCACTTAAAATTGAAGAATTACTACAATATTACAAATGGCTCTTTCTCTTATATATCTTATATTTCAATAATGTAGATCGAGAGTAATTGCTAGTCAAGCATGCATGCGAACTCGATCAAGTTTAGAAACTGGACCATAGATCGATGTGAAACGGTAAGAAAATTGCATCTATTTATTTATTTATCCCGTGAAATTACGATAACATGACATTAAAATAATGTCAGTAGAATTACATTCACATAAATATATGATCACTTGATCAGTCATGCTTAACGACAGACTTAACAAATAGCCATACACATGAAAGAACTAATTAAATAAACAAACCAATGGTTCTATCTTCTATGGTGGAGAAAAATTATTCGATAAAATTTGACTTTAATTATTAACCTTTCAATTGCCTAGTGGCTAGCAAGCTAGTTGTTTCTACAAAACGACGGTTCGCTAGCTACATGAATAATTGACTCCACTTTACACGAATTTGCACTCGATCGTTTTTTTGGGAGTTTTTCTTGCTTTTATTTCCTACACTATATTTTTTCTACTTAGTCTCTAAACTATCAATTTTACAATTTCAATATCGGTAAGGGCTGTTTCAGACTTTGTAGGATGCCCCTATGAATTATGAAACAATCCTTACTGATATTGGATTGAGCTAATTTTTTTCAGGAACCTGTAATAAAAAATTTAAGAATAACTTATGGTTTGAATCTTCTTTGTAATAGGTTATGAAATGAAGTTGGCAATGAGGAGAAATGGGCTTTTGGGTGGTAGCGCTGTAGGTGAAGGGAGCAATCGGGTTCAACGGAAGGAACATTGGCGAAGTGCATGGGCGCTACCTTGTCAAGGTAAAATTCAACACTTTGTTTGGAAATGCTTTAATGATATCCTTCCTGTAAATGATGTTCTAGTCAGGAGACATCTTGCGAATGATGTGCTATGCCGTCTGTGTAAAGAGGATAGAGAATCTGTTGTTCATTTGTTTGTTAGATGCCCCTTTGCACAAGTAGTGTAGCAGATGTCCCCATTGGGGGTTAATATGAACACAGTTTTAGGGGAAGATATCAACGAGCCTGTGCGAAGAAATGGGGAAGCTCGTCAAGTAATTTTGGGTGGCAATCAGTTCACGTGGGAAAGACCAGCAAGTGGATGGGGGTTAAATTAAATTTTGATGGAGGCCTTGATATTGTTTACACCCATTTTTGGCCAAAATTCATAAAATCAATTTGTTGGTTAGACCCATTTTTGGCCAAAATTCATAAAATCAATTTGTTGGTTAGAAGAAGGCCTTGAATGATGGTTTTAGGCCTTGAGAAGCCTTAAAAATCGGTCACCTGCAAAATTGGGCATTTGGAAGAATTTAAAGTGGCCACAATTAGGCCAAATTAAGTTTGGAAAGGAAGGAGAGAGTTTGAAAATTGATTTTTAGATCTAGGCCCATTTTCAAGCCTCGGCCCAACTAATCAGAGCCCAGACTAGTTTTTCAGGCCTATCTAGCCCAATAAGGCCAAGATCTGTTTTTCAGGTCTAGGCCCAGTTTTTCGGATTTATTTAGGCCTAAAACTGACCAAGTCAAAAAGGCCATAAGCTGCTTAGTCATGCTTAGTAACCAAGCTGCTCACAAGCAGCTCAAAGGCCTAGAAGCTTCTCCCTAATAAGGTGCTCAAGCAGCTCAAAGGCCAAGCTGCTCACAAGCAGCTCAACCAGGCCTGCGTTTTTGGCCTTGGTGGGCCCAAATATACCTTTTTTACAAGCATCCAGGCATGCAAGCAGCTCAACTAGACCAAGGACACGTGGCAGCCATGCATGGAGACATCCCAAGCAGCTCACAAGCAGCTTAGGCCTGCACAAGCAGCTCAAAGGCCTAGAATGTTCTTACTGGGCAGACCTGGGTAAGCTGCTTACAAGCAGCTCAAGGTCTGAGTGGACCCCATCCTTCAGCATAAAGCAAGACCAAGGACAGGTGGCGTACATGCAGCCCCTTGGAGCTGTTGGATAGTGATTCATCCAGACCTAAGCAAGCTGCTCACAAGCAGCTCAAAGGCCTGGATGCAGAAGTTCCTTTTACTCTTTTACAAAGTTTTATGCAGAAAAGAAGGGCTTTTCAGGCCTTTACCATTTCCTTGGAGTAAAAGACACGTTTTGCTCAGAGAACACCCCTCATTGGACCATTTTGAAGCTGCTCAAAGCCTAGACCTTTGCTAGAAGGCCACATGGCGACCATGCATTGGAGCATTTTGAAGCAGCTCAAGGCTTATGACTCCTATAAATCCCAGTTTTGGAGGGCTTGGCAAAGGTCCACGACCATAAAGCCTCCGGCTTACCCAATTTACCTTTCAATTGTATTTCAATTATCTTTTATCTTTCGGTCCACGACCAATCAAGCCCCCGGCTTACCTAATTTATTTTTCAACCGTCTTTACTTTCCCGTTCAATCTAGCACGGACTAGATTTTATTTCCTTTCATTTCCTTGTACCCAAACTTTGTTAAAACCGTTTAACGAAGTTCATTTATCTTATCATTCAATCCTAGTTTCTTTTCTTTCCATTTTTCACACGATTAGGAAATTTTTAAGTCCTTAGCCCGCAAAGGCAAACCACGAACCTCCATACGGCCTCACCCCTTAGGTCGTACGCAATGGTCTGTACGAAGTCAGATTGAGGCTTCCAGTCCTTGATACGAATCTGGGCAGCAATCCTGCCCTGGCACGCCCGCATCAGGCCTAGAACTGCACTACTTGCTGTTCCTAGGCCAATTGTTATTTTTCGGAAACAAACAGATATTCATAACAGGATGAGTGGACTAGGGATTGTGGTTAGGGAGGATAATGGGAGGTTTAGAGCGGCAAGGGCACTTCATCTTGGGTTTGCGATGAGTCCTTTGTCTCTTGAGGCAATGGCAGCAAGGGAGTGTTTGGTGTTTGCAAAGGAGATTGGGCTGCAGCGGATTCACATTGAAGGTGATTCTCTTCAGGGGGTCAAGCTGATTCAAGACAGTTAAGGACTTTTTTTCGATCATCAGTTGGGGTTCTCATAGCAGATATGAAGCGGTTGATGCAAGACTTTGAAGATGTGATAGTGAGTTTTGTAAGGAAAAGTGGCAATTCTTTAGGGCACAATGTGGCCAAAAATGCAGTGAGACGGAGCGGGACCAGATAGTGGGAGTTTCTCCACCCCCCCCCGCTTGTTAATTCTCTCTTGGAGGATTACAGCCCATCTGATGTATAACTTTGGCAAAAAAAAAAAAAAAATCATCTTTGTAAGACCCATAATGTGACCCACAAAAATTTTAAAAATCATCAATTTCATGCAAGTACCAAACAGGGGTTTTTTTTCTTTTTGATCGGCAAAGGATGAAATGTTTATTAAAAACGGGGAAAGGGAAAGGGATCCAACAAATCGTTGGAAAGTACACCACAAGGGCATAGCTCAAATTACCTAAGAGTCTAATAGGGTTCACAACATATAAGACAATACAACTCAACCCAACACCCAAATGAAACAAGAAAGCCCAAACACCCAAATCCAGCCCAAACTTGGGCCGGCCCACCCCAACCAACCCTCAAAACCCTAACGCCACCGGCAACCACTACCGCACAAACCACCGGAATCCAGCCTCGCCGTTAAGCCGACCCGGCCTCTCCCAGATGTAGAGACCGACGGCGGACACCGGCCTGCGACAGTGAAGGTCAGAGCAGATAGGGCATGAGGGCCAAACCACCTCCAACAACAGCAAACAAACCAGACAATCCCCTCCAAAATCTCGATCTTCAACAGCAGCAGCAACACAAACTAGAAGCGACAAACTGCCAGCCCCTCGCCCGAATGGGATCTCGGAAAGGCTGCCGGCCGGAATTCGGCACACAAAGACAGCCAAGAGCAACCCATTCATGGGGACCACAACCACCTCGCCACCACCGGAGGAAAACCGAACCGATCAGACCGCCATCTTCGCCAATCCTTTTCTGAAAAATATCCTGCAAAACAAAGGTTAAAAACAGCATATTAAACACCCCCAACGCTGCCGCACCACCACCCACCACCAAAACCACAACACCACCCCTGCAAATATCCAGATCACCACCACCACCACCCCTGCAACTCCGAAGCAAAACGAAACCACCCAACACCGCTAGGCTCCCGGAGGGATCAAGAACCCTCCGACCGGAGGCGGAAGGAACCGCCACACCCTCCCACACCAGGGAGGGCGGAGGAAACGAGGTAGGGAGAAAAACAGAGGGAAAGGGGCGATCTGAGAGGATAAGGGAAAGGTAGAGAGGGAAGAGGGGATGAAGGAGGAAGAGAGGGCCCGGGGAAGGAGGGAAGGAGGAGCCCCTCCCCCCCGGCGGCGGCGGCGGTGGTTTGGAGAGAACCCTAGAGGGAAAAGAGCTTTTAAGTTCTAGAGAGAGAGGGTTACGCAGCTTTCTGCTTTCGAAACAGAGGTTTACGTGGCAATTCCGGTCAAATTCCTAATTTTCGTTATCGGTTCAACTAAGTAGGTAACAGTATGATAGTTGAGGGGAAGAAATTGCCAAATTATATAGTAGTTTAGAGACTAGGTAGAAAAAATATGCATAGTTATGGGATAAAAGCAAAAAAACAAAAAAACTTTTTTTTTGAACAGCAAAAAGAAGATTTTATTAATGTATGAAACGTTGCAAAGGCTAAATGGATAAAAAGTATGACGGCATCACAACGAAGAGAAAATATCCCAACAATGTTGACACTCAACCACTCGCCAATCATATGTCACCCCTAACCCAACGGAAACAAAACAACTTGGCAGGCAAAAGCATATCAAACAATCCTCATTAGTGTTGCAGCATATGGTTTTGGTGTGAGAAGACTTTCTTTTAGCTTTGATTGCAAATGTTGTGAGCTAGCTAGGAATACGCGTTAGGAAGAAGTAAGCTAGCATGTGCAAACAAATTAACGTTCTTCCTCTTCTCGATTGATGGCCGGATATATATTACTTATTCATTTTCTATGATAAGGCCGGTTGTGACACGAGTAGATGAATATCAATATTGTAGAGAGAAGTGCTACAATACCAATATTGTAGGTATTAATTTGGTTTCGCATTGCGACCATTACTAGGGGCCTAGGGCAAGTGAGATAAAGACGTCCTTTAATTAATTTATAGCTATATAACTACTAACGTTTGTTGATTTAGATCAATGCCATTAATTAGGTGACCCAACTTGTCAAAATTCTACATGGACATGATAACTCTAGAGTCAGGTCAACAATATATAATATATACTCAATTCAATAACAATAATTAATACCCTTAAAGAATTAATATTTTAATATGGAAGAGATTGAGATAGTAGACCAGGGTTTCTTGATTTAGAATTGAATTTTTCTCACGTCAGACGAGATGTTTTATTTTCATAGAGACAAATTGAAGGAATTGGTACACATAAGCAATTGAATGATTGTGTTTTTATTATACATAAAAAAAAAAAAAACTAATAGTTCTGTTTATGCAAGGACAAGAGTCAAAGAACAATTAATTAACAAACCACTTGCAATGAAATAGTACAAAAATTAATATTTAAGTCTTGGTTGGACAGGCATCAACAATCTTATCAAAATTAATGCATGGTTTTGTCATTTGATTCACAGCATATTAAACGACATAGTTAATTAATCTGACAATAAGAAGCTTACTGTTTTCAGTTCAATTCAAGTGACTATGGGAAATCTATAGACATTAACTCTTTTTTTTTTTGAATGGCAACTATAGACATGATTCTACAGACAAAGTTAAGTAAAGAAAAGTTCATAGGTTCTTCTTTTTCTTTTTTGATTGCACGGCAACAAAATATTATCAAAAACTCGAAAGGCTCTAGGAAGCAAAAAGAAGGACATAACACCCGCGTCATGATGATAAAATATGAAGAAGAGTGAAAGAGATCCATAACAAAAACAAGGATAAAAAACATCCAACAAAAAGTTGAATGAAACCAACCAAGAAACTCCTCAATCAAAGCCTCATGAGTAACCTCAAACTCTTTTCCACCGAACCCCAAGAAAGCCGTTCAAGAAAACTACTGTAGTAGAGTTAGGCCTCCCAAAAAATTGCAAAATCCGAAGCAAATAGAACCCGTAGAATTGATCCAAAGCCATATAAAAACCTCAAGGCAGAACAATCGACAACAGGTATCATAACTAGCAGCACACAAGAACACAAACGGCCAAAAATAAACTCCACAAGCATGCCTCCCAAAACCATATAATTAAAAACAAAGAAACCTCAACAAAACAGAGGGACGTAGAAACAGCACAAAGGAGACAAAAAAAAAAAAAAACCAAACCGATGGATCGAATTAAACTTCACACTCCTACACCTCAAAGCCATACACACACACAAGCCAAACCAAAAATTATCCCCAAAACATCCATTAGAATGCACACACAGCAATTGACTCAGTCACACTCACATACGGTCAAATGCAGTGATAATGTTTCTCTGTAGAATTGCAAACCTGTTACTCTGTACGTAAAATTGCGAACTCCTTGGCTTCATCATCTATCAATCTTCTCATAGCTAGTTCATCCCTTTCCACGAAATCGATTCCAAACGATGACTTGCAGTTATTGCTGATTGAGTTTCACATTGCATGAAACCCGTCTTTGTATCTCTAATTAAGTGGCTCGAATCCTCAATAATTGTATAAAATTTCTTAACATTTGCACACAATTCATAAAATCCGCCTTAATTAGCGTTGTACAAGCAATATTGTATACAATTCGTAGATATGAAGTGCATGTACAAGGATCAAAAAAAAAAAGTGCATGTACGTGTATTATAGCATTAGTCAAATATAATTAGATCTTCTCTTCAAGCAATGTTAAACCAACTTTCATTAAGTCACCGTGTGTCATGTCGCCCTTGATATCATGTAAGACTTTTGCATGCTCTAGTAGGCCATTAAGTTCCTAAATTATTTCTTTAAATTAAACTACAAGTAAATGATTCCCCCTCTAAAGTATTTTTTAGTCGTTTATTAATTTGTTGTTTTGTAATCAAGGAATGAAGAGGGGATCAAAAATCAATATTACCTAGAAAACCTACTCCGGCCTAGCATATAACTATTTATTTTCCTTGGCTTCTTGCCAACCATTTGCTCCTTCTTCCGGGGTCGTGCTCAAGATCTAGCTTTTTTGTCTTTGTAATCTTGTATTCAAAGATTAATAAAATTCTTCTTTTGCCGCAAAAGGAAAACTATTCCCTCTATCTCAAATTGTTTGTCCGGTCCGCAAAACGATAACTTAAGAATGATGCAATTCTTTCAAGAAAAAATTCAAACTTTTTTCACAAATTAAAATTACTCATTGATATGATCTAGTAAGTTGTTGAAATTTTTTTGAATTTTTCTTGCAAAAATTGTATTATTTTTAACACTTCATTTTGCAGACCGGACAAACATTTTAAGATGGAGGGATTCCTAATACAATATGGAGAATTAGTCTTCATCAATCAATTATTTTTAACAATTATTGAAGGAAGGTAACGGGTAGAGTTCCCTTCTCTTATTGTTTAAGCCTTTGGAATTTAGGGTTTCTTCACTTTGATTAAAAAGGGAATCATTAATTCCTACTAACTAGAGTCCAGGTTAGTAATTCTTAATTTCTTATTGGTTGTAGTATTGAGATCCTAGTAGATCCATACAACCGGACAACGATGTCATATACATACATACATACATACATAGTGCACGTAATAGACTAAGAATTCAACTTCTTCAGCAAACCTAGAATATTAAGGCCTCATTCGCTAAGGTTCTTATTTTTAAGTACTTATCTTCTGCTTTACGAGACAAGTCATTCTTTCATAATATATCAGTTTAAATCAAAAAATAAGTAGTTATTTCTTTTAGCGGAACGGGACCTAAGTAGTTAAAACAAAATCAATCTATTTCAAGTTGAAACTTCCGATAAAAAGAATTCAAAGTTTAAACTTCGACAAAGAATAAAAGCAAATACTATTATCATCTGGTCATGTAAATATTTCGTACTTGGATTACATGTAATTGAAATAGGTGGTAACCATATATAGCAGTTGTGAGGTCGCACAAAAAATCGAATATGTAAAGATACATATTAAGAATCAGGTGTAGCGGTCATGAGTTTTTTCAAACTATTTTCGGAACCAGAGCATTTGAAGCGGTCTTAGTGGTCAAGTATTAACCATAGCGGTTGTGAGGAAGTAAAAATAAATAAAAATTTGAATCGATACGCAATAGCTACTATATATATATACGCAATAGGAGGGTTTGGAGGCTTATTCAGAAACCACTTGGGAGATTGGATCACGGGATACTATGGCAAGAGAAGCTTCACTTCGAGCTTGGAGGGTTTGGAGGCTTATTCAGAAACCACTTGGGAGATTGGATCACGGGATACTATGGCAAGAGAAGCTTCACTTCGAGCTTGGAAGCTGAGTTATGGAGCATACACAAGGGTATGAAAATCATTTTAGAAAGGAAGCTGGCAAATATGAAGATCGAATCTGATTCCCTAGAACCTCATCAATGAAGGAAATCCAAGCCAGCACCCCCAAAGTGTGCTGATTAATGAAGCTCATTTCCTATTGGCCCAGACAACACTACAATTGGCCACATTCCCCGCTCAGCTAATCAATATATTGATCACCTTGCTAGACTGGGAGCTAAACACACTGATGAACTCGTGTTTGTTATAGATATACCTATTGCGATGAGAGAATTTATAATTAGAGACAACCTGAATATTAGGCAAGTGCTAGATTAGGAAGAGAGCCCATGCTCATTCGCTTGAAACTCTGTTTGTACTTTTAATGTGGTCCTTCTTTTCAAAAGTTTTATTGAATTTCCATTTGACGAAGAAGGAAAAAATATGTGCAAATTATGTCCAAGTATCATCAATATGTCAGAGTGTACGTAACAGTACTGGAGGCCAAAAAATTCTATAGTAGTCGCGCGCTGCTATTTAAACCTTGCTTGGTTATAATTTCTTTGGACATATTGTAAAGTGACTCCAATTGTCTTTAGGTCTCAATTCTAATTCCGTAGCTCACTATTAGCTAGTTTTGTAAACAGTGTGTGAGCGAGAGATGCTTTACAATAATTCTATGTACCCAAAAAATTTACCCCAAAATTATACTGAAAAAAGGTAAATTTACCCTCTTTTCAGTGTAATTTCAAGATAAATTTTCTGGATATGTAACATTGCTCGATGCTTTTAACTCATTAGAGAAGTGCTTTAACTCATGACTTTAAAATTGAAGAAGTGATCTTGAAGGAAAGACCAGAGAGAGATTCTGATCACACTTTGGTGAAGGATAAGTTTAGAAGTACTGATCAAACCAAGCTTGGAGTACTCATTAATTGCAATGTTTTGAAAATATGAATTGTTTATGTACAAGTTTATAAACAATCATTGAAGCATTTACAAAGGCCTTTCATTGTTATTTTTCCATATGAATTCTTGAACTGTACAATACGTTTGTATTAATTCAATCTTCCCAACTGTCTGGCTTATTTGACGTCTTGTCTGCTATGGTAAGCAGTGTATAAGTTTATCAATTACGGATGCTTCCAATTGACATGATCACCAAATTCTATCTACTTGGTCATGGGAATATTTTGTTCCTATAAACTCACTTACAAAAATATTGCACCGCTATGTCCAATTGTCACCTTCAGGATCCTGGAATTAGTCAAGGTTTGCGCTAACTTGCCCAGACATCTGGTTAGCAAAAGAAAAATAAAAAAATTGCACGGCAACATCTTTGGGATAAAATTCTTATCCCTAATAATTTGCCATTAATGCAATTAAACAACCGATCATGCATCCACCATGTTGCAGTATGCGTTTCTCATTTATAGATTATCAACATCGTACGTCTTAGCAGACATTAAAAGGCAGAGTGGGGACTAAAAGATTTTTGAAAACACAGAATTTTTTTGACAGCTCCAGTATATGCAGATGGAATAGGATTCTCTCCGGTACGATCTTATTGGACTATTTGTGAATTTGTCTTTGGACAACTTAAATCGTTCGCCTTTCAGAGGTTATAATTGAGAACATCAACATGATAAAAAATGTGTGTAGTCTAGATTTCGATCAATTTGATCTCGGAACACATACGTTTGTTCTCAAAACATAATTAATTAATTAATTAATTAGCTTTAGATAAATTGTTTGGCGACCATTTGCATGTTATTGAAATAATTAATTAGATCAAATATAGTTTATAGCATGGTTAATGCATTTAGTCAACGATTTAAAACAGGAGCAATTAATTTTAATGATAAAAATAAGCCGGCCAGGAAAGAGCTCAGGAAAGACCCGGCCAGTTAACAAGCATGGCCTTTAATTTTGGGGACTAAAGATAAGAGGAGTTTGTAGGTACGTGCTTTATCCTTTATGTAGAGATAGTATATATACGTACACATGAATTAAGTTTGTTTTTGTTTTTTTGATCGAGAAACCTAATGAACTTCAAATGCATGATAGTTGCATGCATGAGCTGACCAATGGGACCTTCAAAACCTGGCCTTTAATTTCCGATAAAGAAGGAAAAAAGGTACTCCTACCTACTAACAATAAAAACTCTGGACCAGAGCAGCTACAAAACAACCTACGTACGTACAGTCACGGTCAGTTAATTAATTAAAAGAGCCAAAATCAGACCTAGCTAGCTACCACTTCCTCCACCTTCCAAAAATCACCCATAAGACTTCTACTATTTTTCAGCTGGCCGGGCTTTTCCACTTCCCTCATATATAGATTCTAGCTTCAGTATAGCTTTCATGCATCCATATTGAACATATACTCTCTCTCTCTCTCTCTCTCTCTCATCTATTAAAAAAATTCATTCTGCTCCACAAGAACTACTATTCCCAAATTTTGTATATGTCTCTCTCAGTCTCTCTGGTTTAACCTCAATGGAAAAATACTCTCACTATTCCTTGTGGATTAAAAGCAACAAACGCTTTCAGTATGATACCATGCACTTTCAAGGACCGATGATCAATCATCGGTTCAACAACTCATGGGAAGAGCAAGCTTTCGCTTACAACTCGGGTTTCATATGGCCGCCGAGATCTTATTCTTGTAGCTTTTGCAAGAGGGAGTTTAGATCAGCGCAAGCTCTTGGAGGCCACATGAATGTCCACAGGAGGGATAGAGCTAGGCTCAAGCTACCTGTCTCTCCACCAAATGAAGTTGTTCATCAACTAAACCACAACAACCCATCTCAGGTTTGCTATGAAAATTCCAACCTTGACCCCAGTGATAACCCTAGTTTCCTGTCAATATCACCTCATGGTCACTACTCTCCTTCTAGGGTTTCACCGGATTCGAAAACCATGGTTGAAAAGGGTACTAGGAGAGAGGATTTTGTTGAGAATAATTTGTCTGTGGGGTGGAATTCGGTTATTTCTCAAAACCGACCATGTGGGTTTGATGTTGATCATCAGGAGGTAATTAGCAGTCATAAGAGACATAAGACTAGTAGTACTGTTTCATCAAGTACTTTTCAGAGGTGGTGTTCACAATCAGAGGTGCTTGGACTGAAAACTGGGTCATTGGAGGAATTGGATCTTGAGCTCAGGCTTGGTGATCCACCAAATTAGCTGATCGAAGTAGTATTAGTGTATGTACTCTTTTAATTTGGTGGTAATTGTTAGGGAGGGAGAATGAAAAAAGAAATTCCTTTTTCACTACTTTGCGTCGACTCGAGCTTTAAGCTAGTTTCCTTAATTATGGCAGGCAAAAGCCTCCTGTGTCATTAAAATATGACATTTGAACTTCTAGCGTATTTTCCTTTGTTTGAATCTATCATAGATATTGTTCTCTCTCTCTCTCTCTCTCTCTCTCTCATTTGAATCTGTGATCACAATACTGTTCAAGTCTAAATTTCTTGTAAATTGATGTATTGTACATGCTCAAGCAAATTAATGTATTGTACAACTCAACCTAACGCTGAACTAATTAATGTGCTTTAATTTGGATGAGAGGCAAAGGTAGCTAGGGAATATTGGCATATGTGACTAATATGTTGGCTTCTTTTTTTTGATAGGCAAAAAATTTTATTCAAAAATCTTGACAAAGGGTACATCAAGATGGGGGGAAGGGAAGGGGAATCCAACCAAGGATTAGATGAAAAAATTGTTTGGACAAGTCCAAACACACCCAATATGGAACAGGCCCCAAGAGATACAATCACAAATCAACAAATGGGATTGACCCAAACAAACTAAGCCCAAACTAGTTTGCCCACAGCCACAACCTAAACCCTTCAGCAGAAATCAATCGCCGCCTACATCGAACGCCGCCACCTACTCCAGTCAACACACCACCACCAGTAGACCCACCGCCAGAAGCCACCACCACCAGCTACCCCCGCCACCAAAACACCACCTAAGGCAAGGACCATAGGAAACATAGGCCCTGCCCCCAACGGCAAAGCCCATATGGTACATCGGCCAAGCCAACACAGCAAACCCAAGCACCGACAGCCGACCAACACCCCAATCACCGACAGCCGAGTCCCAGATCGAAGCCACCAAACTTCCGCCACTATTAGCCGCTACCCCACTGCAGGAAGACATCATCGGCCATCCACCCATGCATCACCGAACCCCCAAGACCAGCACCGGAAC
>BPLS01000576.1:290560-345395 GCA_019656275.1 Rhododendron kiyosumense
CTTTCCTTATTCTTGTTCCACGTAGAGAGAGAGAGAGAGAGAGAGAGTGAGCAGAAGGAAGAAGGAGGTGAAGACGGGGAAAACTCTAGGATGAGGTTGCTTGGCTTGGTTTAAAGCTCTAATCTTGGTAATTCCTAATTCTTATATTGAATCTCTTGATTATTGTCTTTGAATTTGTATGCAGATGTCTTGAATCCATATATTTAGGCCAAGGTTTCATACTCTTAGTTTGGTTGAGAGTTGATGCTGCTCACTCTTTGAAATGCATGATTTCAATGTGTAGAACTTGTTTTGGGTATGAACTTGATGATTGAATCTTAGGACCTTGGAATAACTTTTGAGTTCTAAGTGTTTGGCCATGATTTTGTGATGTTTTATTGAGTTTTGGTTGTGTTTTGAGTAGGGGAAGAGGTTGGGAATCGGAAGAGAAGTATGCTAAATTTTCGCTGAAAACTCAGTAGGTACCTATACCACTTTTTGGTGGTACCGGTACCAGCAGGGCAGAAGTGAATCATTTTGTGTCGATTTTGTATAGGTACATGTACCAAGTTTTTGTGGTACCGATACCTCTCGGAAATTTTTTCAGCTATTATTGTGAAATTTTGAACAATCATATATTTTTCATCAGGACTCCATTTTGGGCAAATTATATATCAAAATTGATGTATTAAAAACGTACTTTCTAATGGTGGTGGTTTCATGACCTAATTCTAATCCAAAAAGAAGTTATGGTCAGAATACGGTGGAATGGTTATAAGTTTCTATATAGATTTTGGGGGTTAAGTTGTACTTGAACTTTATGTATGTTTTGGTACACATATAGGTCTTTGAGATGGACATATTTGTATTTGTTGGGCATTGTTTAATACCTAGTTAGCTTTGCAACTCGATATTAAATATCCGTTTGAATATCTTAGGGGATGTTGGGTGACTTGGTTAACCTTTTGACATGTGTTAGCGTGGTAAAATGTTATAGGGTGTTATCAGACATTTGTTTGATCATTCCAATGGAGAAGTATGATAATATGAGTTAGCTTGTGATTAGATAGAGAGCTGGTCAAATTGGAGGTGCTGAAACCGTAAGTTTGGCATACTCCAGTCGAATCAAAGGTGAATGTATTTGACATGGTTATATTCAATAAGGTATATTGTGATGGCGGGTTATATCATGCTATATTTGTTAGTTGTTGACATATTGAGAGAGGTGCATCTGAGGCACACCATGTTGTAAGCCAAATGTATATCTAACGGTGGTTGGAAGCCTGGTGTGTGGGACATGAGGTTAGTTGTTGATATGCATGATTGAGAATTATGTATACTTGTTGAGGTGCTGATTGTACCGCTGAGGGTTTACGTGTAAGGCATACCATGTTGTATGCCATGCCGACTGGTTATCGATGGATGGGAGCATGGTATGTGAGACACAACTCTAGGGGTACAAGGAAATGTGGCAGACGTGTCACCCCCTGTGATGTGGTCTTACATGTGTGTTATCATTGGATATTATTATTGTGTTTGGAGCATTTGATGGGTATAATTGTTGTTTACATTCGAATGTTTCAGTTGTATTGGAGTTTCATATTTATGTTGATATTCCTTCGGGTATTGTGATATCTTATCGAGCACTTCTATGTCTCACACACTCTAATTTTCCTTTTTGAATTGCCAGATAGCAGGTGGCTTAGGTCCATTACCGGTCAACGTGTTGAGGTGTATTCAAGCGTTAGCTTTGGGAAATGTTAATGGTCGAGCTTGTTGTAGGTGGTTAATGAAAGAATTGTGTAGACACCCCAATTTGGCCTAACGATTATTTCAAGTCCCACCTTGGGGACCATTGTGATGATGATATGGATATAGTGATTGCTGATTGACTCTCGTGCACCCATGGAACTTTGAGCCACTTAGAGGACTCAATCCAGAGCCAAATAACCTTTCAGATAGAAATACAGTATTCTAGGAGAGTCTTTCTCTCGGCCGTAACATCGATCTCACGGCCTCAACATCAATTCTTCACCCGTGAAACTTGTTGCTTGAAAATCTCCTTGAGAGATTGATCTTTCAGTCGCTAGGTCTATCCTTCGGCTTTAAACATTTCCACGACCGCCAGATCGTTTGTTTTTCAAATTCTGGAACGTTCTGTCAATCGTTTGATCCGTTCACAAAACCCTAGCAGCAAAATCCCGATGCGTTCGGGCTACATTAGAGGATTGCCATGAAGAGTTTGTATCACACTATAACTCTAATTGCAATTGTGTGTTTTGATTGGTTGGGTTGTGTCATCCCTATGCCTATATAAAGGAGCCTTTGGCTACAAAATTAAAAAAGAGAATCACTCCCACGAACCACGAAACTCTGTCAATATACACTCTCATATCCCCTCTACAAAAGCCCCAACCTCCTGAAGGTAGCTGTAATCCGACGATCAAACTCCGAGGACCAAACCCTAACCCTAGGGTTTCAATAAGCAATCAGTCAATCCCATTCAATTTGAAGTAATCAAGCCACTGAGGGATCAAGGTGGTGAGGCCCAGGGGCCTCTGGTTCGATTTATTTTCCATTTTTACGCTTAATCATAGTTTCCTGATCTTTTGTTAATCATAAAGTCTGGCGTAAGGAAGAACATCGGCTGGGGAATCAATCCCTCGGCCGATACATTAAATCAGGAGGATCTCTCGGCTGTGACATCCATTCACCGGCAGCGAGATCCATTCTCCCTAGACAGATCTGTTTTATCTTGCTTTCTAATGCATGCTTTTAATTACTGTCTCAGCTCACCATTGACTGTTTAAAGGCTAAAAGCAGATTACGTGTTAGGATTAAATAAAGCATGCGTTAATCTTATGCCGAACAACTATGGGGCGGTCTCACAACTGGGCAAAGAGGGGTGCCTAACACCTTCCCCTTATTGTACTCTTGGCTCCCGCATCCAGAATCTCTATCTGTTTTTCCTAGTTTAAATAAACTAGGTGGCAACTCTATTTTGATGATAACCGCTATCATGTGGTGATGTTTCTAGTCATGGGAATATCCACGATTTTGGTTTATAAAACAAACAACCAAACAATTCAATAATCAATCTGTATGACGATGTCCTGTTCTAGGAATGTGTCTACAGTTTTTGGCAACTCCGCTAGGGAATTGAGAGCCATAACCAAAAAGTTCGACATAAGATTAACACATGCTTTAGTTAATTCATTTATCATATGCATCGAGCGAGCAACCTTGTTGAGTTCACCTAATACCCCAGGATGTCACGGGCTATGTTAGGAGTTACAGCAACTCCATAGTCACTTGTACCTAGTGCTAAATCAGAAAAGGAAACCGTCCAATTGTTGCTTATGATGGGCTAATGAGAGGACCGGTGCCCTTTGACAATGGAGCACCCTTAAGACTACCAAAACCTTTCATGTGTTAGTAAGCCATAAAACTTATCAAAATAAGGCAGGAACCAGCAAGTTAAGGATTTTTCCTGCATTTTGCTTTGAAGTTCTTCCTCACGCCCTGTGTAAACTACTGTTGTAACATCTTTTCTTGTGCAGAAGGGTTGGGATTTTCAGCCCAAATCCTAACCCTATACAGCCATCCCGTCTGTCATCTTCACTTGTCCAAACACCTTCACCGCAACGGTCCCAATCACTTCCGGGGACTTTGTAGTTGTCTTCTCAGCAAACCCAATCGTCTACCAAATCCCAAGCTTCACCAAGCAATCCTCCCACTCCCATCCCAAAAATGGAAGACAACGACGCAACTATTGCTGATCTTCAAGCTCAAATCGCTACTATGATAGCAAAAAAAGCAGTAAGAGATGCTGAAGATGAAGAAAAGTCAGTAGAAGATGAGAATCCCCATAAAGTGGTATTGGCAGAAAATCCCAAATTGGCCAAGCAAGTCAAAGAGATCAAACATGCTCTGGCTCATACACAGGGAGACTAAATTCTGGACTTTGAGGGACTTTGTCTCTTCCCAGATTCTCAATTACCTAAAAGATTCAAGATGCCAAACATTGAGAAGTTTAATGGAACTGGTAACCCTACCAGCCATGTCCGCCATGTCATTAACACTCTTAAGCCAATGGGCTTGAATGACGAGCTCATTGCTCAATTGTTTCAAAGAACTCTCATTGAAAGTACTCTCGATTGGTTCCTCACTTTGGAATTTGTGCATTACCACACTTGGCCTGAAATTGCTATTGCTTTAGTCAAGTAATATGCATACAATGTCCAAATTGAGTTGATGACCAAGCAGGAGTCGAACGAAGACTTTGTTACCTTTGTGGCTAGATGGAGAGAAAAGGCTGCCAAGATGAAGAACCGTCCCTCCAAGGAGGATCAAGTGAGAATAGTTGTCAAGAATCTGCAACCTAAGTATCTAAAGCATATTTACACTCAAGCTATAACCAATTTCAAGCGCTTACATGCTACTGGGCTACAGATTGAAGAAGGGATCAAATTGGGACTCATTGGGAAGGAAGAATTTTCTCCATCCAACAAAACCTTCCCAACTCGCACATCTCAAGCCTCCGTAAATACCCTTGATCCAGCTTTACCACAAGACCCTTTCCAAGCCATCCCTTCCCGAAATTCGAGCCGGCCTCACCACAACTTTAATCCTCTCTACATGACTCTCTCCCAAGCCTTAACCATCCTAAGCCGTCAGGGGCATCTCAAACCTCTGAACAAACCACCCCCTCAGTCACCTTGTGGTCCAAACCATGACCCCAACAAACACTGTGCCTACCACCAACACTCTGGGCATGAGATAGACAACTGCATGCATCTTCTTCATGATATTCAGGATCTCATTGAAAGTCGAACCATAAAACCCCCACACCCTGATGCACAACTAAACCATCTCACAATACTGAACCACCTCAAAATATCAATCTCATAACTTTGTCTCATAACCTTAATATACAATCCTAGCCAATACATTGTCCAAAGCACCCAAGCCAAGCCAAGCCAACCCTGACCTTCCCAAAGGAGGATGGATGTTTCATGATGGAGGAAGAAGAAACGACGAGTCCGATCGATCGGAAGTACAAGCAAATGAAGCAGAGCTGAGGAAATGGAAAGAGCATTCTTGGGCAAAGCACAATTTGGAGGATCCTGACATTCCATTCGTGGAGGATGATGAATGGCTGCGTATCTGGTTTGAAGGTAGGAAGATAGAAAAGGAAAGAGTTATCATGATGAGAAGGCACGCTCGCTTTGAGCCAGCACAAATAATGGTACTCATCAATCGCCCAAGAATCCTAACACCTCCAGTTGTCTGGGAAACAATCAACTTTATAAAAGAAGTGGAAGAGTTCCAAATGCAGTCATGGGTCAATCCGTACAAGGAATATGACTACAGCCAGTGGATAAAAGAAAGAGAGGATCTAGATTTCACATACGCGGACCCATATCAAACAGGAGAAAGTGACTTTGATGAAATGGAAGGAGAATATGATGATCCGCTCGATGGAATCTCCTTAGCATCACTATTTAGCCAAACGGCTGATCTTTCCTATGGCTACATGATCAACAAGCAAGAAGAAAGAATGATGAAAACCCAAGTTGACATTTCCATTTGGGGACTACTCATGTTAGGTTGGATCCGGTTCAAAGGCTCTGTTTGGCAAAGAAGAGGGTGAAAAAGAGTATAACGTTGCAAGAGGCAATGGCTCCGAAATGCTGCAGTAGCTGAGAAGTCATAACATAGCAAAGAACATTACACATTATTGTTCAAAATATGACATGTTTTGGGCCCCTGTTTGGGCATTTTATTTCTACCAAATGAATTCCTATTTCATCTTCTAAACTATATATAATTATTGCAATGCACATAAAGTGTCTTTGCTAAATAAAGAAAACTTTAAGAAATCAAGTTCTTTGTGTCGCTGACAAAAGGGAAATAAGGAATGAACTTTAGCTGCTTAAGAAACTAGGTTTTTGTCAAAACTTAGAAAGAAGACGCTATCTCTGTGAAAACACTTAGGGTTAGCTTACCCATTGTGAAAGTACAAACGCGATAGGAGATTCAAGGAAATATCTCCGTCAGAATTCCTCTCTAAAAACACATAAACCCTTTTGAGACGAATGCTCGTTGGGTAGTCTAAGCACCCAAGCAAAAGTAAGAGCAGAGCCTGCTAGGACAAGAAACTGCAAAAGCATAGCCTAGGAAAAAGTTAAGGTATTCAAAGAAAAGCTTGCTAGGGACTCAACCTCCATTAGGTAACCAAGGCAAAATTTAGAGCATGAGAGATGAAAAACCAAGAGTGCAACCCAACCTCAAAAGTTGGTGGTTTTGGAACTATGTAAAAGGCCTGATTCCCTAATAGGGATACGTAGGCAATCTCACTTTGAGATGTGGCCCAAACATTTGAAGAGGAAAAAACGTCAACAGATTTGTGCTCAATGATAGGCATAGCTAACCCTGCGTATTGAGCTCGCAAAAGATGAGTATGCCTTTCTCGAAGAATTGACAACAACAAAAGACACAAGAACTATTGATCGTCCCTTCTAATTCAAAGGTTATCAACATAAAGGACAAGACATCTCGTAGATCCTAAAAAGCATGGCAAAGAGACTATGGAACATGGCAAAAGGGATAAAATCAGGATCAAGTATAAGAAGGAAGGGAAAACAAGATGCCACTTGGCAGAAATAAAACCTACCTTCCTTTGGAAAGTCAAAGTAACAGCCGAAGAATTGATACATCGGCCGCAACATCGATTCTTTAGTCGAGTGATCGATTCTTCGGCCAGTATTTTACTTGACATAGATTACTTGTTCAAAAAGCCATATTCTGACTATCACATGCAAACTCAAGACATTTAGAGGCATAAAAAGTATTTCTCATTTCATGAACAAAAGCTTGTTTACAAAATCAACACTGTGGTTGCTTTTACTATACAAAACACAGTTCCTGCCTATCTCTTTACTAACTATGAATAGGAAAAGAGAAAATCCTAAAGCTAATCACGACAGCATCTCCGAGACGACCTTTTAGATACAAACAAGGATTGCTTACTCGCTCCTACATCCAGCAACTCGCACTCGCTCTGCCTCAAACTGAAAGAATGCAAACACTCAAATCTAAGAAAAGATGCAAAGCAAATGGATTGCGTGGGTAAAACTTAGACCTCAAGGATCTGACGACGCTACCTCCGAATCAAAGCCTCCACACTCTGATAAGCATGAAGCCATTCCTCTACTATCTCAGTAGGCACCTGTGGAAATAAACTAAGCATTTCAAACACAGGAGCGCAAGATACAATGATAAAACAGGGAAGCGAAATCAAAAATTGATACTTGTGAAACCCCAGCTGGCAATGTGTAAAGTTGGGTCAAACAAGGAGCAAGCACCAAGCGCTCCTCTTCTCCATCATCAAAGTGGAAGGAGATAAAGGAAGGGGCCCGTGGCCAAATGGGAGCAACAGTAGGAGCTACAGCCGCTAGAGCTAAGAAAAGATGGCAGTACTCCATGTAGTCACCTGTCTGGAGAAGCAAGCCTGCCCAACCTCTGATCCGAGCATTCCTTAAATCTTCCTTAGACATTGAGGAAGTAGATCTCATTGATGTCGGAGGTGGAGGAGGAACAAATTGAAGCGCCTCAGTGCGTGGGAGCCACTGGCTAGCCACTCGATCACCTAAGGGACCCTCAAGCAAGCTACAAGTACGATCCAAAACTCTGGAGCATGCGAGAGGAGCGCCTTTAGGTACGCTACTCCAAGGGTCGAACCGCACCTAAAAACAAGGTCGAATCAGCCATAAATACAAGGAAATGGAAATCTTGGGACAAGGAATACAAAGGAAGAAGAGAGTTACCTGATCAACCGTCAATCGGCCCAAAACTTGCCGCCACTCGGAAAGGCTCAAAACTGGTGACCGAGGCTTTCGTTGGCTCACTAACCATCGCCCATAGCGAGGAACACAACCCACATTCTCACGCTTGGTGTCAGGAGGAAATTGGAGAAGATGTTCGAAAGCCCATAGCTGGAAAAATGGGTTAAAAGAACAGGTTTAGTACCAGGAGAAATCAAAGTGAGAAAGAGGAAAAAGGGATATACCTTAAGCACTCGATAGTGACCGCCGAGGATAAAACTCTTGTCCCGCGAACAAGCTCCAAGATTGCCATACAGAGTTGCCAAGGCAGATGCACCCCATTCGAGCTCTCTAACGGCTTCCAAATGCTGCAAAGGGGCGAAAAACTGTGTATGCACCAAGCTGTCCTTATTGGCAAACAATGTCTGTCCGAGGAGGTTGAGGAGAAAGGCTCGTGTCAGTTGCTCGACGCTCACCTGAGTAAGGATGTCAGCCTTCATGAATGTCCTGTTCAGCCAGGATACATCAAGGTGGCCCCGTGAGTGAAAGTGGGGCACCTTGCCCAAAAACAACTCTAAAGCCCCTGCCCGCTCCCAAAGCTTGGGATCAGCCCGAAAAAGAGCTCCACTTACTCGCAGGCCAGTCAAAAGAGAGAAGTCACCCGGCGTGATCATCATCTCACCGGCAGAAGAGAAGTGGAATGTGTTGGTGGTATCCCACCACCTTTCAACCAGTGAGGTCATCAACGACCAGTCCATCTTCGAAAGATTGAGACCCAAAATGAATGTTTCAAAGCCAACAGCACGTACTAACTCCCGAGCCTGCTCCGGCAATGTCACAAACCACTTGTGCACCTTCTTGCCTCCACCACGAGCCTCCAATCTCTTATTTCTCTGCCAAAGAGAAAAGGGAATAAATCTCATGATTGCATAAACAGATAAAAGCTAAGGGCATCAAACTAAACGTTTAAAAGCATGCATTGCCTAAACAGGGGACACGATTATCTTAAATCTCTCCAAAAACAATTTCGACCCAATCATGGGTCTTTCTCGTTCATGCCCCTAGCTAAATGGGATTTCATCCCGAGAATAGAATTCATCTTTGATCATACGAAATTAAACTCCGAACTAAAGTAAATCTTTTACTTTTCAGGAAGCTTACTGGAATGTTGAGAACACTTAAATGCTGCTCAGTCTCTATATGAACCACCTCGAGCTCTGGGCCACCAACAGGAGGGCGGTACTGCAAGAATCCACCAAAACCTAACCTACGCGAAGGAAGAACGTACGTAGTAGCATCAAACAGGACAAGCTCCTCAATCGCCTCCTCATCAGAAGAAGAATGGTCACACCCACATGAAGGACGTGATAAGGGGCCCGCGACGGCACGCGGAACGTCAGTAGATGAAGGTGGCGTAGCCAGCATGGTCGAAGGAAAAAAAATGGCAAGAGGAAAGCGAGAAGGCAGTGGAGGACACCCGAGGATGGCGGCGACGGTGATGGTGACGGCGAACGGCGATGATCGCCAGAGGAACTCGAACGAGAGGGGTGGAGGAGAAATGAAGAAGAATGAGAAAAAGATTAAATGACCCATGAAATCGATCGACTTTAACTTAAATTGATTTTCTGACCTTTGGCCTTCTCATGGCGGAGACATCGATCCTTTGGCCGATACATCAATTATTCGGCCGTGAGATCGATCTCCTGGCCTCCCTAATCAATCTTTCATAGCCCAATGGATTTTACCCAATGCACCAATTCAAGCAATCATGAAGTTTTGGGTGCGTGACCAACAAAACCAATGATTGAAGCAGCCTTGGGGGCATTCCCGAGCAACATGATCAGAGTTAGCCTTGGGGGCATGCTCAAGCGCCATCAAGACTCTCTCTCTATCACAACGAAGGTGACAATTACCGATCGCTTGATCGCCAAGGATTGTCAACCCCGAGCTCTCAAAATCACCATCTCCATCAAATCACCCAGTAGCTCATCAACTCAGCGGCTCCAAGCCCATTATCTCAGCGGCTCTATGCCCGTATTCACCACTTAGCGGCTCTATGCCCTTCAATTTAGCGGCTTTACGCCCACTATCTCATCGCTCTACGTCCATATTCACCATCCCGATAGGCTCTACGCCTGCATTCACCATCTCAGTGGTTCTATGCCCATAGCAAAACTCGTTCAATAGCTCCAAGCTCACTCAGCAACTTTAAGCTCACCCAGCAGCCTCGAGCTCATTACTGCCCTCATATCTTAGCAGCTCTATGCTCGCTATTTCAGCAGCTCTACCAGCAGGCTCTACCGCTCCAAGGCTTTATGCCTACTACTTAGCGGCTCCAAGCCCATTATCTCAGCGACTCCAAACCCATTATCTCAACTGGCTCTACGCCGTGACAATCCTCAGCAGGCTCTACACCACCCTAACCACCAAGATATCATCTGTTCTCAAGTTCTATGCTTGAATGCTCAAAATCCAACATTTTGAATTCTTGAAGCTCTTCGAATGCCCAACCATTGTGTACTGGATGCTCAAGTTCTATATTTGAATGCTCAAGCTCTACGCTTGAAAGCCCAACCACTGCGTACTGGATGCTCAAAGCCTGTACTTTGAATGGTCGGATTCAACTGTCCGAATGCTCGAGCTCTATGCTCTGAATGCTCGAGTCCTAAACTTGAAAGAAGCTCTACGCTTAAAACAAACACACACGGACGGGCCCGTGCACATATTGCATCAATCACATTGAGTCTGCATCACCATATATGTTCATATCCATCTAACTAATCATCACACATACATATTCTGCATCTCTTTCTATCTCATAAAAATAAGTCAATCCTACAATCAACTGGCTCTACGCTTCGGTTTTATTGATTGGTCTAGCGCCTCGATCCTTTGGCTCTACGCCAAAATTTATGATGGAAAAGCTCTGTGCACAGACCATTAGAATGCAACCAGCTCTACGCTTCGGTTCGACTACTTCAAAGCTCTAAGCTCCAACTTCTCAAGCTCTATGCAACTGGCTCTATACCTCAAATCCGTCAAACTTCTCAGGCTCTCGCCTCATGACTGCAACCAGCTCAACGCTTCGGCTCTATATCTCAAGTTCTAAGCTCTAGTTCCTCAGGCTCTCGCCTCATGACTGTAACCGGCTCCGCGCCTCGGATCCCTCATCTAAACGCTCTATGCTCCAGCTATTGGCCCAGTGCCCCATATCTCAAATTTGGTATTCAACTCGTCTCCAGAATATGGCTTGGGTTCCGCCCCATATCTCAAAACCGACGTCCAAATTCATCCCCGGGCAGATGGTTTGGATTCCACTCAATTACATCAATTCCATCCAGCTCATTCGCAAGGATAAGCTACACTACAAAGCTCCCCTTAGTTAAAGTAAGGATGATTAATAAAAGCAAACGACTCACCTGCTTGTATTGATCTACCCCAAAATACAAAGGATGCTCTCCACAAAAATTTCCCCAGCAGCCCCGTGCTTCTTCAACTATTCTCCGCCAAAATCCTGGAATAGCCCAGATACGTTGCACTATGGCTTTTAAAGCCCGAAGGTACTACTTCTGTTTCTAATTCTCCAAACTTTTTATTTTTTTTGTTGCCCTCCGAACTACGGTTGTTCTGAATTTCCTTTATGGAATACTTATGCAGCCTCCCGGCCCGACCATAACAAAAACCTTTTTCAAAAACCCCTTGGAATAGTGGTTGGACCAAATTGACTTGCTTTTTATAGCTTTGACCCTTATTTAAACATGTCTCGTGACCCGTCTAAGTTCAGTCAAGGAGAGGCAACTGTAGACACCCCAATTTGGCCTAACGATTATTTCAAATCCCACCTTGGGGACCATCCCGATGATAATATGGATACAATGATTACTGATTGACTTCTTGTGAACCCATGGACTTATGGTAAGAACTTTGAGCCACTTAAAGGACCCAATCCAGAGCCAAATAGCCTTTCAGACAGAAATACAGTATTCTAGGAGAATTTTTCTCTCGGCCATAACATCGATCTCACGTCCTTAACATCAATTCCTCACCCATGAAACTTGTTGCTTGAAAATCTTCTTGAGAGATTGATCTTTCAGCTGTTAGGTCTATCCTTCGGCCGCTTAATCATTTCCACCGCTGCCAAATCCTTTCCACGGCCGCCAGATCGTCTGTTTTCCAGATTCTAGAACGTTCTGTCAATCATTTGATCCGTTCACAAAATCCTAGCAGCCAAATCCCGATGCGTTTAGGCTACGTTAAAGGATTGCCATGAAGAGTTTGTATCACTTTATAACTCCAATTGCAATCGTGTGTTTTAATTGGTTGGGTTGTGTCATCCTTATGCCTATATAAAAGAGCCTTTGGCTCCAAAATTAAAAAAGAGAATCACTCCCATGAACCACGAAACTCTGCCGATATAAACTCTCATATCCCCTCTACAAAAGCCCCAACCTCCTGAAGGTAACTGTAATTCGACGATCAAACCCCGAGGTCCAAACCCTAAACCTAGGGTTTCAAGAAGCAATCAGCCAAACCTATTCAATTCGAAGCAATCAAGCCACTGAAGGATCAAGGTGGTGAGGCCCAGGGGCCTTTAGTTCGATTTATTTTCCATTTTTATGCTTAATCATAGTTTTCCGATCTTCTGTTAATCGTAAAGTCTGGTGTAAGGAAGAACATCGGCTGGGGAATCAATCCCTCAGCCGATACATTAAACCAGGAGGATCTCTCGGCCGTGATCTGTTTTATCTTGCTTTCTAATGCATGCATTTAATTACTGTCTCGGCTCACCATTGATTGTTTAAAGGCTAAAAACAGATTACGTGTTAGGATTAAATAAAGCATGTGTTAATCTTATGCTGAACAACTATGAGCCGATCTCACAACTGGGCAAAAAGGGGTGCCTAACACCTTTCCCTTATCGTACTCTTGGCTCCCACATCCGGAATCTCTATATGTTTTTCCTAGTTTTAATAAACTAGGTGGCGACTCTGTTTTAATGATAACCGCTATTGTGTGGCGATGTTTCTATCCATAGGAATATCCACGATTTTGGTTTATGAAACAAACAACCAAACAATCCAACAATCAATCTGTATGGCGATGCCCTGTTCTAGGGAGGTGTCTACAAATTAATTTATATAAGTTGTAATTAAGTCATTTGTGGATATGTTGAAGTATAGAACTTATTAAGTATTGTAATAGAGGTTGTGGTTACTTAATTGTGTGAGTTTGTGAGTGGTTGGTCGGTATGTTGACTCATTTCTGTTTTATTGTGAAAAGTCTTCCGCTATGTTAGGTTGTGCTGTGTGGTTTGGTCTCCTGTGTGGAATGCCACGTGGTCGCGTTGACTCGGTCCCACTTTGGGTGCCGTTTGCAGGGCGGGGCATGACAATCAAACAGATCCATAACTAAACTACAAGATAATTACGCAAATAAATTTATAATGATGTAGAGTAGGAGGATTCATGTGACGCCCCGCCCTTAGGAGTTTCAAGTAGTGGCCGATCGGCCTAAGGATAGTTGGGACCCGTGCGGGGGCTGCCTAAACGATGACCAGAGAGGTCAGCCTGGGTGGTCCCACATTGTTTGGTGAAGAGTAATTCGTATGCTATAAATAATATATTGTCATCATACCTTGTACAAGCCCTTTTAAAGCCATGAGGGCGTTAAAGTCCATTGAAACTTCACAGTTAAGTGTACTTGCCTCGGCTTAATCCGGGAAAGGACGGGTGACCTCACTAGGAAGTCTAATGAGGTTTGGAGTTCAAAGTGGACAATATTTTATAGGGCGGGAGCGGATCGTTACATTTTATGCGTTACTCGTGAGGTAATTTCCATTTGTCTTACATTTGTTAACATTAATTTATCTCATTGCTTTTTGGTTAAATTTGATAGCTTTTTGGTTAAATTTGATAGACTTGAAGATTAAGAATTGAAGCATATGAATTCGATAGATCTGGTGTATTACTTTGTTGAAAATTTTACATTATTTTGTTATTGGGGAATTGATATCTAGTGTTTCTAAACCTGTGGTGTATTAGTTTGTTGTCTTTTTTAGATATTTTGTTGCTGGCGATTTGTGTCTTAAACTCTATTAAAATTTATGACCCTCGGTTTTGGTGAGAAATTGAACCGAATTGATAACCGTGATTTTGGTTATGGTTTAGATACTCAGTATGATTTTAGAACACCTTTATCCTAAGGAAAAAAAAACGAGCGCAGACTATTTGGAGTCTATTTTTCTCAATACGGATGTACTCGTAATCCGATCATATACTTATCAACACCAACTTAATTTCTAAATAAAGTTAATAGTTAAAGAGTAAACGATAAATAGTTCTACTAATCATCAAAATGTGCTCGGATAGTGTGACAAAAAATCATGACAGCATGGTGCCTCGAGCTTGGGCCACGACGACATAGTCTAGTATCCTTTATAAAACATAGTCCAGTCTCCTTTATATAAGAGAAATTTTTCAGTGCCAAGTGGGTATGTCCGACGTAGTACCCGTTTAGCGTATCCAATTCATTTTTGAATGACTCGGATTGAAACCCTCTTTCCCCTCTTACCCCAACACTTTCTCTGTCTTTTTCTCTCTCTAATTTTGAGCCGTTCAAAAACAAAATGGATGGCTCAGATGCACGAGCAGACACCATGTGATACCCGAAGTTAGTGAGTCTTTGACAAGGACCGACTATGGTCGTCAAAGGCCAGAATATGCCAAACGGTGGTCGCCGGAGTGAGGTGGACGGGTAGTACGGTGGTGTTGCCATGGTGCGTTGGACGAGCCGGGGCTCGAATGAATGGATGAATAGAGGCTGACGATGTTTGGAGAGTAGCCCCTGTTTATTATGTTTTGCTTAGTCGGCAAAGCTTGACCCCTGAAGGGCAATTTTGGACTCAAAACTCAATCTATCCTTGCACATACAAATATTATATCGACCTGAAGCTAATGGGAAATAGGTCCAGTTTTCTGGACCGGCCCGCACTTAACCCGTGATTTAAACCCATGTAAAGAGGCCCAATCATCAACTTGAGATGGGCCACGAACACCCGATCCAAATACTGTAAAATACTACTAGTAGTATTCCGAACTAGATTAACCCGAGAAAATGAGGCGATAAAGCTTGAAATGAGATGAGGTAGAAATTGAAGGTTCAGGAAAGAAAGAGATAGCAGAGATAAACTGATCGCGAAAATGGCCAAGGAAGAGAGCAGCAATCCAAAATCCAAATGGTCTCTCGCCAGAATGACCGCCCCCATCACCGGCGGCACTCGCGGCATTGGGTCTCCTCTCTCTCATTGGCTACAATTCTTGATTTCTCAATTTTGGGAAGAAAAAAAAAAACTATTGCTGAATTTTGTTGAAACTTATTCTAAGTAGTGATCGAATTTAAGATTGTAATGTGATCAGGCACGCAATTGTGGAGGAACTAGCCACACTAGGGGCCACAGTGTACACCTGTTCGCGAAACGAAGCCGAGCTGAACCATTGCTTGCAAGGGTGGGCCGCTAAAGACTTTTCGGTTTCCGGTTCGGTTTGCAACACGTTGTCTCGGCCGCAACGAGAGCAGCTATTTGATAAAGTCTCCTCTCTCTTCAACGGCAAGCTCATCATACTTGTAAGTTACCCCCTCATATATACGCTCTGAATAGGTTTCTATACCTTATGTATGCATTTGTAATAAATGACGTTACAGCAGGCAGTAGGCCTATACTCCTTCATAGTCTGAGGGCAATTAGTCTTGGGGATTAGAGTTTAGGCTGTAGCATTGATTCTCTTAAGCAAGAAACCATTCTCAAAGAAGGATAGCATTGCTGACACCACGTCTGGACCAACGGACCAATTTTTTGGGGAAAAAAAAACTTGTATTATAACCTTTTGGGCCAGGAGATTTGTCCCATTAATAGAAAACATAGCCTTTTTAATTTCTTCCTTAGAAATACGGGAATTGGAGTATTATAAAGCTCAACAAGAACTGCATTATAGAAGCTCAATTCTCGAAGGGCAATCATTTTGAACCCAAATTTAGAACCCAACGGTATTATAAAACCTTGTAATTTCTTTCTTATCTCTACTAGGTCCTCAAGTCATAGCCCTCATTACAGATAGACAAAATTTTATTTCTCATCCTGTGAATAGCAACATTCTTATGGGAAAACTTTGTATTATTGTCACCTAACTCCAACCATCTTAATCTAGACTTCTTTCTATTCAGAGCTTCTTCAGCAGAATTGAGTTCTACATATTTAAGCAAAGAAGCCATTTCTTCCTCCATAAGACCATCATCACCAGGAGAAAGGGCACATTGCTCCTGAATTCTAGATAAATCCTCTTTCGCCACCAAAACCCGTAGTTGAATCTCACTGTAGAACTTAGTGTTGAAGTCCTTGAGAAGCGGTTTCAACCTTCCAAGCTTCTTATACAATATCACTAAGAAGCACAGGCATGTCCGTGTCTAATTCTCTATTTTCTGTGTCCACACCAAACCGAGCCTTATGTTCCAATCACTTGGGGTCGGCTACATGAATCCTTTTCCTCCATTGAGCTCTGTCAAGGGCCACTTGTTCACACAAACCTATTATACTCATATCATTGCGCACCACAACATCTAATGTCAATTTAGGTCTACCCCTCCTCGTATCATTGCTACCCAAAACTATCATATCCGCTCTCTTAACTATGATAGATATGCCCAAACCACCTTAGCCTATTTTCCCTCAACTTCTCTTCTATGAGTGCTACACCTACCATCTCACGAACCATTTCCTTTCTAATCCTGTCTCGTATAGTCTTACCACATATCCACCTCAACATTCTCATTTCCGCTACACTCATCTTGTTCACTTGTTGTTTCTTAATAGGTAAACATTCTGTCCTGTAAAGCATCGCTTGTCTGATGGCAGTTTCATAAAATTTTCCTTTCAATTTTATGGGTACCCTCTTATCACACAGTACACCCAGTAGCGCTCCTCCACTTGAGCCACCCCACTTGGATCCTGTGGGTCACATAATCGGCAATCTCTTCATCTCTTCTAATAATTGAGCCTATGTACTTAAAATGATCACTCTTAGGTATCTTCTGGTCTGGGATCATCACTCTTTCTTCGTGCGTACTGCTGGTACCACTAAACTTGCACACCATATACTCAGTTTTACTCCTACTTATCTGAAAACCCTTTGACTCTAATGCTTTTCTCCAAATTTCTAGTTTCGTATTAACACCTCTAGCGGTTTCATCTACGAGGACAATGTCATCTGCAACCATCATACACCATGGGATATCCTCCTGAAATTGTCCAAAATTAGAAAAAAAAAATTCTCAATTCAGACACGTCCGACTCTTTCAGCAACGTGTTCAACACATCTTTGCCATGCATGACTGGGAAGTAAATATGTCATCGACACTTCTTGGACACTTGCTAACATGTGACTATCAAAGATATCAAAATTTGGCATATCACTGTGATTTAAAAAGTTGGAAAGTAGTAATTTCTTGAGGATTCCTAACTGTCTACATGTTTGAAGGATTTCCGGAGTCCCATGTCAACTAGATTCTTTATAACTTATCGTAGCTCACTTATTATATAACTTCAGATTTACTTATGGACTAGGGTGATTGAATGCATCCTCAACGGCCTTCGGTGTGGTAATCCCACATCGGAGGTTTGGGTTATGTGCATGTGTGTTTATAAGGTCCACTCACACTTCACCTAGTTAGCAATTACTTAGGTGTTTGGGTGAGTGTAATTACCTTAATGTCCCTCATTCAAAAAAAATTCGAACCAATTCCCACTCGAACCGTGCTTGTACGCGGTTGGGCAGGCTTCAGCATAGGCCCTCAGGGCCTTGAGATTGTACCAGCACCCAGTGCAGGTGAGGCTCTGTGGGCCTGTGTGGATGGGCTGGCCTGGCCTTCAGTGTGGTAATCCCACATTAGAGGTTTGGGTTGTGTGTGTGTGTTTATAAGGTCCACTCACACTTCACCTAGTCAGCAATTACCTAGGTGTTTGGGTGAGTGGAATTACCCTTATGTTCCTCATTCAGAAAAAATGTATCCTCAACGTGTCCGTGTCCTACATTTTCAAAGGAATAAGCAATAATGTATCCATGTGTCTGTGTCGTTTTGTGTCCATATCTTGTGTCCGTATCCGTGCTTCTTAACAATATCATCATAGGAGAAAAAGCATCATCCATGGGCATTTCCAAAGACTGATAAAGAGTAGGAGAGAAACTACTGTGATTCATCCAGAAATTAAAAAAATTGAAAAGTTTCCTCTCCCCTCTATAAGGCGTAACAGAGATAACTACATGACAAGGATCAGACACACCTAGGGCTAGAATAGCTGGTTCAGATTCAATGAACAAATCCTGCCATTTGGATTTTGGAGTTAAGTAGTTAACCAGGCCGAGTCTACTACTATAATGATTCTGACCACCTCTTTTGTTGGACCATGTTACCACATCTCCTTATAGCTCAAATTTGCAAATCAATATCCTCTTAACATTAAAAAAGTCATCTGCAGCACTAGAATCAACACTACTGGGATCTGATCTCTCATTCTGTCTTTTTAACTTTATTGAAACCCCCATCATAATCCATGGTTGATCATTCATAGAGCTGTGCATCCTCCTTAACTCCTCCAAAGCGGTAATCTAGCTACAGCTTGATTAAAGCCATAAACCACAGAAACTATGAATGATTTCAGGTCCTGTTCCACAGCAAGGACCATCATCTGTTCAGAGGAAAAAAGACTCCTGACTGCAGGCCCTAAGTTGTACCAGGCCCCTATTATTCTAGCAACAGTCCCAGAACCGACACTATGAGCATAATCCCATTAGTATTCTTCATAATAGTTGATAAATTCGCAGTCCTAACTTTTGTTTCAACAAGCCCAACCAAGGACAACTTTCCACGAGCAATAAATTTTCTAATCTCCAGTTGCTTATAGGGGTTGTTATGACCCCAAATATTTCAAAAGGAAAACTTAAATCATTTTTTCTTGGGCTTCCTACCTATCTTTCCTGCCTAAGGAGTTTTCACTCCGCCACTAGGCTTCTTAGAACCATCTTCTCTCATCAAAATTAAAGTCTTATACATAGTATCGGGGTCATTCATTCCAACCCCAAGTTCATTAGGAAGAAAATCAAATTGATCTTTATCCTCCTCAAATTGACATGTTTTATTTAATCTTAGTTTGTGCCATATAACGTAGGTAGTTAATTCTCCCTGTTTCTTGGCTAGTTGTTCAAGTGTTCTGATCACATTTGGTTGTTGATTTTCAGGACACACGGTTCTTATAAAAATTAACTGCATGAACTGTTTAAATTTGAATATTTGATAGGTATGGAATTTTTTGTTTGTTGTGTCATGGCTGTGCTGTTGAAAACGTTCAAAGGTCTAATCAATTAGAATAATTGAGTTTCTGGTTCATGTAAACCATTTTTAAGCTCAATGGTAACTTGGGTACATAAATTTATCAATAAAGTGAAATTGCGTTGGGAAAATGCACCAATTCAGTTTTCTATTAATGCTTTCTTTTGTAATGCCTATACATAGGAAACAATAGTAATGATGCCTTTTTCATTTCCCATTTTATTTCTTTTCTTTCCATTTTCCTTCTCCATTGCCTTGGCAAAAACTAAGAACTAAAAACAACTGATTTCCTTCCCTCCTTTGGATTGGTAAAACAATACTATGTAAAAAGGAAAAGGGGGCATCCTTGCATTACAAATGAGGAGGTCATGGCACAATGAAACAGTTGCCAATAAGTAACAATCAAAAAAAAACAAAAAAGATGGTCCTCTGAAAAGCCTTCCACCAACAAACCAACGCGGAGGATTCTAAAACAACCAATGAGAAAGGACTGTGTATAAGAAACTTGATATCCTTTCTTTCTACCCTGACGAGGGTTGTAGATGACTTTTTAAGCCAGTCGATCTACAAGAGCAAGGTGAGGCTGAGAATGCTTGCTGAAAGAAAATCCATGATGTTATAGGGCTTTCATTTTCGTATACTACTCACTTGAGTATCACGCTGTCCATTTCCCATACCCTATGAGCTTGCTGGAAAGCCTTTTCATAAACATTTGAGGGAGGAATCTAATCTGATGTGTTCACTTCACTCACCATCTTTGTAATGCTTGAGGTGAGTTCTAGCTTCCTTAAGGGTCTTACAACCAAAAGAAATTTTAAACATCTTCATGGGAAATCATGATATACTACACTTGCTATTTACAGGTGCCACCTCCACCAATCGGTGGATTTTGGGCATTTGCAATTATCCTTCCTTCTTTTGGGGTTAGACTAGAAAAATTGCAAGGTAGTAGGTATCTATCTTTTCCGATTACCACAGTTTCTCAAATTGGAATGTGTCACATTAGTTCAGATAAATTGCTTTTGGGATCCTTAGTTTTTGAAGGTTTCTATGCACGATCCTCTGGCTGTAGATAAACAATATTTAGCATCGTAGGATGTCATTTGTTGGGCATCACTTCAACTGGCTTCTCTTGCTTCCTGGAATCTCTAGAGACTTATACCTTGTTTGATATTGTGACATTAGATAAACAATGTCGGCACAAACATCAAGAAGCCAATTATAGAGTATACTAGTGTAGAATACTCAATGCTCATGGCTACCAACTTTGAATCCGCATACCATCTTTGCCAACTAGCATATCCTCTTTTAAAAGCTTCTGGGGTTGGAAGCATCGTGTTTATTTCATCTGTCGCTGGTCTGGTGCACATTGATTGTGGATCCATTTATGACGCAAGCAAAGGTAAAGATTCTTTTTTCTTTTGGATTTAGAGTTGTTTTTAGTGCTGTGTGACACAGAAATTTCAGGGTATTTTGTTTTCTGGGCCCATTTTCTGTTCACAGGTGCAATTAATCAGCTTACAAAGAATTTGGCATGTGAGTGGGCGAAAGATAGCATCCGCAGTAACTGTGTTGCACCCTGGTATATTAGAACCTCACTTGTTGAACATGTAAGATTCTCATTTGTTGCACATTGTTCTTTCAAAATGACGGATGCATGCAACTTCTTCTGGGCTATTTGGATTTGGGGACACTCATTTCATTCATTCTGTGCCTGAGGTGATTTGGTACTGTGGAAAATGTAACTGTGAAATAAACATCCATTAGAAGTAGTCTCTACTTTGCACGTTTTATCAATATATATCATGTAGGTCATTGTTTACCATTAATTTGATGTCTTTCCATGAGTCCATCATCACCACTGAAGTGAAACAGTCTATCTATAGCTCTGTAATATTTGTGCTAGAAGAGAACAGAAAACATCTTAATGACTTACTGGTCTACCAAAATTCTTCTTAGTGTTCCTCTTCTTCTTCCTCCACCCTAAAAAACAATTTACGAGATGTGGAAAATTGGGAAAGCTGAGTAACAATTATTCATGCCTGCGTTTCAGTCATAACTGCATTTAGTGGATCACGACTGTGTAATTCATCATTTTGAACCTTGTTATCAATTTCTATTAAAGTAAGTTGTCCAAATTATCTCGTAAGCTAACAAGGAAAAGATTTTATTCTTTTGCAATAGTGTACTGTGTTGATTGGATCCTGAGAACATAACGGCTTTTAAAAACACTAATAGTTCTTGATAGGCTCCACATTCGATAATATCTCAAACTTATACTTCACATAGAGAATTTTAATACCACACTACCCTTTGGTGTAAATCTCAATATTCAGTTAACGATGGATCGAACTTTCATGAATGTTCTCCTTTTAATTTTTTCTTGCATATTTAAATTACTGTTTAACTTATTCTGAATTGAGCTCGTTTGGATAAATTGGATTGACATGGCTACAATTGTTATGACAATTTTCCTCCCCCTAATTTTGTAATTTTGTTTGCTTTGTAGTTGCTACATAACAAAGAGTTTCTGGATAAGATAATATCTAGAACTCCTCTTAAATGCCCTGGAGAGCCGAAGGAAGTATCGTCTTTGGTGGCATTCCTTTGCATGCCTGCTTCATCATACATCACTGGACAGATTGTTTCGGTCGATGGTGGAATGACTGCGTCCAGTTTTTCGGTTATTTAGGTAGAAAAAACTGCAAAATATTGCCACTGGCACTACGCATGTCGAATTATATTGAACATTGCAACGTGTCCCTAGTGATTTTGTTCGTCTAATCTGATTTTGTTGGGAACTTTCGTACTTCAAAATGCAATTTCTATGGCTAGTGAGGTGAAATGGTGTATTTTCAAAATTACTTTCGTTTACCCTAACCACGGCTTTCTCGTTCGTTAGTTGCTGAATGTTCCTCTCCTAAAATTCAGCTAAGGGAATCAAGTAGTCGCTGTTGCAAATATAACACTTTTTGCGGCTATCAAGGGGACACGGGTCATGTTTGTTTGTTTTCTTTGTTTGGCTTGTTACGGCCAATGTTACTATTTTCTAGGTAGGGTGTTACAGTTTTCGTCTACTACAACCAAAAGTCATTCCCATTCTTATCACCGAAATGTATTGACAGTGTATATAACTCGTCCATTGTGATTTTGTTCGTCTGATCTGATTTTGTGAGGATCTTTCATCCCGTTTGGATGCAGGAAAAGAATTGAGGGTATTAGTTAATAAGGGAGATAAGATAGTATGGGGTATTAGTTAATAAATGATGACTCACATTGATGTGATGTTTATAGAGAGGGATTAAATAGTAAGTTGTTTGGATGAGGTATTAGAGAAAGGGGATTAAATAGTAGATTGTTTGGATGAGGTATTAATAAGGGTATAAGAAAGGGTGGATGATGTAAAAAGCTATCAAATGATCGTTTTGCCTTTGTGCAGTCCCAAACTTAATTATGTATATATATAATTACAAATATTAGTCCGGATCTTATAAGGGATCCCGCACGGGCTTACCGTGCGGGACTCCCTTTTTCCGATCGAATTGCAACGATCCGAGCCGCTCAAAGTGATCAAAACGTGATTTTAAGGGTACCAGCAAGAAATTAGCAAAAAAATGATCGGGAAGGGCTTGATCCGAACAGTTTTTATTGAATGGTTCAGTAAAAAACTGCTTGGATCAACCCCTTCTCGATCATTTTTTTTTTGCTGATTTCTCGTTGGTACCCTTAAAATCATGTTCTGAACACATTGAATGGCTCGGATCATTGTAATTCGATCGGGAAAGGGGAGTCCTGCACGGTAAGTCCGTGCGGGATCCCTCACTGTAAATTTAGTCTTACAAATATAATTAATCTCACACTTTAAGCCGTAATATTTAATTTTACTAACAAATGTACTAAATTAATAATATTATAAAATAAAAAATTCAGTTTTAATTTGATAAAATTCGTTTTTTCACAAAAATTCTTTTTTTTTTTTTTGAAAAAATACATTGTTTAGTAGTTAAAAATGTGTCCACTAGTTATCTTGATAAAGTTGAAACTTAGCCAAAATAAAACAAGTGCATTCCATTGAATTGATCCGCTGAATATCTTAGAAAGGGAAGAAATTAATACAATTGACATTTAATTATAATAACTCCATAAACAAAAGCCACTACTTCCATCTTGTTCAAATAATCAAAACCAAATGCTATAATAATATAATTCTAATCTACTAATTTCATTACAATGAACACAATGAGTGCACCAACAACGATGCCAACAAGGAATGTAACATAGCTACAATTGCATTTGTTAGTATCACTTGAGGTTCCTTAATAGCTTTCCAACAGTGGAGGGAAGTCGTCATCTTCAATTCGTTAGGTTGTTCTAACTGGTTCAAATTTGGTGGGCCAAGAGGTTGTTCCTCTAGTATGGTGCGCCGAACCCAACTATCATGAGCCTCATCCCAAGATCCAAACCTTTTAAAAACGGCAGAAGGGGAGCACAATGTTTGTTGACTACATGCGTTTCAAGTATCATAAATACCGGGGTTCCTTCCCACAAACACGACATAGTAATATCGCTTTCATGTTATTCTAAATCACACAAACATGTAATTATAAAGAGTTTAAAAACAAAATGAGCACGAATACTTATATATATATATATATATATATATATATATATATATATAACATTCATATATATAAAATGAATGTTCTCAATTACTAAAGATTTGGCTTAGATTGACAGCTTTTCAAAGCACTTGAAGGCTGCAACATTAGTTGCCAATTGGCCATCTAATGTTACCCCGCCTAAGTGCTAAATGTGTCTTTTACAAAAAAATTCATCATAGCCAATAAATAATGGAAAAGGGTCCGAATCACAAACTACAACATGCTAAACTCAGTACCTTCACACACATGGCTGCAAGTAGCACAAACTAGGAGAATTTCCAGATTTTCCATAACAGAAACCAACAAACTAGGAACATTTCCAGAATTTCTGAGTTTGGCATGCTATTTTCTGCAGTAATCTATCCACAAAACTGCCTCAAAAATAGGTCAGAATATAGCATGCCCTACACTAGCAGCAGTTGCACTATAACACAACACTTTCACTGCATTGGAATTGCAGAAACCAACACCTACATGGTTCAAACCCAGGTATAACAGACACACAGCAGCAACAGCAGAAGTTTGGACACAGCAGTAACACAAAACTATACTAGAGTATGCCAAAAAATAGTCCAGAAACCACCATTAACGCTCTCGCGCACACACTGCATCATGAAACCATAGCCTCCAGTTATGACATTTGGCTCAGAAAAACTTCATCATTGCCAATTTTAGGACACATTTTGAACACAGCTTGGACAAAGGTTGGATTCAGCAAAAAAAAAAAAACCACATAAACCCAAATTACAACATGCTACAACCCAGATATTGCATGCACACAAATTTGCATGCTATTTTTCTGCAGTTTGCACACACACACATAGCAAAACAAAAAATTGCAAAAATCAACTTGGTACTGGACTGTTTTGCTGGGCTTTGTGGGCTGTTTTTCTGCAATTTTTCAGCAGTTTGTGGACTGTTTTTCTACAGAAACCAACTCCATCTGGACTGTCTAAACTGATGTGGTCTAAAACCACTCAATGAATTGCAGAAAACAGCAGCCGTTGCGCGCGCGCACACACAGTAGCAGCAACAGTTACACTTCCATAGCCATCCAGAATTGTAGAAAACAACATGAGAAACCCATAAACAACACATAACTTATCATGAAAACCATAGCCTTCATTTATGACATTTGACTCCGAAAATTTTCATTATTGCCTAACAACCTAAAAAAATAGCCCAGAAACCACATGGAAACATCCCACGAAGCAGTCAAAATACTGCACTACAGTATCCCCAAAAATAGTCCAGAAACCACTATTACCAATTCTTACACCAGAACACAATGCACACACATTTTCTGCAGAAACGGACTGCCTAAATGCACATTGCACTACACTTTGCAAACCCAAAAAATGAATTGCACAAATGCACTGCACTATGCATTTTGGACACAGTTTGGACACGCACACCCTGCACAAACTATCATAAGGGTACAATATGCAATTTCTCCTGCATTTCCACTGCTAAACTGCATTAACTCATTGGCAGTCCACACACACACACATGTACAGACCTGAAAAGTGGACTACATTTCCACTAATTTCTGCACCTGCTCCACATATGAACATAACCATAGGTGAAAACTGGATTAGGCCCAGTCAATATTTATGGAATCATAAGGGTACTCTTGGCTGTAACTAATGTTACCCCGCTAAGGTATCTACCTTAATTAATAAATTAATTAATTCATCACTGCCCTAGTATGACACACATTAGTTGCCAAAACTTGTCATGCAAGAAATTTTCATATTACTGTAGACACCTCCCGAAGCGGGGTATCGCCATACAGATTAATCATCGTTTGTTTGTTTGCTTCATAAACTAATATCGTGGATATTCCCAAGACTAGGAACATCGCCACACGATAACGGTTATCATCAAAACAAAGTCACCACCTAGTTTATAAAATTAGGAAAAACAATTAGAGATTTCGGATACGGGAGCCAAAAGTATAATAAGGGGAAGTGTTAGACACCCCTCTTTACCCAGTTGTGAGACTGGCCCATAGTTGTATGACATAAGATTAATACATACGCTATTTAATTCCAACACATAGTCTGTTTATTAGCCTTTAAGTAATTAATGGTGAGCTAGTACGATAAGCAAAATATGCATCAGAAAGTAAATAAAATAAACTGTCCTAGGGAGATGGATCTCGCGGCTTGTGAATGGATGTCACGGCCGAGAGATCACAGGCCACGAGATCCTCCTAGTTTGATATACTGGCCAATGGATCGAAGACCCAGCCGATATTCTTCCTCACACCAGACTTTATGACTAACAGAAGATCAGAAAGCTACAATTAAGCATAAAAACAGAAAATAAATTGAACCAAAGGCCCTTGGGCCTCACCACCTTGATCTCTCAGTGGCTTGATTGCTTCGGATTGAATGGGATTGACTGATTGCTTCTCAAAACCCTAGGATTAGTGTGAAACCCGGCTATATTAAATTGTAATACCAGTAAGGTCTCAATTCTTGAATCCAATCCAAATTTCTGGTTCATTAATACCTTGTCTTGTTGCAACATGACAAAGGAAGGGATTTGTTTTACTAATTAAAAGTAGATATGTTTTGTGCATGAGGGTGGCATGTGGAAAGCAGGCATACCAAATGGGTTTCTATGATGACAACAAACTAGTGACAAGGACCTAGGAAACTGAAAATGGAAATAAAAGGAAAGGGGGGGAGGAGGAAAAAGAATGAAGGGGTTCACGGCTGTGGTTTTTTTAGTTGATGGGATTAAATGGAAAGGGCCGTGGGCATATGAATTGGGGATGGGTTTCTATAGACTTCATCAATTGTTTGTGAGTTTTGATAATTTTGGCATGTAACGATACTATCGTGATGAGAAGGACGATACTGTCATAATGAGAAGGACAAAGTATGTTCTTGTGTAGGTATTAAGGAGGTGATTTGGATTTTTAATTATTGATTATGATACTTTGTGGTGCTTATGGATCCGAGTCGTTACAGTTGGTATCAGAGCAATAACGATTCTGTAAACTATCCAAGGATCAAACTTAGGATGATACCCTATGGGTTGGTAGTGCTCGGGAGGGTACATGTCAAAGACCTCATACGTCCAAAGCTGCAAGTTAGAGTATCAAGAGTTAGCAGCAAATGAATGGAAAGCTAACTAGACATAGTAGAAGTTTTGAGATATACCTCCCAGACCATTCAGTAGCCACCAAGGCTCTTCCTCGCTCCTCAGGATAGAGACCCCATGAAGGCATAGCACGCCCCTAGCGCTGCACCGCCCCAATCAAGGTGGGCGATCTCCCCGATATTCCTCAATGCCGGCAATAAGGAAAGGTGTACTCAGTTGCGCCTGTTAGGAAATAGGGACGCACCTAGCATGTACAGTAGGAAGCACTCGCCATCTGCTCCTCCTGGACCCTGCCCACTAGAGGCTCCGTCCAAAAGCCCAAAAGTTGAACGTACTGGGCGTCCTCCGTCTCCGCCCTCAATATATACCCCAGCATCAACCTCTGAAACTCGAGACTCCTCCCTATCGCAGCATCGTAAGGGATGGGGTCACCTCCAACCCTCAGACCAGTGATTGTTGAGAAGTCCAAAGGCATCACCGTCATCTCGCCAAAAAAGAGGTAGAATGAGTTTGTCGTGTCCCACCACCTCTCAGCAAGTGCCCTCATAACTTGGCAATCATTACTCGCCCTCATTAGTACCCTAACAAACTCTCCAAACCCTGCCTCCCTCACCATTTCCTTCACTGCCTCAGGAAGTCTCTCCCAAAATTTTGGCATATCAGCCGCCCCACCGTAACACAAGATCGTAATCGCATGTTGGAATAAACTGACAGTATTCAAAAAACAGGCATAATTCTCGAAGCATGCATGACATTCAAAGCAAGGAAATGAAAGCATGGTGCATTGGAATTTGAAATGTGAACATGTACCTCATCTCATCGTAAGGAAAGGTGCTGCCATGGGTCCCTCAAAACCAAAGGCTCATCATATGAGGGCCTCTCCAGCCTGTAAGCATCCAAAAGAGTGGGCACCACTACGTGCTGGAAGGGCACGTAGGTCACTTTGCTCTAAGCCCCTCGGCCCGCTAAGGCTGCTGCTGCCTCGTCCATAATGCTCCTCTAAGGGGCTACCTCACACTTAGCCTCCCCCTTGCCATGTGGCTCTCTAGAAGCCCCAACCTCGAGCTCAGCCTGAAGCTCTCTCTCTTGAGCCTTAAGTAAGGCTGCTGCTAGTCCGGGCACCCCCCGTAGTGTCTCTACTAAATCCTCAAAGTACGCTCCCTCTAAATAGTCGCCCATCCCAATAGGCCGCAATGACCCGCTCCCTCACCACTACTTGCAAACATGGCCGAAGTATCCCATTCCTCCACCGGCTCCTCCTCGACAATAGGGGCCTTCCCCAAGTTAGTCCTAGGCGGCCTCTCGGGAGAGGCCCATGTCTCCTCCTCTGCCCTATCTGAGCCTCCGCCACCATCGGCCTCCGTAGCCCTCTCCTCTAAACCTACCACAACCTCCAATCGGCCTATAGCCTCGTTCTCACCCCTTGGTGCAACCTTCCGTACCTTGGCCGTCGCCGGCCACCCCTCCACTACTGTCACCGTTGCCGCCCACCACAGTGGCCAAGGCCGTGGCCTCTTTGGCAATGGCGGTCAAGAACGAAGCCTCAGAAATCTCCAGAACCTCCCTAATCACCGTGTCACCCTCCGAAAGGACCGGAGGCGGTGTAACCTCAACTCTTGGCAGTTGATCACCACCAGGGACATCAATATCGTCCATGATCGCAATGTGAGAAAGAGAGAGAGAGAGAGATGATCGGGAGAGAGAGATGTTGTAACACCCCTAATTTTAGGTACATTAATGGACAATTTTATTGAAAACTTAATTATAGAGTCAAGGCTCATTATTACAACATAGCTTTTATTAAAACGCGGAAAGGGAAAATTAGAGTCCCTATCTACTGCTCTGCTTGTTCCTCCATCCTAGCCAGTTCTTCGGCTCCGAAAGCCTCAAAGGTGAAGAGTTCGCCCTGTTCATCTATAAGATCTAAAACATTATACCGGCGTCACCACCAATATAATATGTCAGGGTCACCAAAGGCAACACCATGAGCTACAAAAGCTCAATAGAATAAACCCTACCCACTAACCCTTAACTTATAGACAATAGACATGGTTTCCACATTGAACATACATTTTTCTAACAAATTTGTCGACAATAACACATCCACATTCATTATACGAACCAACATTGGTGTCCATGATTTTTCAAGTTTTTCCTACTCGACTTGTCGTAGACCGTATCACCATTTTCTCTTTTCCTTTACTAAATCCACATTTCAAAAATCATTTTTAACACACTCAACCTTGGTTCCGCCGTTCCAGTCTCTCGAGTATCCTCACAATGGTTCCGCCGTCCCAGGTTTCCATTGGCACACAAAACTTGCATTGGCTCCTCTCCGCGGATAACCAAGCTACACATCCAACCTCTGTTCCGCCATTCCGGTCTCCCGAGTATCCTCACAATAGTTCCACCGTCCCGGGTTCCCATTGGCACACAAAACACACACCACACAATGGGCAAATCCGGCCACATTGCGATTTTTAAACCATTTCACTTTTTCAAATTACACCTTGTCTTTTATCACACCCTAGGTGTCATGTTTCTAACTTTCTTGATTTATGTGTCTCGTTTTCATGCATAGACTCCGCGTAAAACTTTCCACATAGGTGATCATAAATCATTCATTGTAATCTTGACACTAAACTAGCAAGATCATCCAACTCTATGTTATCTATCATGCTCAAATATCAATATAAAACATAACGCCACATGTACGGACGCTTTTGAAGTGGAGACCACTTATACTTTATCACACAATCACAAGTAATGCAAGTAATTCTAGTAAACATGTATGCATTTTCATGATCAAAATACGTTTACTTACAATCAAGCATCAAATTTCTATCTTTCAAAATTTGTTCTTTCTTTTCTTTTGTGGGAAGTTCAAAACAACATATGTTTATCCAAAAAATAAAGTTGATATGTTCAACATACTCCCCTTCCTTTTCATTACTTCAAGAAAAATACCTTTCAAGTTCTCATGCATTTCTAACATACAAGCTCATACAATATACTTAGCATTTAACGGTTAAGGAAATTTTTACATATACTTAGAGTAAGTAAGTAGAGGTATTCTACCATTCTTCTTGGCAGTAGTGACGGCTACGGAAAATGAGTCGGCTATCGGACAGAGTAACTTCTTACGGTAAGCTTCCGGTAGCTTCGAAAGAGAAAGGTTTCTCTTGAAACTTGATCTTTACTACTACTACTAAAACTTTTGGATCGAAAGGGTGGTCGAGTGGTGGTTTAGTGGTGGCCTAGGATGAGTTTCTTGAAGAACTCATGAAAAACTCAAGAACAAGGAAGAATAAGCAAGAACAAAGTAAGACACTATATTTTCTAGAGAGAGAAGTTGGAGGATGAAGGTGTGAGTTGAATGGTGAATGGGGGGGGTGCTATTTATAGCAAAATTTGGCTCCCCCTCTCTCCCCATGGCCGGCCTCCCTCTCTCCCTTTTTCTCTCACTTTTTTGCTCCATAGTCTTGTCATTTCAACCATGGCAAGCCTTCCTCACTTGTCATTTCCAATTTAGGCCATACCTTAGGTAATTATGAAGGGTTTTAAGGCTTGTCTTGTCCTAGGGAAAGGTTGCTTGCAAGAAAAAACCAAATGATAGGCTAGATTGTACTTAGGAAGCTAGAAATGGGTTGTCAAATAAGTAATAGGCTTATGGGCTAAAGGTTGCTTGTTTGAGTGTCCAAGACTCAAACACACACACACACACACACACACACACACACTCTCTCTCTCTCTCTCTCTCTCTCTCTCTCTCTCTCTCTCTCTTTCTCTCTCTCTCTCTCTCTCTCTCTCTCGTTCATATATATATATATATATATACAAGTTTAAGTACACTAAAGTACAACATAGTCCAATTAGGTCTATGGAAGAGAATAAGGGCTATGGGCTTTCAAGTGACAATTCAATGAAAAGAACATGATTAAGACTTTCCTAGAAAGCATATATGGTTATATAGGCATGTTTATAATAGGTTATGAGGTGTATATACCTATATATAAGCACATATATGTATTTAGAGAATCTAGGAAAGTAACTGTGGTGGGTAATTTAAGGTTATGCCTATTAGTCTTAGGGTTATAAGTATAGCAAGGCTAAGGTTGCTTCTTTTGGAAGCCAAATGATGGCTTTCTTTGGTATGACTAGTCTTGTCAAGCATATATATACATTGGCAAGCCTAATACCTATTATCCAATGGATAATATTTTTCCTAACATTTATTACCTAATGGATAACAGAATATTGGTGGTAATTAGGGTTTGAAATGACTTGTCATGGGAGTAAAATGATTACTTCATAGGTTCAAGGGTTCAATTAGGGTTAGGGAGGTGTAACTAGGTGAGATGGTAGTTCGGTTTCTCCAACTAATAAGTTAAAAACTCCTTTTTGCCAAGTAGGGTTTCTAGTCAAGAAATATGATTTTTAAGGACTAAAATCTAGTTATAACGGATTATTAAAAATTAAAAAGGAATTTTAAAAGCAATTTAAGTAATTAAATTAGAACTTCAAATATTTAAATGAATTTTTATTTACTGAAATTCAGAGTCGTTACAGATGTCGCGAGAGAGAGAGTTCGAATGGTGAGGCGTACTGTATATACCCCTCGAACCGGCTCGTTTGGGATTGAATTTGGACCGGGTTCAAAACCCATAGCACTGCACAGCATTCCAAGACACACGCACGACATATCAATCTAACATGCAGAATTCTTGGGTCCTGAGCCCTGTTCAAAGGATATTTGGAATTTGCCTTGGGCCCAGTGCCTATTTAATACTGCATTTTTCAATAATCAAATTAGATTTTATATGTCGTGTGCTGTTAGACAGCTCCACAGGGCATTGTTTCTATTTTGATAGTTAAAATTCTGAGATCAGTATCATAGTGTTTGAGGCCGTGATGTTTGGATTCATCATATTTTTGTTCAGAAATGATGAAAGCAGGTAAATATGAGGAAAGAGGGCTTTCATTTCTTTAACCCGGGGTAACCCTCGATATTTCATTACAAGATTAAAAAAAACGAAGAAAAACAACAAAAAAAAACAAAAAGAAATCTGACTGCCCCCTGCCATTTCTTCTTCTTCATCCTCTTTCTTAGTCACACTCTTCACCGGAAGCATCGTTTGCTCCATCCAAACAGTTGTTGGAACCATTTGAATTCCCCTTGGAATCCTCCGCAGCATCATCGAACTCACGCTTTGGTGCATACTCAGGATCATGCTTGTCACCCTGCATGTCAAAGGTGAAGTCCTGGAGATTGGACACTGCGCGACGGAGGGTACGGATAGTCAAAATTAGCCTCTCAATCTGTCGGTTGAGTTCCTCGATCTCCTCACGATAAAAGGCCATTTCGGCCTCTAAGGAAATCACCCGCGTGATGAGGCTATTGTCCACCATTCTCGTGCTCATAAATTTGTGTATAAGCTATTTTTGAAAGTGGGGAAGAGATTTAAAGAGGTTTTGTTGGTGGTGCATGGAATGAGGCACTACCCTCCTTTTAAAGAGGTTCCAGCAGTCGAAAGGGCATGCCTGTATTAATGGGAACCCTTAAACCAGCCAACTGTTCTCGAAAATCGAAGGGTTGCATGGAAAGTTGAAATACTGCGTGGTACCACGCTGAACCACACGGTATTATGGCTCCACAGAATTAATTCATTTTTCTTGGGATTCAGCCACCAAAATCATTCTCGGGAATGAAATATCCCAGTCGTCTTGTGTTAAGAATCTATTAGAATGTTGTGCCTTGGTCAAAAGGATAACCTCGTCCCTGGAGACTCGTTGTATTCGTAATTTTTGCCATATTTGCGTCCCCCAAGACTCGTAGTATTTTTTGTCCATCAGGACTTATCACTTTCTCGTCCCTGAGACTCGTAGTATTTTCAACTTTTGGAGCTCGTTATGAATTTTGCCCCCTGAGGGCTTGCCTCGAATTTTCGCCCCTTGAAGGCCTGTCTCGTCTCGAATTTTCCCCCCCTGAGGGCTCGTCTCAAATTTTGCCCCCTGAGGGTTTGCCTCGTCTTGAATTTTGCCCCTCCTGATGGCTCGTCTCAAAAATTTTCCTTTTGAGGGCCTGTCTCGTCTCGAATTTCGCCCCCCTAAGGACTCGTCTCGAATTTTTGCCTTCTGAGGGCTTGTCTCGTCTCAAATTTTCACCCTTCGAGGGTTCGTCTCGATTTTTTTTGCCCTCGTCCTCTGAGGGCTCATCTCGTACTAATCACTTAGTACTATAGGCACTTAATCTTTTTAAGTTTACTGCATATCTTGCATTGTCCCAATTGAACTACGTTAGTCTGATCCTTACAAACAGGGTACGTAGGCAGCTTCACGAGCACGACCGCCATCATCATTTGCTTCCACTTCGGTTTTCATATATTTTTGTCTCCGTTCAAAGGTTTTAGAGCAACAGATTGGGATGCCTATTCCTTAAGCGTCACTCGTACCAACCAATGGTATTTGAGTTCCGTTAAAGAGGGACTACTGTAGACACCCCAATCCGGGCCTCAAAGATTCTTTGAGCACCCCGATGATGAAATAAAGGAAACAGTACCTTTGAGAGCTTGAATAAAAGACTTCCCTAACCCAAAAGCCCAAACAAACCAAGATCCCAGGCAAGCCCAAAAAGCCCTGGATTGGACCTAGAATACCACACAGAACACTTCTACATCGCATGGTGCAATAAAACCTATTACACCGCACGAGGTCATGAGGTTAACCGCACAGCATTTTAGGGAAAAGTTCCGACTGGCTCAGTGAGCTGTCATCCATGCTTGGTTGAGCCACAACTTAGCTGAAAAAGCGCTTCTAGCCTGCCTAGAAAACACCTCCTTCATTTGAATTCAAAACCTTGGCTCTTGCCTATAAATACACCCCTCCACTCAAGAGAAAAGGGTCTTGGGGCTCCTAATTCCCAATCTCTCTTTCTCACTTTGCCCACACACCCATTTCCCACTTCCAAGTCTTGAGAATGTTGTCCTAAAAAGATATTCTCTAGGCAAAATGCTCCATTTTTCTCCTCGCCATTAAAGTTAGTCTTTTACTCTCTTTGAGACTTTACCTACTAAAACACCCCAACAACCACTCTGCCCCACACTCATTCTTTCTCACCCGATCTTGTCCACATTCATCCACCATCATCCAACCTCCATTCAAGCTCAAGACAAAGGTAAAAATCAAGTTTCCTTGGGTTAGGCCCTGTCCTGGCCCTGATGGGACTTTTTCTACAGCCAGGCTTAACCCCTTTGGGTTAAAGACTGGCTTAAAGACTATTTTCAAAAACTAAAACAGCCATTGTACTAGGTATACCACGCTGCGCGGCGTTCTGATGCGTCACACGGCGTAGTATACTCAGGCGTGAGGTCTTTTATTAGTTACAGTTTATTTGTTTAAACTGTCTGGATCATGGCAATTCTCCATCAGATTTGTTTGAATTGCTGAGATACTATCATTAGTACTTTTAGAACAAGACCATATCTAGAAGCCATGTTTCATTTCTAAAACAGGGTTTTCTTGATCGCTTCGAGTGATCAAGTACACCGAAAGTTGTTTTATCCCCATGGCTTGAAGAAATGGTGTTGTTCCCTAAATGGGTTGGTAGTTGTGAATCTTCTGCTATTCTTAAGGAACGTCGCACGGGATGTACAATACACCAGGTGTTGTTCTGGGTACTAATGACAGTTTGATAACAAAGTAGGTAAACCGCACGGTATACCATAAAGCTATGCGCAGCATTATGGTAAGCCATGCAGTAATGGTTCTGATCTAGACAGTTTTGCTGATTAGTCATTTCATTTCACAAAATCATACTCATGTCAATCCCTGCACAGACAACACCACGTGCACGTTAACGTGATATATCTTTCTATGTCCCTTCCCCCTTACTTGTTTATTAAAGAGTTTCATTTTTCAAAAGATGTGTGAAATCTTCCCCTTTTTAAAAGATGTTTAGTAGAGACCGATTTTGCCGAGCAAACGGGATGTTTTTTCAACAAAACCTTCCCCATTCGTAACATGGCTCGCGAACCCAAAATCTCAACGTTTTCGCCAGACCAAAAGCCTTTCTTTTCAAAGCAAACTCTCGGTTTCTCGGATCATCCATCTCAAAAATCCGAGTGGCGACTCTTTGAGCGCGCCGATCGGGGAGCCCACACAAGGGTTTCAATCGGAACATGTCCAGACCCATTCCATGGAGAACACAAAATTGCAGGTACAAGAAAAACCCACACATCATTGTACTCAAATATCAACAAAAAATGCATCACACAACATTATATCGGTTAATCGAACCTCATACCTGAGTTAATCAAAGCTAAAATTAGTTGCACTCACCAAATCGCCACTGCTCTTGAAACAAAACCAGAAATGGTGGGCGACAAACATGGGAAGCTGGGGGTGAGAGAAGGGGGATAAGGAGGGGTGGAATCATCCAGTTTCAAGGCGGATTGGAGGGGATAAATTATGGGCACCTCAAACCCTAGACAAATTAATACCGCCAAATCCCCTCTTCTGCGGTATTAACCAAGAAACAGTGTTCGTGAAAACCCCTAAGTTTGTGGCTCCTAAACGGGGGCAAAGCGTGCTCCCCAAGTCTTATAAAGGAGTGAAAAGTAATCCCTCTTCTTATGGATGCATCCAAACGGGCCCTAAAGATGCACCATGGCTAATGAGGTGAAATGGTGTCGGTTCAAAATTATTTGCGTAAAAATCACTTACACCCCTTCATTTGTCATTCTCTCTCACTTACACCCCCTCATCTTTAAAATCAATCAGGCACACCCCTTCATCTATCAATCTTTAGCACTTAACACCCTTCTATTTATATTTTGGAAGGAAATTGGCAAGTTCCATCCCAATTAATTTTTTTGGGTCATTTTTACCCTCCATTTTGGATGGAAAGTTACAGCTTTTTCATCCTTTCCCTCTTAAAACTTATAAAATCCTACTTTGTATGATCACCGGGCATTTTCATCCCTAACTCCTTCCCTTCCTCCGTAAATTGTATTCTTCTTCCTCCTTCAACAACAAATATAAAGGCTCTCCTTGCAAATGTGGGGTACCAGCCCCCATAAGGACTTCAAAATCAGAGGCAAATAGGGGAAGAAGATTCCTAGGTTGCATAAACTATAACATAATATGCTTTTTTTATTTTTATTTATTCTATGCATTTGTAACAGATGTCTTCTTTATTTCTCTTATTCAGCAACCTAATGCATCTTCTGCTATTGAAGGAGGAAGAAGAATACATCTAATGGAGGAAGGGAAGGAGTTGTGGTTGAAAATGCCTAGTAGTTGTAAGAAGTAGAGTAAAAATGACCAAAAATAAAGAGAAAATTTCTCTTATATCCCTTTGACTTTGACCAAAAATTTATTTTGGTCCTTCACCTTTCAATTTTGGCATAAAAATATTTCGACTTTCCAATTTTTTTCAATGTCATCCTTTAGGAATAAATACATATATATACGAAAAATAGAGTGTTTGGATCAAGTACCCTACACACATCGGATACCGTTGATTCCCGCGTTAGCCCCCTCATTTTTTTTATAGAATTTTTGGACGGCTCGGATCAGCCATCCAGTGGCCAAAGACGACCAGCCACAGGACTCAAAGAAAACGAATTCCTTCTAAAGGATGACATTGAAAAAAATTAGAAAGTTGAAGTATTTTTATGCCGAAATTGAAAGGTGAAAGACCAAAATGAATTTTTGGTCAAAGTCGAAGAGATATAAAAGAAATTTTCCCAAAAATAAAATTAATTCGAATGGAAACTTGACAATTTCCGTCCAAAATAAAAACAAAAGAGTGTTAAGTGATAAAGATTGAAAGATGAGGGGGTGTGTCTGATTGATTTTAAAGATGAGGAGGTGTAAGTGATAAAGAGTGATAGATGAGGGGGTGTAAGTGATTTTTACCCAGATTATTTTTATTCACCCTATCCTAAGTGATTTTTACCCAGATTATTTTTATTCACCCTACCCTACCATATGGCTTCTCGTCATTTGGTGAAGGTTCCTTTAAAAAACACTGCTGAGCTAATCAAGTAGTCTATGTTGCAAATAGTACTAGCACTCTATGCCGGCTATTGGGGGACTGGACAGGGGTATTTTGTTATTGGTTTTGGGCATGTATTCTACGTCCAATACAACTGTTAATTTTCTGGGTATAGAGAAGGAGGGGTCTTAATTATTACATTTGCTTGCGTCTCATAATCCAAACATGAGACGAATTAAAAGTTGTGTGAAACAGGTCCTTTATACCCTGTTCAAATTTATCTTGACGGTTCATTTCGTAGAATTTATTGAATGGGTTAATTATAGCAAAAATCATGTCAATAGTAGACCAAGTAACCATTAATCACTACACATTAAAAAGTTATTATGATTCATCAGTATGACATTGTTATTTTTTAGAAATGTGTTTTTGAAATCATATGGAGTGACATTTGTCTACATATTTAAGTACAATTATTGTTGTTGTCGAAAAATTACAAAATGAACATTTTCAAACATTGGTAGGTGGGCATTTTTAGGACTGGTCATAACAGGACCAGTCTTCCTCATATAAATCTAGGGGAAAAAACCCGAAATGGTCCTTATAGTTTAATGTTTGTTTTTGGTCCGTCTAGTTTGAATTGGCTCGATTTACACTCTATAGTTTTCATTTTGTTCCAACTTGGTCCAATTACTAACTGCCGTTAGACTCCATTAACCCCAGACACAAATAGGCCCCTTTTCTAGGGTTAAAATCGTAATTTGTCATTCTCCTCTTACCCTATTTGACCTCTGAACCAAAACAAAGAGCCTCATTGTTCCCTTCTCCATTTTTTTTTCACGGCTTCCACTCTTCATTTGTCACGCCCGGAATTTTACCTTCGACCGAAACGTGTCTCGTTCGCCTTCGGGGGGAAGGAGTGAGAGGTATTAGAACCTAAATAAGTGATCCGATTTCTATAGATTTTGACGTGGTTCTTGAAAAGAAAGGAAAAATTAAGAGTTTTGTGTTTTATAAAAGGGATTCAGATATTTTTGAAAAATATTTGAATTTTAGAAAATAAAGTGCGTTTTATTTTAAAAAGGAACCGAGCTTTCATCAAGCTGCCTACATATCTCCAGGTAAAAGAGAATCAGGTCCGGTCATAGTTCAGGCCACAAAAGGGGTTTAGAAAAAAACTCAGAGTCTCCACCGAGCATAGAGTCTAGGTGTGCCTAGTCACCTCATGAATATTGGAAGAATAATTCAAATATTTTTAAAAAAAAACACAGGCCAAAGAACCCAGGTTTTAGAAAAAAAGTGACTCCATTTTGCTTTTTAAGAAAAGATTTTAGGTCTACGAGGTTAGAGAATAAATGGTTTGGTAATTCACTATAAAAGGGACTCATTTGTGTCTAAAATTAACGGAGGCTAACGGCAGTTAATACTTGAATCAAGTTGGAACAAAAAATAGAAATTACAAAATGTAAATCGAGCCAATTCAAACTGCAAGGACCAAGTTAACACAAATACTAAACTACAAGGACCATTGCGGTTTTTTTCCCTAAATCTAACTTCTAAGATTTGAGAGGTTCTCAATCCTACCAAGGAAAATGGACGGCAAAAATATACTACTATTAGTCTACCATTCCATCCATCCTATAATGCTTATCTGATCTGCAAAACGATATCTTAAAAATAATATTTTTAAAAAAAAAATTCAAACTTTTTTTCACTAATTAAAAAAATCATTGACATCTAGAGAGTTGTTGAAAAAAATTTGAATTTTTCTAGCAAAAATTGTATTATTTTTAGTAGACCGGACAAATATTTTGGGATAAAGAATACTTCCTCCGTCCCAATTTACTTGTCACAGTTCTATTCCAACCGGGAAAAAGAATTAGCTATATCTTTAAATTGGTAATGAATTTTATATCCAATATGGATCTTGTTTAATAGATCTCGATTTGTTCTATAATACAATGTTTTCAAAATCGCCTAAAATATTATAAATTACAAGATATAATCAATTAAAAAGTGGCACGAACTCCAAAAAGTGATAAGTAAATTGGGACGGAGGGAGTACTATTATACAACCAGTATGTGCAGGAAAGGAGATAGTGCTCAAAACGTGGAGGGAGGTGGGAGGAAAGGGATTTCCTGGTGATTCGAACAATGCTACTTGCACATACTTTTGTGCACATATCATGCACACATATTTTTGTGGAGCCCATATCGAGATCCCACAAAATGATCCGAACCGCTCGTCTTTTTTAAAATATTTTTTGACGGGTTCCTGTGAAAAATCAGCTCCAACGGATATCGTTAAGAGCTTTCTCAGAAATCGTAGGGCAAAACAGAATGATTCGCCCTACGAATTCTGAGAAGGCCCTTGCTGATATCGGTTGGAGCTAATTTTTTATGGAAACCCTCCAAAAAATATTTTAAAAAAGAAAAGTAATTTGGATCATTTTTTGGGACCCCGATATGATCCCCACAAAAATGTATGTGCACAAAAGTATGTATGGAAATCATTTCTGAACTCTAAAATATTGGAGTGGTAGGTAGTATCTTTTCAAAATAATACTATACTATAAAACATAAAAACTCTAAAATATATTCTACCAAAGCGTCCATCGGTGTTGATAGGGGCGGATTTAGTGTACGCCCAAATTGGTCACGTGACCCAGCTGAAAATAAGGCTGTGAAGGAGGGCCCCCAAGTTTGAGAAAGTAATATATATTTAATCCCGAAAACTACACAAGCTTATTATATTGTTCCAGTGGTAAAGTATAGCGCCTCCACATACAAGTACCGCAAACGAACCGAGCCACTCGCGAGCGGCTCGCAACTCGGCTCGTTATTGGCTCATTCAAGCTCGGCTCGGAAGGTAAACGAACGAGCTCGAGCCGGTTTTATAAGCTCGTTTCATAAACGAGCCGAGCTCGAGTTGCGATGAGCTCGGCTCGAGTCGGCTCGCAAGCCGAGTATATATATACAATTTTTTATTTTTTTTTTATCTGAGGGTATATATACTTAAAAAGTGAAAGTTGGGTTTTAAACGAGTTTGAGTTCGAGCCGAGCTGACTCGTTCATATACTATCGAACTTAGACGAGCCGAGCTCGAGCTCATATTTTCGAGCTCGAGCCTCCCTATAAATGACCGAGCCGAGCTCGAACATGCTGTGGCTCGGCTCGTTTGCAGCCCTACATACAAGGCGGAGATTCGAAACCCAACGCTTACAATTTTGTTTTTGTGCTTTCAAAAGAAGTTAAAAAAACACACTTCTTCCTCCAAAATTTTGAGTCTATTGCGACTCGAACCCAAAATTAAACTAACATATGTTGCATTGGTACCACAAACCCATTAAAATTAATGTTATGTGCTACACAAATCAATTAGGATAACTATAAATTCTAAGTAAAAATAAACAAAAATGTTTATTTTTACAATTTGTTTATTTTTTATGTTAGCTCAAAATTAATTAACACTAACAAAAAAATATGTGCTATATTATATACTCATTTTCAAATTGAATAATAAAAATTGATGTGAGTTAACAAAAAAATATGTGCTATATTATATACTCATTTTCAAATTGAATAATAAAAATTGATGTGAGTTCGCCTACAACTTTTAAATGTATAGAGCCGGTTCTAAAGGAGTGACCCATCTTAAGAAAATTTCTGGATCCGCCACTGGGTGTTGACATTCAATCTCTACGTATTCATAGCTGCCCTTGGTTACGTCCACGCATTCATTTTTTTTTTTTTTTATCAATATCAACCAATTCATTCATCAGCCCAAAGAAAAAGATTTCATCACAATATACATGAATGAACCAAAACTACTTAATAAAAACACGAATTACTGCTAAAAGCACACGGGCTACCAACTCAAGAAAACCTAACCGAAGCAATTAAACCTACACACAAGTCCACACATTCATTTTACTCAAAATCATTTTAGTATTTTAATTTTTTTCGTTACATGCATGGCTTTTAGTTTGAATAGTTTATTTATACTCCATTAGATTAGACATGAGTTTAAAATACTGATGATTTTGTTTGATAATTTAATTCAACACTTAAAATTGAATAAATTAAATAATAACTTATTAAATTGGTTTGATAAGCCCATTCCATGTAACTTTCAATTCTAAGTGCCTTTTTTTTTTTTATGCCTCCTAAATGTGGGTTTTAGAAGTGATAAAAATTAAGTAGTCTACTCCTAATTAATTCTGACTAAATTTGTTAGTACTTCTATATATCACCTATTCCTTTACAACCACCAGCCCCATGGCTACTACCACGGGCCACTACCATTACCATTACCACCACAACCACTATGTAATGTCCCTAATTTTTAGGTACATTAAAAGGACATTTTTATTAAAAACTTTAAATAGAGTCATGGCTCATTATTACAACAAACTCTTAAAAAAGTATTTTTATTAACACAAAAGGGGATTTAACTAGGGTTTCTATCTACTGCTCCGTCTGTTCCTCCATATGAGCCAGTTCCTCGGCTCCGTAAACCTCCAAAGTGTAAAATTCTCCCTGATCATCTACAAAGTCTAACATATTATACCAGCGTCGTCATCAATATAATATGTCAGGGTTACCAAAGGTAACACCATGAGTTACAGGAGCTCAATAGAATAAATCATACCCACTATTCCTTAAACTTACAAAACATTATATCATAAAATTAATGATTTCCACATAATACTTGCATATCTAACAAGATAGTTGATAATGACATATCCACATTCACTACTCAACAAACGTTGGTGTCCATAATTTTCTGAGTTTCTCCTACGCGACTAATCATAGACCGTGTCATCATTTTCATCAACATTTCAAAAATCATTTTTAACACCCAATCTCGGTTCCGCCATTCCGGTCTCCCAAGTATCCTCACAATGGTTCCACCGCACCGGGTTCCTATTGGCACACAAAACTTGTATTGGCTCCTCTCTGCGGATAACCAAGCCATATTACCAATGAGGCTACCACGTCCGACTCCATTGACAATCTTCACAATGGGCTACCAAGTCTGACCACTTTGCAGTTTTTGCAATCCACACGATGGGCTACCAAATCCGGCCACATCGCTGTTTTCCATACACACAATGGGCTACCAAGTCCGAGCACATTGCAGTTTTTGCAATCCACACGAAGGGCTACCAAGTCCGGCCACATCGCGGTTTTTCATACACACAATGGGCTACCATGTCTGGCCACATTGCGGTTTCAAAACACGTCTTGTCTTTAACACACCCTAGGTGTCATGTTTCTACTTTTTCAAATTCTGTGTCTCGTTTTCATGCAAAGAGTCCGCTGTAGGACTTTTCACGTAAGTAATCATAAATCATTCATTGTAAACTTGAAACTAAATTAGCAAGATCATCCAACTCTATATTATCTTTCATGCTCAAATCTCAACTTAAGCATAACACCACATGTACGGACGCCTTTGAAGTAGGGACCACTTATGCTTTATCACACAATCACAAGTAATGCAAGTAATCCTAGTAAACATATATGCATTCTCATAACCATCTTAAAGATCAAAATACGAATATTTACAATCAAGCGTTAAGTTATTATCCTTCGAAACTCGTTCTTTCTTTCTTTTAGAGAAGTTCAAAATAACACATATTTTTCCGAAAAATAAAATCGATATATTCAACATACTCCCCTTCCTTTTCAAATCTTTAGTAAAACATTTTTTAAAGTTCTCATGCATTTCAATATACAAGCGACAAATCATATAGTCTAATTATTCTTCGAGTGCAAAGATAAATTACGTATACTTAGAGAAAGTAAGTATGGAAAATCTACATAATCATACAACTTTTATACTTAGAATTAGTAAGGAAAAATCTACTGTTCTTCTTGGCGGTAGTGACGACTACGGAAAGAAAATTGGAAATCGAACAAAGTAACTTCCTACGGCAAGCTTCCGGTAGCTTCGAAAGAGAAAGGTTTCTCTTGAAACTAGTTTTTGACTACTAATTTTTTTGGATCGAAATGGTGGTCGAGTAGTGGTTTGGTGGCGGTCTAGGATGAGTTTCTTGAAGAACTCAAGAAGAAACTCAAGAACACCAAGAACAACGTAAGAACAAAGAACAATGCAAGAATTTCTAGAGAGAAAAGTTGAATGGTTGGAAGGTGTGAGTTAAATGGTAAGTGACGGGTCCTATTTATAGCAAAACATTGGCTCCCTCTCTCTCTACAATGCCGGCTCTCTCTCTCTCTCTCTCTCTCTCTCTCTCTCTCTCTCTCATGGATTTGTTCCATGGTCTTGTCCAATCAAGCCTTCCAAGCATGCCATGACTTGTCTTTTTCATTTTAGGCTTAAGGCTACATAAGGCAAGTAGGATTATAGCCTAAGAATGGGTTATCATGTGGTAATTAGGCTTAAAGGCTAAAAAAAATGTAAGGAAGCATATATAGCTTTCTAGGATAAAGTAAGCACATGCACCCACACACCTTTCACTCTCTCTCTCTCTCTCTATTTCCCATATGTCCATATATATATATATATATATATATACAGGGCCCTTCTAATGCGGATGTCCGCATTCAAGCAAGTTGCGGACCACACCATTTCTCCCCTTTCCCAATTGAATTTCAATGATCCGAGCCGCTCAATGTGTTCAGAACGTGATTTTAAGGGTACCCGCGAGAAATCGGAAAAAAAATGACTAGAAAGGGCTTGATTTGAGCAGTTTTTATTTGAACCGTTCAATAAAAAATAAACAAAAACTGCTCGGATGAAGCCCTTCCCGGTCTTTTTTTTTGCTGATTTTTCGCGAATACTCTTAAGATCATGTTCTGAACACATTGAGCGGCTCGGATCATCGAAATTCGATCGGGAAAGGCAAAGTCCGCAACTTACTTAAATGCGGGCGCCCGCATTAGAAGGGCCCTGATATATATATATATGAAGAATTTAGGAAAGTAATTTTGGGAAAAGTAATTAGGTTCAAGATTATTATTCCCAGGTTTGCATGCATGAACACCTACAAGAAATCTAGGAAAGTAATTTTGGAAAAAGTAATTAGGTTCAAGGCTATTATTTTTAGGCTTGCATGCATGAATACCTACAAGGAATCTAGGAAAGTAACTTTGGAAAAAGTAATTAAGTTCAAGGCTATTATTTATAGATTTGCATGCATGACAAGTCTAAGTTTACTACTTTTGAAAAAAAATGATTACTATCCAAAGTCTAAAAAGTTTAAAAACAAATATTTATCGAAAATTTTATTTACCAAAAATCAGGGTCGTTACACACTATGTCATCATTGTCATCACCATCACCACACTACCACCGTAGCACAACCACCACCACCACTATTGCTATCAATGCTACCGCCGTCACCACTATTCCATCATCGCCACCATTATCACCACTCCATCTCCATACCACCACCACCATAACAGCCACCACAATTTCAAACTCGCCTAGCGAGATTAGGTTCGCAAAAAATAAAACTAGTACTAAGCACATGACCAACAAATTATCGGACATAAACCAGACTAAATTTGGACAGAAACCGAATTAAATCCGGACAGAAAAAATGAAATAAAGCAAAGAAATACACTCCCCTCCATCATCGAGCAACCCTTCTCTTGCCTAACCCTCAACTGATTAAGCTCCCAAGTCGGCGACGCATGAACCCACCGGCGACCACACGGCTACAAACTCAAAAGCGGTGCGACAGCAAATAGTAAGCAATTTTGGTGTAGAAGGGGGCCGGAAGGGAAACCATATCCAAATGCAAGGTTTAGTCCCTCCCCTCTCGCCACCCAAATTTAGATATGAACCCAATGAAAAGAAGGGGAAGAAGAAGAGAAAAGTGTGGTGATTATTTTAGGGGTGGAGAGAGGTGCTTCCGTTTTTTAGATACACTAGTATGGAAAATACACATTTTGGGTATGGTTCTCTCAAGGCAATATGTGGAGAAAAGATGATAATTTTTCTCCACGACCAAATGCCTTCTTTTTTGCACCGTCGTGTTGGTATCCCATTTGTCCACTTACCTCAAAAACTTTTCAAACAAGAAGAAAGGGAATCAAACGGGTAGGGAGGATGAGTCCAACTATGTACACCCGATATCATATTATAACTTTTTCAGAATTCTACACTAATGATTAGAGTTATTCAATTTTTTTAGAATTATTATTTTAATGCTTCTACAAAAGTACTCCGTATAACATATTTGGATATTGTAAAGAGTTTGGTCGATTCGTACAATTTTTCTTCTCGTAATATTAGGGAAAGAATTGATTAAACTCTTGTTGATGTTCAAATGAATTAATTTGTTTAAAAGAACTCTTAAAAATAATCGATTTAAACAAATTGAATGATTCCGATTATTTGTGCAAAATTTTAATATGATTCTTCTACAATTAGGTGTGAATTTCTTTTGGGTGTATTTAGGATGGATAATTGTTCTCCTTTTATTCATACATTCACGTCACACCAACTGTTATATGTAGAGGTGGCAATTCCAACTCATATTTCTTAACCCGCCCACATCCGTTTACTTATAACCCAATCTAACCTGCCCATATTGTATGATGGGTTTATATGGGTTCAATCCATATAAATCCATATTTTTATGAGTTTAGATGGGTTAAAAATAGGTCCAATATGGATTAGAACTAAAAGACCTATACTGAAGAGTTAATTACTGTTTAAGCTAAAAATCCTCGTCTACCACAGATTCATCCCCGTCCCCCGATCATGAGAAACTCTCTCTCTCTCTCTCTCTCTCTCTCTCTCTCTCTCTCTCTCTCTCTCTCTCTCTCCATTTCAAAGACTTTTTTAAAGAACTAACTAAAACAAATCTGGATTTGGCAAGTCAAGTTGACTTATTTTTTTCTTTTGTCTTTAATCAAGATTTTGTCATATTAATTTAATAATTTTGTATCATACTTTTGTGACTTATTAATTCGTCTCGTCAAGAGGAATCATAAAAGTAAAAAATTTTGATCGAAACTCATAACTTTTAAAAAGACAAAAAAAGGTAACCATTGACGAAGAAACAAAAGAGCTGACCGACAAGGAAAAACCAAAGCTCTGAAAAATTAGACCAATTAGTTACTGCTCGCTTTTCGAATAAATTGAGAGTGATTTATTATTACTCCATTTTTTTTTCATTTGTTAGTTTTACGTCAAACTTTTGTAACATATTGATTTGTTGCGATCAAAGGAACCGAAAAGTTACAAGTCACAAAAAAAAAAGAGTTTTAATCATAAAATTTTACTTAGTTTTGAGTTCGAAATTAGCGGTCTAGATTAAGATTGGCTAAATCTTAAAAAAATTGAGTTTTAATCCTACTCTCTCTCTCTCTCTCCTATTCTTTCTTTCTTTCTTCCACAAAATAAACCCAAATACTACAACACTTCGCAAACGTTAATTACTTCACAATTCTCAAAAAACAAAGTAGTAAAACAGAATCAGTAATTCTAGACCTACATTTTCCCGCATTTTTCTTTTCCTTTCTGTTTTTCGTAATAAGGAGAAACAAAGCGTCATATGCTAGTTCTTGTCTTCACCTCTCCGTGGAATTTCTGCTAGAAATAAATACTGAGGCCTTTTTATTCAGAAAAAAATTGAGTTCTAGTCATAAAATTTTACTTTTTTGAATTCTTTTATTGAGACAAATCAGAGAAGGGAAGGAAAACCACACACATCCAAACAAATTTTATTTTATTTTTTATTTTTTTTAAAAAGAAGAAGAAGAAAGAAAGAAAGAAACGGGTCGGGTCGGGTTTGGGTTTGGCTTGGTCCATATTCGACCCGACCCGTTTCAACCAGTTTACTTTTTAACCCATATTTGACCCGTCCACATTTGACCCACAACCCGTTTCAACCCGCCAAGACCCGCCCGTTTACCACCTCTAATTATATGTGTATTGTGTATCTCTTCTTTTAAAAAAAATAAAACTGTTATTGTGTACGTGCCGGGTACTGACCGTGTCGATGACGGACATCTACCTGTAAAAAGGCTCCCACCTCCCTCTTTCCTCCTCATGTAGGATGGGATGTCGTCGCCCTCTCCCTGCGAAGCTTCATTAGAGCAACAGCACCAGCATAGGCAAAAGGAGAATTTCGGTAAAGTAACGAAGCAAAACATGAAAAATCAAGCTGCAGCAGACTAGGTACTATGATCGCTATTATACATCTTGCTATCTTTCCTCTGTACTAGTGGCGAGCCATTGTTCAGAAGCTAAAGAGTAAACAAATACTTTTTAGTCAGTAGACCCACCTTATCACCTATCTCTCCTCACATCTATTCTGTTTCTCCTTTTACTTTTCAGACGTGGCATGCGTTTAAATTCATTTTTTATATGAGACAGAGGGATGATAGCTATGATACTGCATTCATGCAAGAAAAAAGGACTAGATAAAGTATAAAAGTAAATTTTTTACTAGTCATTTTACCTATCGTTGATGTACTTGTTCTTATAATTGCCTCCTCGTAATCTTCCCAAGACATCTCAATAGAATTCCCAAAGGGTTTTCATTAATTGGAGGAAACAGATTTGTCGTGGACAAGATTATTTTTGGTAATTAATGGCCGGGATGTGTTGCGGAGTTGTCGGTGAGACAGAGACGCCGGCACCGGTTAAGCCGAGCTTGCGGGGCGTGAGGCGGCGGCGGATGGAAATCCCCCGGTTCAAGTTGCTCGCCGCCGACGTGGCACCGGAGAACGGGAGGAAACGGCAGAAGGTAGAGGAGGTCGTGCGAGCGCGGGAGTTCGAAAACGCTGTTGACATTTCTGTGATGAGCAAAGGCCAATTGGCGGAGAACGGAGAGTTAGAAACGAACCGATTTCGCAAATCGAGCCAATTGAGGTGGTTCAGGATCAGGAGTACGGCCAAAAGTTTGGCATGACCTCAGTTTGTGGAAGAAGGAGAGATATGGAAGACGCGGTGGCGATTCACCCCTCGTTTCGCCGGAACCGTCGGAAATCTGATGATCTGAACTTCTACGGCGTGTACGACGGCCATGGTTGCTCACATGTAATTTTCTAAATCAAAGTTGTTAGACTTTAAGTTCTAACAAAAGTGTTTACGCGAAGCAAAATTTTCTTATGTTGCTTCTTTATGGGACCTTTTGTTGACCTTTTAATGGTCTGGTCTTTACAGGTGGCGATGAAATGCGGAGAACGATTGCACGAGATAGTGAGAGAGGAGGTGGAAGGAAGTGAAGAAGCTTCGTGGAAGGAAACGATGGAGCGGAGTTTCTCGCGCATGGACAAGGAAGTGACGGAATGGTGCAGCGAAGGCGCGCCGGGGTTTCGAGATCCAACTGCAGGTTCGAGCCCCGGACGCCGCAGTGCGACGCAGTGGGATCGACGGCGGTTGTCGCCGTCGTGACGCCGGATAAGATTGTGGTCTCCAACTGCGGCGACTCTCGCGCCGTGCTTTGTCGAAACGGCGTCGCGATTCCTCTCTCGTCTGATCAAAAGGTGCAGGCTCGAACATACCAATAATAATAATCCGCCAACGTCAGCTTAGATCTATTGTGCGCGTGTTTCTATCGTGCGTGGAGGTTCCTCGTCGGCTTGTATTCTCTTCTCTGGCGCGTGAAATCATGCGCCTATTTCTTCTCTGTGTTTTGATGCTATTTTTGTCATTTTATTGGTCTGATTTTTTTCTTTTCTTTATCTTTAAATGTATAAATTGCAGCCCGATCGACCGGATGAACTTGAACGGATCGAAAACGCAGGTGGCCGAGTTATATATTGGGATGGAGCAAGGGTACTTGGAGTCTTAGCAATGTCAAGGGCTATAGGTATGCTCCAAATCCATTTCTTAGGCAACGTTTCTACTAAATTTTTTCACTACTAACTTTTTAATTTGCTTCAATTTAGTTATTCATACAGTACTAAATTAATTTTTTTTAATCAAAAGTTAAAGTTATTTTTACTAAACTAAAACATTCAATACACTTTTTTTTCATTAACCCAACACATTTTCTATAACTTTTAAATTTAATGTAAGCAACTTGGCTATAAATAACTACTATATATAAGTTGTACGAATTCTAGCTTACCTGAAACGTGCCCTTAGGCCCCGTTCGGCTAAATAATAAGCCAACTGACTTATTTTTTTTGTCCTTATTCAATTTTTTTCTGTATTTGTTAATTTTTCGTCAATTTTTTAGAGTTTATTACATCGTCATAACAAGAAAAATCTAAAAAGTAAAAAATACGATCGAAATCTAATTTTTTTAAATAAAGACAATAATAACCCAATTTTTTCGTCTTTATTCAAAAGATTTCGATCATAATTTTTTTATTTTTTAGATTTCTCTCGTCATGATAATGCAATAATTCCCAAAAAGTTTGACGAAAACTAAAAAATACGAAAAAAATTTGAATAAGGACAAAAAAACAGGACCTTAGTCATTCAGTACAAATACTACTTCAGATTTCTTTAAAAAATAATTGGTCTGATATATGATGGTTTCTGCTTATTTTCAGGTGACAATTATTTGAAGCCGTTTGTAATACCGGAACCGGAGGTAACCATAACGGATCGGACGGCAGAGGACGAGTGCCTGATACTGGCGAGCGACAGCCTGTGGGACATGGTCTCCAACGACCCCGCGTGCGGCGTCACAAAGATGTGTTTGCGGTCGCAGAAGCCACTGTTGCCGCTGCAATCCCCGGGGAGCGAAGTCAACATAATTGCCGCAGGTGAGAGCTCCAACAAGGCTTGTTCGGACGCGTCTCTGTGGACTAAGTTGGCTTTGGCCAGGCATAGTACGGATAATATAAGCGTAGGAAGAGGTCAATAGGCTTGTCAACAGAGTTTCTTCCTCTTCCTTTCATATTTTCCTTTGGGAAAATTTCAAAAAAACCTCTGAACTTTCGGACAACTTGTAAAAGAATATTTGGACTTTAACTATTACAAAAAAACACCTAAAATTAGCATTCCGTTAGTAATTAAGCCCCTACCGTCTAATTCCGTCTAGTCCTAACGGATGGAGCTAACGGAAGGCATTAACTTTTTATTACTTTTTACTTTTTACATTCAAAAATTACTTTTAACTCTTTCTTTTTTTATTGGTAAATAAATATGCAATAAAGTTTTTTTTTTTCTTACTATTTATCAAAAATTTCTTTAACTCTATTTTTTACTATTTACAAAAATAACTTTAACCACCATCTTTTTTGTTACTTTCAAATTTTACCTTTCCCCTTCTCTCTCCCTCTTTTTTTTTTAGAACTTTAACCCCACTCCAACAATCAACTGCCAAAGCTCTAGCTCTAATTTCAGAAATTCAAAATTATTTTTAACCTCCTTTTTTTTAGCATTCTTGTTTTTACTCTTTATTTTTTGTAGTAAATAAATATGATATAAAGTTTTTTTCTTACTATTTATCAAAAATTACTTTAACTCTAATCTTTACTATTTATAATAATAACTTTAAGACCCATTTTCTCTCTCTCTCTCTCTCTCTCTCTCTCTCTCTCTCTCTCCACTGATGAAAATCCTCCCCCCTCTTCTCTCCACCAATCAGTTTGGAGAAACCCAAAATTCCTCTATCAGTTGATTGTGGGGTTAAATTTGAAAGTAACAAAAAAAAAAACCGGGGCGGGGTTCGGGGAAGCAAGGGGGTGTTAAAATAATTTTCGTAAAGAGTTAAAAAATGGGGGTGAATAATTTTTGGAAAAGAGTAAGGAAAAAAGAATTTTATTACATATTTATTTATGACTAAAAAATGAATGAGTTAAAAGTAATTTTTGGAAGTAAAAGTAGTAAAAAAAAGAAAAGGTTACAAAGAGGAGGTTAAAAGAACTTTTGAATTTTTGAAATTGTGGCTAAGGCTTTGGCGGTTGTTTGTGGGGTTAATTGGTGGTGTGGAGTCGATTCTAATAAGAAAAAAAGGGAGAAGGAAGGGGGGGGGGGGGGGGTGGTAAGTTAAAATTTGAAAATAAAAAATAGGGTTAAAGTAATTTTCGATAAATGATAAGAAAAAAAAGAACTTTATTGCATATTTATTTACCAATAAAAAAAGAAAGAGTTAAAAGTAATTTTTGAATTTAAAAAGTAAAAAAAAAAAAAGTTAACGCCTTCCATTAGCTCCATCCGTTAGGACTAGACGGAATTGGACGGCAGGGGCCTAATTGCTAACGGAATGCTAAGTTTAGGTGTTTTTTTGTCAATAGTGAAAGTCCAAGTGTTTTTTTGCAAGTTGTCAAAAAGTTCAGAGGTTTTTTTGAAATTTTCCCTTTTCCTTTTCTTAAATTCTACTACTACTTGAAGTATATTTTAATTCTTAAGCTAGGTTTTAAGTGTTAAGGATGTACAATGTACCTTCCGTTGAGGATTATATAGGGGTTACAAATTGAATTCCTCTAGATAGCAATCCAATTGTAAATGGAATCAACATCTATCCCAGTTGTTTAATTTACAAATCTAGATGATAGTTATTTTTCGTCGCGCGCAGTAGATACTGAGGTGTCATAGATACTAGCGCATGAAGAGACCTACGAAAATGAGGGTTAATTTCCGCTAAGATTTTTTAGGTTTTTTCTTGTACGGTGGAGAGATCTGAGAATATTGGAATTGAACATGGAGAGATCGAGAATATTGGAATTGAACGTTGGGTCACAACTAACGATCGATGAAATTGAGCAATGAGAATTGCAGTAGAAGGCAGTGGGTTCATTTTGGAAAATAACTTACGGAAAATTTGAAGGTGATTCATTTTCATCCAATTGATGGAAAACATTTTATATGTAAAATATTTTTCTCATTTTTTACACAACCAAACACCAAAAAATAAGTAAAATATTTTACGCCCAAACAAATGGAGCCTTAATTAACCATGCAATTTTGAGAGATATATTTAAGGTTCGTTTGGAACCTAAGGAAAAGAAAATAAATAAAGGAAAAACTATTTTTCCTTATTTGGTGTGAGATCAACCAGATAAGAAAATAACGCAACAAATTTTTCTCTTCACTTCCTCAAAGTTTTTCTTTCCTTTTTTCTTTTTCTTTTTCACAAGTTCCAAACAAGCGGTTAAATTTTGAACTCTACATGTACTAGGGTGTTTTTCTAAATAAGCCATTGGCTTTCCCGCCAAAAATGAGCCAAATAAAGCCACATAAAGACGAAAATAAGCCAATAAGCCAACTTTTTCGTCTTTATTAAAAAAAATTGGATTTCGGTCAAAATTTTTTACTTTTTAGATTCCTCTTATCATGAGGATGCAATAATCCCCAAAAAATTGACAATAAACCACTGATACGAAATTTTTTTGAATAAGGACAAAAATTAAGCCACTTTGGGTTATTTATCCGAACACCTTACAGTGGTAGAGGCTTTGCAGCGCCAAATATGTCTGAAGAGCATGTTTTAGGTCTCAATGTTGGAGAGCACCACATGGGACGGTTGACGTGGTAGTCCTGGACTGCTGAATAATTTTCCCTTGTCATCAGCTTACTCCTCGGCTGCTTTTGGTATACCAGCTAGACCCCATTATCTGGTTGAAGTTGGAAATGGAACCTGGTCTTGGAAAAATTTATTCACTGCCGAGGGAGTTTTTATTTTTTTCGAGAACATAAAAAAAAATTGCCTCATTTGTTGTACGTCCATTTGGAAATGGTCCTAATGGAGATAGCTCGAAATTACCTCATCCATTTGATCAAATGGCATTATGAATTCCAATCATGAAAATTTGATTTTTTTTGGGCACTGTCTTCCTCATGCAATTGGAGAAACCAATTTCAATTAAAGACTGGGACACCTTTTTTTTTTGAACACGTAGACTGGGACACCTTGGAGCAATCAATATCAAGAAGAAAACTCTCTCTCTCTCTCTCTCTCTCTCTCTCTCTCTCTCTCTCTCTCTCTCAATTTTACTACAGTAGTATCTAAAGATTGAATGAATGATTATAAGTTCGAAGGTGATAACTATTGGAACCTTGTAGTGGTGGACGGATAAATGTAGAGCGATACTTCTATTTCATTGGCAACGGGGATATAAGGGGGCTCCATCAAGGATACGGATCTTTCCACAGGTCCAGGTGCAGTGCATTTTTAGTCGAGAGGGAGGCACAAAACCGGTCATGACTTTTTGGGAGTCTAAGGGCAAAAATTGAAAATAGGCATATTTTGTTAGACTATATAACGAGAAAAGTAAGAGCATTCGCACCGGTATCTTTAAATTTTGAATCAAATTAGAGAGGAAAAAATTCTTTTTGTTGCTTTAATTACTCACTTTTAAAATGTGTTCTGCATCAAACTCTCTATATTAAAGCCATTACATTAAAAATATGATTTTTATATTTTAATCACACCCCAATCCTAGAGGAACAAACCCAAAAAAAGAGAGGAAAATACTCTTTAACATTTGAACAGTGGCACATTAAAGAACACAAGGAACTATTCACTTTTCAAATGTTGGCGAGGGAGAAGCGAGTTTGGTGCCGGGCATTTTTTGAAGTTTCGCTCTCCACCGTGGCAAAAAGATGAGAATAACGAGTTTAGTGTGGATGCTCTAAAAACTAGGAAGCTAAAATTCAAAATTTTGTAGGGATCTAAAACAGCCGCAACACGAGCTTTAACTCAATGCTAGCTCTGAAGAGGCATCAATACCATATCACAATCTATAATGGAATATAGTATCTAATTTAGATGGCGAGAGTATCATTGTTAGCCCACCCAGTGCCGGCCCAACCCCGAGGCCCAAGAGGCCCGGGCCTTGGACATTCAAAAAATTCCAAATTTTAGGAACACTCTAATATTTTTACTACTTAGATTTTAGTAGGACTCTTTTTCTTTTTAAACCCAATAGAATGAAAAAAAAATGCCCAATTGGAGGTAATGAGTTAGCCCAACCCATCATCCCATAACCTAGTCTTTGCCAAGTATTAACTCTTTAAGGACACACATTTTTTTATTAGGCATTGGGCACTAAAAACCCTTGGATCAGACCTGAGCCAACCCTAGGATAAGTATAGGATAAAATACCCCAGTTAGGGTAGACAAGCTCTATATGAGCTGGGAAAATAAAAATGATACTCACAAAATAATCCAAACACAACCTCTCACATATACATACAGTAGTGTGTGGGTCCCACATGTATGTGAGGTTGTGTTTGAATTGTTGTGTATAGAATTTACAAACTTGGTACCAATTGAACATGAAAACAAACTAAAGGTGCATTTATTTTATTTTATTTATACGAGAGTAATATAGCTGAAACAACAATATTAATGCTGCTAACACTAATTTGTTTACCCTCTAAAGTTCTGCCTCTCTCACAACTTACAAGCCTCTATTTTGACAAAGAAAAGGAACGTTCAGAACAAGAAAGTTTGAATTGCAAGAGCGGATTATTCCTCTCCAGATTTTCAGCCTTGAATCGTGCACAAAGATTTTGGCCTAGGGCATATTTCTCTCCAGATTTCTTGCCTTTCTTTCTGAGATTATTCTTGTAGAAGTTGTATCTTTTACGTGTGTAGAATTCTCTATATTATAAGTTGCATACAAAACAGCTTGCTAATGTATTGATAGCACATGCTTCTTTTCTAAATATTCCAACTCTTTCACACAGTATATTTTTCTTTTCTTAGTTGTTGTAAATGCATGATTTTTGGCATGAAATGAGCGATGGCTTTCTGATTGCCTTGTCAAGAGTGGCATAGAAGTCCCTCAATCCCTGCTAAGGTTAACTGGGGCTTAAGTCCAAGAATTTCCTGGAATACGGGGGGTAGACTAGACCTAGGGAATTCATCGCGAGAAAAGAGAAGTATACATAGATTGACGTGGGGAAACAGTAACAAGGGCGTAGAAGCATAGAATACTTTCTGTTTGGCTCGAAAGTGGCTCAAGGACTGAGCGGGCGTGCCAAGACT
>BPLS01000576.1:355395-368469 GCA_019656275.1 Rhododendron kiyosumense
GCATTGGCTGCCATGCAGCCTTTTGAACCCGCCCGGACTCCTTCTTGCGTCAATCAAGAGTCCATTAATTTTCAAACGAGAGGGGTAATAAATGCAAACGGCGTCCCTTGATTCTTGCATTTTGCTTTATCAAAACTTATTTTTGCTTCCCCATTCTCTCTCTACATCTTCTCTGTCTTCTTTCTTCTGATTCGATAGAAAACCCAGAAAAACCCTAGCTTTCCATAGCTGCCATTCTCGTTCTGATCTTCAACGGAGATGGCTACCCATAAAGCTCATACACCACCCCCAAATCCTAACAGCCTGTCCGTACAAATTCGGAAGATATTGGCTGATGAACACATCGCCATCACGAGTGATGTTCTGGTGATTGCGAACGCTGATCGAGTTGGGTTGGGGCCTGCGTTCCAACTAGGGTTCCCTGCTCAACTTTCTCCCATGTATCCTCTGGCAGAAGAAGCCCTTCCCTTCGAGTCTCCCAGCCTTGATTGGAGCCGCTTTACCACCGATATACCCAACCGGCTTTGGCACAGACCCGATGCCAAATACATCGAGTGGCTTGATCGAATGATGGAAGCCAAGGGAGATTTGTGGAGACAGATTGGAATCAGGGACGCCATTCTCCTCAGTAGGTCTTTGATTGACATGGACAAGAATCTCTTTCTTGCTGCCTCCCAATTCTGGTCAGTCACCACCAACTCTTTTCACTTCAAAGTAGGCCTGATGAGTCCTACCCTTCAGGATATTGCTTTCTTAACGGGCCTCCGTCCCCACGGGATTGAGGCGAATTATTTTCTGTCCCAAAAAACCCCCTACTTTGAATACAAAGAACCCTTGTCTTTTTCCCCCTTTATCAATCATTACGCTAGAAAGGGTCCTGTTGAGGATAGTGAACACGTTGCTTTCCTCTTGTACTGGCTAAACAAATTCATCTTTTGCGTATCTGCCAATAGAGTGACGAAGGACTTTATTGATTTGGCCTGTGCCCTAGCTTCTGGGCAGAAGCTGGCATTAGGCCCTTTGGTCCTGGCTCACCTTTACCGAGGTATGAAGGAATTGATTAGCAACAAGTTTGTCTTCGCCCCTGGTCCACTGTGGATTATCACCCTATGGTTATGGTCTTATTTCCCAAAACTAGCCCCGCCCATGAACAAGAATCCAGAAAACACCTGTTATGGACTCCATTACGTCGACACCCGTGGCCCCAAACATGCATTTGGTGTCTACTTCAAGTGTTTCTACCACGAGCTTGTGAGCATGGGGAAGAATTGGATGCCCTTTACAAGAGATACCGTGCCTTGGTGGCTAAAGAGAGGCGCGTCAGACCCAGGGGATGATTATGATGACCATATGGAGGTCTGGACTAGCTTCCTGATCTCCAGGGACCTTATGTACGGGATGGCATTCACTCCCACGAACTACAAGTGCGGAGTAGAATATTATAACGCAGCCCAGTTCGCCAGGCAATTTGGCCTATGCCAACTCACTCCTGTGCCACCCTATCAGTCCTTAAATGAGGACTTTACTGACAGACCTGTAATCCAACCGAGAGATTTGGAAAAAGTTAGGAATGTCCTCCCTGAATCCAGGAAGACCTTCGCCCTTCACCCCTACGTTGAACGTACGGACAAGGGCGCAAAATTTGACAATTGGTGGGGAGGCTATATCAAGATGCATTTCTCCACCCCTTACTTGGATGTTCTCAACAACATTTTGCCCCATCCGACCAGAGTTCCAGAACCTGGCATAACTGTTCCTCTACAACAGATTCGTCCTTCCTTGGCCTCGAGCGTAAAAAGAAAAGGTAACTTTACGAGGCCTGTTAATACTTTAAACTCTTTGAATCGTCAAGACCTGGCCTGATGTTGTCTTTACTGGTAGGTCTGGAAGATGTGTCAAAGGAAACCTCTACAGACCCTGCTGTCCAAAGGTCAAAAAGAGTGAAAACCACAGCCCGAAGACAATGGCCGAAGGTATGAACTCCTTAGCCCTTTCTTCAGTCTTTCAAAACAAGGTAACTATAACTTCATCCCTCTTGCAGGCCTCTGAGACAGGAGTTGCTGGAAGGACGAGAAGTAGTGCAAAGACAAGTTCCCCTGATACTGACCCCTCGGGCAAGGTCTGTGCTTGTCTCAGCTCTTCCTTCTTTACTTTATCTGAATGCTTCTCTAACTTCTTTCTTTACAGGCCACTTCTAAAGGTGAGGAAGAACAAGCAGAGTCTGCCCTACCCAAAAGGAAGAGTTTAAGGAAGAAAACCTCAACACCAGCCGACTCTGAAAAAACTGTATCCGCCACGGAGCACAATCCAATCGTAAGGATGTACAGTGACATAGCGTTTCCAGCATTTATGGCTCCGTATTATTATCAACTCCCTCTTGTTTTCGATCCCCAGGAACTTGATGATTATTTTGAAGAGGAGGTGGAGGCAGAAGAGAAAGGCCTGGACCTGTCTGAGCATGAACCCGAGCATGAAGCCTCTTCAAGGACTCCCGAAAAGCCTGGATCTCCAGTTATCCAATCTGCTCCATCCGTGGTTCCTTCTGTCGAGCCTGAGCTTGTCAACGTGGCAGAGGATGAAGAAGACGAGGATCTGGACTCTTTGTTCGAATCTGCTCAAGTTCTGCTGAAGGCCGCTGCCTCGGGTACCTCAGGCAGTGGGCTTGGCTCTACTTCACAATCTCAGTTCTCCCCGGAAGACATTTCTGAGGCCAAGACAGCCCTCAGAATGGCCTTACTCCAGAATTTCAAGGCGGTAGCTCATCCTGCCAGGGCCTCAAATATAAAAAAGGCCATGGATGTGCTGGTGAAATCTCAAGCTCTAGGGACAGAAGAAGCTACCCTTCAATACTTCCAGAAAGAGTTCCCCAATATGATCAAGACCCATGACTCTTCAACCCATGAACTTGGCAAAATAAATGCCCGGATGGCAGAGCTGGACGCAGTTGACGTAGAGCTTACCAAGTTTAGTGCTGAATGGCTCCAGTTGAAGGAAGACATGCGATTCAATGAAGCAAACATCGTTGCCACCTCTGATGAGATCAACGAGCTAAAGGTCAAGTTAGCGCAAGCTGAAGGCCGTCTAGTTGTCCTTCGAACTGAAGCTATAGCTCAGACCAAGCGACGTGATGAACTCAAAGCTGGGTCAAAAAGCCAAAAAATGAAGCTGAACCTGCTGGTTGAAGAAATGCCCAATCTCCGGGGACAGAAAGAAGTGCTCGACGCCCAGCTCGCCAGCCTTGAGACCTCGTGGGAAGGCCTCAAGAACAGTCTTAAAGACCTACTGTAGGTCTTTGTTTTCTAAGAACTCTTTCTCTCTTTTGACTGGTAACAACTTTAGATTTGCTCTTTTGGTGCTTGGCCTGGAACATTCCTTTAAATGGCCAAAGGTACTGGTTTGTTTTGACGTCGGGTAGCCTAAGCTTGAGGCCTTTATTAATTCTTGCATGACAGGTATCATGGCCTTTGCCTAGGCCTTGCTATCAAATTTACTATGGTTTTTTGGGCATAGTTTCCCCAAAATCTTTCATTTCCCACATAGTAGGGTAATGATGCTTTAGGTATTTCCCATTCGTTAAATGTTTAAACAAACCACCATTTAAGTCCATAAGGAGATAGACATTACCTCTAAGGACTTGAGCAATCTGGTAAGGACCTTCCCAAGTTGGCGACCACTGGCCAAATCTTGGATTTTTGTCCCCCAAGGGGAAAACAGCCTTCCAAACTAAATCACCTTCAGTAAAGCTCTTTTTCCTTACACGCTTATCATAGGATCTGGCAACTCTCCTCTTCTGGACCAACATGTGGTCAAGGGCTGCAAGCCTGATCTCATCCAAGTCCTCAAGTTCCATTAGCATAGCCTGAGTGTAATCTGCAGGGGTGAGGCCATGTTGATAGGCTAACCTTGCTGACTTCACTGCCACCTCCATGGGTAGGACTGGATCATGTCGATATACCAACATGTACGGAGTTATGTTGGTGGCTTCCTTCTTTGAAGTTCTGTAGGCCCATAAGGCCTCAGAAAGTAATTCGTGCCAAGCCCTTGGGTTATCCTCTATCATTTTTTCTATAATGTTGACCAAAGTCCTATTGGTGGACTCGGCCTGACCATTACCTTGTGCATAATAAGGAGTAGAATTGGAAATAATGATATTTTGCTGTGCAGCAAAATTGGTCACCTGCTCGCCCATAAATATTGTACCCCTATCCGCAACCAAGTGCTCAGGCAATCCAAACCTATGGATGATTCGCTCTTTGATCACTTTGATCACCTCTTGTTGATCCACAGATTTTAATGGGATTGCCTCTGCCCATTTAGTGAAATAATCTGTGGCTACCAAGATGTAAGTATGATTTTCAGATGAAGGAGGATAAATTTTCCCAATTACGTCAAGGGCCCAACCCCTAAATGGCCAAGGTTTAACCACGGCATGATAATCAGCGGCTGGGACACGCTGAATTGGGCCATGGGCTTGACAGGGCTGACATCCCTTGGAAAAACGAATACAATCCTCCAAAATAGTTAGCCAATAGTATCCATGCCTTCTGATTAGCCACCTCATCGTTATCCCTGATTGATGGGCTCCACAAATTCCTTCGTGGACTTCACCCATAACCCTCATAGCTTCGGGATGCCCTAAGCACCTCAAGAGTAAGTCATCTTCAGGGCTCTTTTTGTATAACTCATCACCCACAAGGATGTAACTCATAGCTCTCCTTCTCACCTTCCTAGAGGCCCTGTGATGAGGCCTCTTAAGGAAAGAGATAATAGGTGTACGCCAATCGTTCTCAGGTTCGTCGTCTGATTCTTCACCGGTGAAGTCAGAAGTAAATACCTCCAGTCCTAGACCCCTTCTTCTGACAGAAGGCAATAGCCTCTTTTGGACTGTGATAATCTTATGGATGGTCTCTGGAGCTAGCTTCAGGCCTGTTGAGGCCTGAGCCAAGCAGTTGGCTTCAGTGTTCATACTCCTTGAAACGTGTTTGACAGTCACATCGTCAAAATCTTGAATTAATTGCACTGCTGCCATGTAATAAGGAGCTAACTCCTCACTATAGCATTTGAACGTTCCTGCCAAGTGATTGATTACAAGGTTTGAATCCCCAATAACCTTTACTTCTCTGGCCTCTAGATCCCTAAGGATTTCAAGGCCTATAACGACTGCTTCATATTCGGCTTGGTTATTTGTACATGGGAAATCAAATTGAAAAGACAATTCAGTCCTCAGGCCCTGGGGGGAAATGATAATTATTCCACAGCCTGAGACTCCTGAGTCCTTGATCCATCAAAGAGCAATATCCAAGGAGTGAGTGAGATTTCAAGAGCGTTCAGCCCTACCTCAGACTCTTCGCCGATATCCACGCATGGATGATCAGCAAGGAAGTCTGCTAAGGCCTGGCCCTTCACAGCTTTTTGAGGAACGTATTGAAAACTGAATTCCATTAGAGCTAAAGACCATTTGCCGATTCGGCCTCTCATGATTGGCCGAGACAGCAGGTATTTAACTAGGTCTGTTTTACTCATAATGTAAACCAAAACAGGAAGCATGTAGTGCCTCAATTTTATTGCTGAAAAGTACAAGGCAAGACAGATTTTTTCAATAGGAGTGTATCTCCTTTCACAAGGGGTCAACAACCTACTTAAATAATAAACCGCCTGTTCCTTTCCTTGAGCGTTGTCCTGAGCTAGAAGGCCTCCAACAGAGCCTTCAGCTGCTGAGATGTAAAGTTTCAACGGCCTGTTCTTGATAGGAGGCATAAGGACTGGAGCCGTTGCTAAATAGCCCTTGATCCCATCAAAGGCCTTCTGATGGCTTGCCTCCCATATAAAAGTGTCATGATCCTTCAACTTCAAAAGTGGAGAGAAAACCTGCACCTTCCCAGCCAGGTTTGAGATAAACCTCCTCAAGAAGTTGAATGAACCCAATAGCTTCTGTAACTCCTTCTTGGTGGTAGGAGGCTTTGCTTCCATGATTGCCTTGGCCTTGTTCTTGTCGACCTCAATCCCTCTGTTGTGGACCAAGAATCCAAGGAACTTGCCTGCGGATACTCTGAAGGCACACTTCAAGGGGTTGACTTTCAAATCAAACTGTTGCATTCTCAAAAATGACCTCCTTAAGTGTTCCAAATGTTCGTCATAGGACTGAGACTTGACAACAATGTCGTCGATGTAGATCTCCATGAAACGGCCAATGAAATCATGAAATATGGCGTTCATTGCTCGCTGGAATGAGGCACCTGCATTTTTCAGGCCGAAGGGCATTACGACCCACTCAAAGGTTCCTAGGGCTCCAGGACACCTAAAAGCAGTCTTAGCCGTATCGGCCTCATCAATGAAGATCTGATTGTAGCCAGAATGTCCATCCATGAAGGACAGAACTTTGTGACCCGAAGCTCCATCTACCAACTGATCCACAACTGGCATTGGATACTCGTCCTTTGGTGATGCCAAATTCAAGTTTCTGAAGTCTACACATACTCGAACCTTGCCATTCTTCTTAAGGACTGGCACAATATTAGAGAGCCAAGTAACATACCTGGCTGTACGTATGAATCCAGCGTTGAAGAGGCGTTCAATCTCCTCCTTGACTTGTAAATAAACCTCATTGGACATCCTTCTTGGAGGTTGTTCGAAAGGTCTGAACCCTGGTTGAATAGGCAGCTTGTGCTCCACTAGGTCTCTGGATAGACCTGGAAGCTCTTCGTAGGTCCAAGCGAAACAGGACTTGAACTCCCTTAAGAGCTGGATGAACTTCTTTTTCACGTCCTCTGGCAGAAGCTGGCTAATATACACAAGTTTCGGATTCTCTGCATCTCCCAAATTAACTTCTTCCAAGGGATCTTGAACATCAGCCTTTAAATCATCCAACTTGGCTGGGGCTGCTTCAAGGTCTTCCAAACGGATCTCGTCAAGGTCTTCAACCAGGTTTTCGTCCTCGTTGATTACTTCGGCCGCACAAGCCGAATGATCTCCTTCTGACTCTTGACTTCCCATCAACCTCCTTTCTAGTAAATAAGCTTCAAATTTTGACAATGTGGTTCGAAGAGCCACATATTTCTCTTCTTCTGAAGTGTTTACTGACATTGGGAAGAGTGTTTGAAGGAAGTCATAATCGGTCTACTCGACTCCGTGATCATTGGACCGATTAATTCTTGAAAAAGTGCTTTCACTTCTTCCGCTGATTTGTTGTTATGAATAGGGGCTATCTTGTGGCGGCCGTACTTGTCAAGGCCTGCCACCTTCATCGGACCAACTCCCTCATCATATAAATGGGCCTCAGCATGGTTGGTAGAGGCCTGAAAAGGTCTGCGGTCAGCCCATATCACTTCCACATCATCTTGATTCCAGAAGATGATACATTGGTGAAGGGTTGAGGGGACCGCTAAACATGAATGAATCCAATCCCTCCCCAGTAGAACGTTAAAGGACGAGTGAGAATTAACAACAAAGAAAGGTGTTGTTAAGGTCTTGGATCCTATTGTTAGGTTCATGATCAAAATACCTTGGCATGCCGTTTCCTTCCCTGTGAAGTCAGTTAAGGCGGCGTTGCATGAGACCAGGTCTTGATCTGTCTTCCCAAGTTTCTGCATCATGAACTTGGGCATGAGATTGGCCGCTGACCCGTTGTCTACCAAAATGCGATTAACCGGCATCCCATCCAGGCAACCAGCAATATACAAGGGTTTGATATGCTTGTTCATCGCAGGGCTTGGCCTCTCAAAGATCACGCTGGCTGCACGATCTTCATTCTTCCCCTCGGTTTCGTCCTTCAGTACAATCACTGAAGGCCCATTCAGTCCTACCGAGAAGGATTCGTTAAGAATCTCCGCAGTCGGCCCCATCTCTATAATGTCTCCCTCCATGGTCGTTGGGGTGTTGTCTTCAGCTTCTAGATCTGCTGGTAAGATTACGACCATATTGCACTGCATTTTGGAGCCCTGCCCAGGCACAAACATCTTAGCCTGTGGATTTAATTTTGACTTGCCCCCCGAGTCTGGTTTCCTTGGTTCAAGGGCTGTCTTCTGGAGTAAAGTGACTTGTCTTGGGGATGGCAGTATTCTTGCCTCCTCAAGAGTTTTTTCCAAGAGAGGTTGCATCTTGGGTGCAGCGGCGTGCTTTACAGGCGGTTGAGTAACTGCCTCTTTGTATGTTTTCCCTATAGGAGGCTGCTTCTTTGGTAAAGACCTAAGAGGAGGCTTAATGATTGCCTCTTCCAGGGTCCTTTCCAATGGCTTGTGTACTCTTCTAGCCCTAGGTTCCTCCACCATAGGCTCTTCCTCTGGGACTTCCATTCTTGTTCTCCCCCCAGGATCATCTTCAATCATCGGGTCACCCAATAGGTCCGTCTCCTCTCCAGCCCTCCTAGCCGCCTGCCTGAAACGTTGGTGACGCCTCTTCTGAGATCTGGACAGCGGTGGAAGCTCAGAAGGAAATTTGGGATGCTCAATCCTGTGCCACTCATTTGGAGGAGTGGCTGGAGGTTTCACAGCCCTTGGTCTGTCCTTAGAAGGAGCAGAAATCCGCAAGTTGATGAGCTCATCTTCAATTCCAACCAGACCTGGTTGAATTCGGTTGAACACAGATTTGCGCACAACCTTTCTTCCTTTAACCCTGTGAGGCTCATTAGGAATCGGCTCAGTCCTTCCCACGATAATGCTCTTCATGGCCGGCTTGCTAGGGATGGCATGATGTCCGCACTCTGAACACACCATGGAGTAAGTTGGTTTCTCTGGTTTCTTCACTCCTGAAGGTCTGGACCACCAAGAGTTCTGTCTTTCAAACCTCTTGACTCGCTCAGTCCTGACCTCCCTATCATCATTATAGGGATCCCAGTACCTGCCTGGGTTGGACTTGTAAACTGCCCTGGAAGGAGCTCCCAGACTTATCTTCTGCCTAGGCACAGCCCTAGGCATGTCTCTCATGTTGACAGAGACCATGTTTGTACTCAGCCCTGACGGAAAAGGATTGCCATCTACCCCCATGGGCTGCTTCTCTTTCTCGGGGAATTTGAACTCTCCCCGTTCAATTTTATCCTGGATATCATTCCTGAATACTATGCAGTTATTCGTAGTATGACTCCAAGAATTGTGATACTTACAGTATTCCTTGCCCTTCAGCTCCTCAGGTGCTGGAATCTTATGGCCAAAGGGCAGTTTGAGCAACTTGTCGGCCAAGAGTTGATCGAAGATGGCTTCAGCCCTGCTAACATCAAAAGTATAGGCCCTGGCTGGCCTATTGAGTGCATTCTGGGCAGATTGCTTCGTTGGCTCGATCTTGACAAAGGCCTTACAGACGTATGGCTTCTTGTTGATGATCTCAGCCACTGCAACGTCTGGTTCTGCCTCTGTTTCGACCGCTGCCACCTCGTAATTAGGGTCACGGTAGTATGTTCCTTTGGAGGCTGTCTTCTTATCCTGTTCTTCTGCCAAGAACTTCTCATAATGAGAAGCCTTGGATGATAGCTCGAACAAATCTCTAAACTCTGTTCCGTAGAACTTCTTCTTCATCTCAAAGCCCAAGCCGTTTAGTGCCATACGCACATATTCGGCCTCTGGAAGAACTATCTTGCATTTGAATCTAGCAGTTTTAAAGCGCAAGAGATAGGACTCCACGGACTCGAGATAGGTTTGACGATAGCATGACAGATCTGCCAATGTCACCTCTGGTTCTACCCGGTAGAACTGTTGATGGAACATCTCTTCTAGTTGTGCCCAGGTCTGCACCGAGTTGGGTGGCAGTTGATGTACCACGTAAAGGCCGTCCCAGTAAGAGAGTTGGGAAAAAGCCTCAGCTTCAGAGCATCAATAGTTCCTGCCTCACCACATTGAACCTGAAACCTTGCAATGTGTTCAACCGTTGACTGCATGCTCTCCCCATTGAAGGTCTGGAACTCTGGGACTCTATAGCCCTTCGGGAAAGGTGTACTGTCCACCCCTTCAGTATGAGGCTTCCTGTACATAGGCCTTCCCAAAGGTCTGAAACCAGGCCCCAACTGCTCCTGGAGCAAGTTTAGGACTTGATCCCTTCCCATAGTCATATTTTGGCGCAGGAGGCACCTGCTGTTGTGCCTCTTGTGCATGCTGGTTCTGGACTGGACTTTCCTCCTTGTCATCAGAGCCGTGAGGAGTGTGAGCCACTCCTTTGTCCTTTCCAGAGCCCTGGCCTTTTTGTGAAGGCCTTTTGTCTGTCTTTTCCGCCTTGTCAGGTTTGCCCTGGTCCTCGGCCAGAACAAACCTTTGATCATTGCTTGCCGAAGGCGTTAGAGATCCTCCTATCACAATCTCCTTCTCTTTTTGCCCCCCGAGTGCAGGGCTATTAGACGAAGTAGCGTGATAAAGCGTTTGAAGAGGGGGAGGAACCCCCAATAAGCCAGCTTGGTCTTGACCGTTGCCAAAGACGCCAAACTGTGGAAAGCCCTGCTGCTGAGGAGCAAGCGGTAGCCTCTCTGTAAGCGTAGCAACCATTTTGTTGACTGCTATGGTCAGAGGTTCCAAGGACTGAGTAAACGACTGGGAGATTGACCCCGTGACGTTGTTGGAGATCTCACGTCCTGCCATGAACATATAATTCTTGACGCTGTCAGTAGCGTCGTTAAGATCTTGGGCGTTGATCTGAGGACCAACTTCCTCGAGTAATGGCACGTCGACTGCCACTCCCTCAGGACTTTGTGGTTGATCCGGGATGGGTGGATCCGGTTGCTGTTGTTGCGGCTTCCTGACCATGATAAAACCCTTAGACGATTAGGGTCCCACTGGGCGTGCCAAAAAGATGTTTGGCTCGAAAGTGGCTCAAGGACTGAGCGGGCGTGCCAAGACTTGTCGCGTCTAACGTAAGGGCTGAGCGTCCCTTTTCTGACTTCGAATCTGTGAGGAGCGATAGTGCTGCAAACTTAAGGGCTAGATTGCAGTGAAGGTTCGTGGTTTTGCCTCTACGAGCGAGGACTTAGTAATTTCCTAACCGTGTAGGAAAAGAAGTAGCAACGTAGAAAGACTTTATTATGTCATAATAATAAGGTCGGAGATATGGGAGAGATATGAATAATTTTATTACGTCGTAGTAATAAAATTGAGGTACAAGAGAGATGAAACTCGAACTACTTGAAGAAGTAATTTGAGTAAAGGTGAGAAATAAGATAATTGCTTCGCTGGGAAGACTTTGGTTGCTTCGCTGGGAAGGCTTTGATTTTAAGCGTTGAGCTTGATTGGTGTGTGGACCCTTTTTCCTTCTTGTCTTCTAGTATTTATAGGCCAAGGATCTTTGATTCTCTGCATGCAAAGGACTTGCTGTCCGCTTCCCATTGCGCCATGTGTCCCTTATAACTTCCAACTAATTTAGATCATGGGGTAATGGGTAGTTAATAGAAGTTACAAGAGATCATGGGTAAACAATGCACCGGTCCAGATCTGGGCTGAATTCCCGCCTTCACCATCAGCCGACATGTGTCTTCAATAAGCCTTTAGATGTTGCCAAGTGTCCGCAAAAACTACCCACTAACATATTTAGTGGGATCATGGGTAGTTTTTGGGGATTAACAACAATTAGTCATGTGTTTATTTTGATCATGAGCCGTTAAAAGATTAAAAAGGCCAATTAAGGTGATAGGCCTACTTTCTCTCCTTCTTTTGTGGCTGACAAAGAACTTCCAGCCATTTGACTCGGTCAAATGGCCTTCCAACAGGCAACAATTCCCTCCTTTCTCTCCACTTTTCATGGGCCATTTGAGTGATGGGCCATCTAATTAAATTAAATGGCCTCTAAACATTTTTTAACCCATACCAACATTCCTCGAATTCAACCAAATCATGGGCTGGCCCGTGACTTTTTACATTTGAGCCCGAATTCAACTAAAATTAATTGGGCCCATGCAACATAGGTTTTGGCCCATTAATTTTAAACCCAATACTTTTCTATTTCTTGGCCCAATTTAATTACAAGATAATTAAATGGCCTCCCAATGCTTGCTTAGGACTGGGTGCCAAAAACGGGTGTAAACACTTTCCCTTTCAATACAAGGCAGAAAATCACAGCCTTCAACTTCAGATAAAAAAAAAACTTCAGATCACAGGTATGAAGCCTCTTAAAAATGTCATTTTGAAATCAACCTTTCTCTGCACTCAAGATCCTGGTGGAGGAATAACTGCTGCAATTTAATCAGAAGGAATACTATTGCATAAGAATGAGAAACGACTAGTCTGGACATTAAAAAAACTCTGTCCAAACACATAAGAACCGCATCCATAGTGCTTCCCAATTGCTAACAAAAGCATTTTTTTTATGGCAATAGAAATTAAGAATCAGCTAAACATAATCCGATTGGCTTAAGTTAAAACATGCGGGAAGTAATCAATCTATCCCAATTGCAAATTTTTTTCTCGATGGCCAATTCATGGACGATGAAGTAAGCAAGAAAAACAGAATAAGCATTGGGGAATTCCATTACAAAGCATCCGATTTGTCGAGTACTTCTTGCTAAGCACGTCGCAATGGGTTTATCATAGAAGGGGCTCTTTTAAGCTTAATTGTGGTGCTTCTATGGGAGTGGGGGATTCAAAAGCAGCCACGGTGCGTGATTAGAGGATGGCCTTTCCAAGTTCTGTTATGGCTCTTCAGTTTTTCAAGCTGAAGCTTTTGGCAATTCGCTTTACTTGTGTCAGTTGTGTGGGGGACTGATATTTCTGTTGACCGTCTCGACTCGTCTGAACCGTGAGCTATGGCGTCGATCTTTGTGTACCTGCAGAACCGGAGGGGGTTGTTCCTCCGGGAAGAAACTCCGACGATCTAGTCAGAAAGGGGAGCTTGAAGGGGAGAGGTTTAGTGAGAAATTTGCTTGTGGGTAGGAGAAGAGTAGAGTTTAGAAATCTCAACATCTATCTTGGATGAAGTACCCATCTATTTATAGGCAAGGAAGAAGAGAGTAAGTGTGCTGCAAGCTGTCCCTGCTACCTACGCGTTGTGCTACGCTCAGATGACGTCATGAGTCAGAGGCATTAATTAATTGCCACCTGTTGCGGATTAGGAAACCGTCCATTCAGGACTAGAGGGGTCACATCAATCAGAGACGTCACCTCACTCACC
>BPLS01000576.1:371913-403061 GCA_019656275.1 Rhododendron kiyosumense
GTTCTATTTATTGTAATTTTGTGTTCAAGTTGTAAATCTCCGTATTTTTAATTTTCAGAAACTAGAAAATTGATTATTGTTTTTCCGCACTGTTTTCCTAACAACTGGTATCAGAGCTAATGGTTAGCGATCCTCGGAGCAATCGACGGTTGTAGATCCGGACTATGGTTATCGGGAGGAACACATGCAAAAAAAAAAAATTAATAAAATTGGAGCAGAGGCAGAGGCTAAGAAGCTCACACGGAGGCTTTCTTTCACATAGTGGTAGTGAAAGGTTTTTCCTGGCAGTGATGGCATCTGTGCATGTGGCAATGGGTTGCCGTGCATATGTGTATGTGTATGGCATGTCATGGGTTTTGTGAAGACAGCATGAACAGATGTGCAAGATTGCAAATGTATGACATGTATGTGTTTATGGGTCTGGAAATATTAGTACATTAGTGTGTTTGGGCTGGCAGACCAAGGAGAAGAAAATTGAAAATTCCATGGTGACTCTAGGTGGAGTAAGGATACATTCGAGGGAATGATAAAGGCGCTTTACCAAAGTGGCAACGGAAATGGCGCTGGTTTTGAGATTGGAGCAGGTGAATAGGCAAGTCGCAGATGACTAGAAGTTCATGTGAAAGCTTCGGGTGCAAGTGAATAGGCAAGTCGCGGATGACTAGACGTTCACACGGTGATGGGGGTGCGAGGCGCCTGACTGAGCACGGGGGTGCATTTGATCAGTGTTGCGGGTTTAGGCACGGAAGAGCTAGTGAGCAAGGAGACATTCAGTTAGCGGTGTACCCAGTGTGGGAGTGATGAGACGCTCAACTTGGAGTGAGACAGGCGCTTGCTAGAGTGGTTGAATGGGTTCAATGACTTTTCACATGTGCAAAAGGGGGTGTTTGTTGGGTTTTTGCTATGTGAAAAATATGGAAAAAGCAAGAAAGAAAAGTTGGTGGCTTTTTCCTTTTGGCAAAGGAAAAATCTGGAAAAGCTTTGAATCAGTGGTCATTGCATGCCATGGTTGGGAAAGTGTACCGGTATGGAGCATTAAATGTGGTGATGAGCTCTAGAATATTCTCGGCAAATCTAGAGGCTTTTGTTGCCCATGTATTTAAGGGATTTGTGCCGTGTGTGAAGTGTGGGTAGAGAGTAGAGAAAGATTGGGAGCCCCTTTAGGGTCTCTCTCACCATGAGATTGTGTGTGAGAGAGAGAGAATAGATGAGAGGGAAAATAGATATGTTGGGGGTGAGTGAAAAACATTATGTGAGCCATGGTGTTAGGAGCTCGAGATGGTTTTTCATCTCACTTTGTAATTGTCTATTTTTCCATATAGTGAATTATCTCTCCTGTAAACGTACCCGAATTTGGGGAATCACGTATTTTGGTTGTGTGTGTTCACTTATTTGTGATTTTATTTTTGTCGTTTGTGCTTCCGTTGCAGGTGGGATTACTAGGCCTAATCCCAACAAAACACATGGATGAACTTATTGAATTTTGTTATGCAAAATGAATAGTGAATATGATTTTGTATTCAATCTATGTGCTCTAAATGATTTTCAATCAAATTCACTACACTTATTACTGATATGTTTTGACAGTCAATAAAATGAGCTAATCCAATTCAATGATTGGGAACAATTGGGACTTGAGAGCATCATAGCTAATTGCCATTAGAGACATGGTCGCTTACGAGATGAAAGATTAAGTACAACGAGAATCTGAAATAAGGCAAAAAATTTGGGAAGGGCAGAGAGTATGGGGAGGAGCGAGGACCTCAACTCAAATCACCCCATCCCCATGTGTCGATTAGGAATTGTCAAAAATACCCTCGTTATTCCCAACACAGTCTACCGTCTCCCACAGTCGACAAAGACAAGAAGCCAATTGTAGAAAACTAGAAATACCGTGCGCCTTCAAATCCCTCGTAAATACCCGACGAAGAACGCGACGGCGCGGCGCGGCTGTAATTTGACCTTCTTTCCCGCCTTTCGTACTTCACTTCTTACTAATCTTTTCACAGAAGTAAGTTCAGAGTATGTAGCTCTCCTATAGATATACCCATTGATGTACGTGTATATATATATATATAGAGAGAGAGAGAGAGAGAGAGAGAGAGAGAGAGAGAGAGTCGTAGAAAGAATACCCTCCCTCCGAAGCAAAGCCGCCGCACTATCCTATCCGCATTTGAAAAGATGGCCGAAAGCGAATGCACGATGTGATGAACTTCTTCGATAATCCTACGATTCTCAACTCAGCAATCAAACCCTAGAAAATCGGTTATGCATGCTAGTTCAGTTAGCACTGGAAGCTAATCTTCTTGGAGTTTGATTTTGAAGCCCTTCTTGAATCGACCATCAATGGTACTGTTGTCGACTTCTTCTTCTTAGTTTTTTTTTTTTAAATTTGTTTATCTTAGACTTTTTCGATGCAAGAGTTTATTGAAAGTGCTGTAAATGATGCATCCCCGATCCGTTCAAAGGCAATGGGCTTAACACCTATTTTTGTGCGTCATGGATTCATATTTGCATTTTTCCCATTTTCATTTTCATTTTGATCTCTTTCTGTTTTTTCAATAGCAAACAACAACATGAAGTAAAAAGAGCTTACCCAAAAACAAAAAAAAAACATGAAGTGAAAAGTGCCCAGTGCTCACTATCAACCTCCTTCTTGTGGCTAAGGAACGCAAGCGCAATGATGAGTTACAAGAGGCTTGGCAATCTTTAGTTAAAGTGAGATTCTCTCAAATAAAGAGGCATTTTCCCACTTCCAGGTAAAAAAGGGAAAGGTTGGTCATAGATCAGGTGATAATCAAGATGAAGAAGCTGGGAAACCCACACAATAGCACCATAAGTTCTTTCTAATATGGAAAAAGGTTCATTTTCCCTAAGGATTACAGGAATTCCTGTCAAAAGTAGACCAAGAATCAGAGGCAGCCTTAAGATAGGCAGCTTGAAGATCGTAATTTTTTTTTGTTGGTAATTTAAATTATTAAACAGTCCATTAATCTTCTGATCTGTATAGTTGCTAGGTCAGGCTGGGCTTTGACTGCTCCTGGGATTTTGTTTGAGCTGCGTCGTGTAACTTGTTTCTTGTAAGTCATAAATTCTCATCGAATAAGGAGACAACAGGAGCAAGAAAAGGATATTTTAAGAAAATTTACATTCTATTAACAAATTTGGAAAAGACTGATAATTGAAGGCTACTGATGTTGATGGTTAGAGGCGAAGTGTGATGTTGAAAACTTGAAATTACGAATGTGATAATCTAGAAAATTAAGTGAGACAATAGTTTTGAAACTGCATGCATTGTGCATGTCATGCTTTTGAAGGCATTCTTCGGATTTGAAAAAAAAACACAGTAAAGGCTTAATGGATACATAAATTTTTTGGTGTGCATTATAATTCGAATGCTGCAAATTTACGACTTTAGCAGTTATGGTGTGTGCGCTTCTTTGTGCAAGCTTTTATAGCTCTCTGTTGCATTGTGTAGCTTTTTTGAGGAAGCAACATCTAAGCAGTTCTAGGTAGGACTCCTAGAGTCTTCTTCACTAAACTCTATTCAGCCTATTCTTGTTACGATCACCTATAGTGGTTGTTTTGCCCCAAAGCCGACAACAAACACTAACGTTTTCCCTTTGTTTGGGGTCATTGTTTTTGGAGCTACATACCTGTCATAGCTATTATCAGATTTTGATTATGCGTTTTTTGAAAAAAGTGATCTCAAGTTTCTCAACTTTTGACGTTGCCTTTACCCTGTCAGAAAACATGTAATTCTTCTCTAAATCTTCAAGGTGTTAACCTTACCTCACCGTGGATATTATGTAGGAACTTGGTGTAGGACAGTTTTAGGGCACTTGAGGATTGCTGCTTACAATTTGGAATTGGGGTGGAGAAGTAAGATTAGTACTTGTGAGAGAGAGAGAGCGTTTCACCCTCGCAAGGGTAGGCAATTTCAGCAAGGACCACAACCCCAAATACTATAAACGCAACCTCGATATTCAAATTCTGTAATCAACTCTATTTATAAAATGAAAGATTACATCCCAATTTATAATCCATGGAAAAGACTCTTCTAATTCCTAGAAGTCAAAACGAAATGAACCTAATCAATGAATACATCTAGTAAGATATGTGAATGAATCTAGATGTAAATGCATCTATTGAACCGAACGATGGCTACATACAATGAATTAACATGTGTTTAATTTATCTAAAAGATATTCATGCAACTACTAGATTCGTGATGTTCTTTGAGTGACAGATCCTTAAACGACCCATGTTGCCCCCAATTAGGATCTCTAAAATTACCAAAATACCATCGTTTTACGATTTACTGTTTTTTGTTGATCTCATCAAAAGTCTTTTAAGCTAGCCATCATCTTATTCTACTGCAGATGGAGCTTAGGTAGCATCTAGGTCTAGCAGAAAGTTATGAACAACAATCTCATGAAAAGCTCACATCCAGGTTTAGCATGCTCAATATCAGTAGGCATGGTATTTAGTAGAGAATGTTGAGTAGTTGAAAATGAAGTTGATAGTTGATTGATTTTTATCTAATTACTCGAAACAACTAATGCATATGATCTATGTAGCATGGACACTTCGTAGGAGGTCACGAGTCCAACACCGATACTCTTCGGACACGTGTCCGACGCTCAAATCCAAAGTGTCCTATTTTTTCTCAACTTTTTTTCTTTTGGACACTCCGGGGTCACTTTATAAAATGCTCCGGATATTCAGAAAATAAGTTGGGGGACAAACGAAGTTGTAGGATCTAATTAACACTTAGGGAAGTCGTAGTTTTTGCATGAATGATGGATGGTGGTTTATTGATTAGTTAGATTACACACAAATGATGAAATGCTTTGGTGAATGATATAATGATGAATATAATTAACGTATGTGTGGTGTTGCATATTTCTAATTAGAGCCTTGCTCTTTTCAATTTTTATTCCTGTAATTAGTGTTGCATACGTGTCAGTATCGGTACTACATTGTATATGATACTAAGTTGATTTAATCGTTTAAGTGGGGCAAGGGGTTTGCTAAATTGTGCAGATTAGAGTTTTTGTCACCTTACTCCAAAGAGTAACTATTTAGGTTCTTTGTAGGGAGTGGCAACTCAGAGCAGAAAGTATTTAGTTCTTAAATATGCAGAGATATTGTGATAATTAAGATTAGAGGTGTCAGACGGGCTATGCTATCCTGGCCAACTTGTTTATTTTTGTTCCATGCTTCCTGTAATGTCTAATACAGTCCATTTATTAAACGTGTTGGGGCATGCCCAATCCGTGCCATGCTCGTGCTTGCCTATTCCCTGCCCGGGTCGCGCCGTGTTTGTGGCTAATTTGGTCTTGTTAAGCCCAAAAAATGTGTTTTCCTAGTTGAAACAAAAAGATTTGAAGGAGTTACAATTATAATAACTAGAAAATAGTCAGTTTATTGATAATAGAAAATTGCAATACAATGAAAGAAATAAGTAGGACTTTGCACGGTTGCACCAATGTAGTTTGAGTACATCCCAACCAACAGTGGCGGATTCAGGAATTTTGTACAGATGGGTCACTATTTTTGTATAAAAATGGCCCTGAGATTTCAAGGCTCAAAATGAACCTTAAATATGCGATCCTCGATAATTTTCTGTTAAAATAATTGAAAAAAATAAAATCATTCAAAGAAAGTTGAACCTTTGCTAATATATTGGTTTTGAATTAATATCATGGAGTGGACAATAACAAAAAAAAAATTTGTGAAGAATACGAGAAAAAAAAACATTTTATAATTGCACATAATTTGAGTTTCAAAAATGTCCATACTAATACTTTTAAAATTGAATATAATTTTTTTAATGATGTTTGAAATTTAATCAGTTATTGAATTGGTAAAACATTAAATGAAAGTTGTAAGTTATCTTGCAAGAGGATAAAAATTGAAACAAAATTAAATATTTTTAATTGTAACGCTTTAATAGACAAAGGTATTGTGTATGTATATGATTGGAGCAGTAAAAAGAAGCAAAGAAAGAGGCAGTGTGATTGGAGTAGTTAAAAAGAAGGGAAGACGGAGGCAGCATCAAAAAAGAAGCAGAAATGGAGATAACAAGTATTGAACCTCCGACCTCTTAGTAAACGCAACACTATCTTACCACTAGACCATTGTACAACTTGTTCAGAATTGTAACATATTTTATATTTATTAACATTCTAGGTGGGTCACGTGACCCACCTGTGCTCACACTGGATCCGCCCCTGCCAACCAAGGTTTTAAATTGTGGTATCAGAAATGTGCAACGTTATCAGTGATAGGGCCATATAACGGCTGATAGCAGACAATATTTGGAGGTCAAAATTCTATTACATAACGACTGATACGATACTTAATAGCCTTGATTTAAAACCCTGATCCCATCTAAGTTGACTCCTTCTCAACTATCAATCATTTTTATTTCTTTAAATTTTAGAACTTGAAAAGATTACAAAATAAATAAATGTAATACAATACATTGCTCCTTATTCATGATCATTTGATTTCCTGACTTATTAGATTCACCATTTATGTCCAAATTTGAGAATTATTGAGTGTAATTTTTTTTTTTTGTATCCGCTATTTAGTAATGTCATCTGCCTTGATGATAAAGAAATAATAAAAACAATCATTCAAAATTATCCAAGTTATTCAATTGACTGTAAGGAGAAAAAATATCATTATTACGCCATTAAATTTGAGTTGATCTCATTTATACATAAATTGAAACAACAATCAATGCACCCGTGCTCTTGCTGTACCCGAATAGTACTCATGCCGTCCCCATGTGCATGCTCATGCTGGTACTTTAACATGTGCGTGCCATACATCATAACGCTATAGAAGTTTTTATATCAAGTTAAATTGATTTTGGAGCTTTTCAAGGGGTAGTGTAATGGAAACTCACAGTTGTTCTGGTACTTGCTAGCATGATTCCAGGTGCAGGTGCAGGTTTCTTGTTTATGGCAACACAGCTGAACTTAGCATGTTTGCCAACTCATTAACTTTCATTACAGATTTTTTTAGCAACACAGATATTAATTTGAAATCTGATTGAGTAACTTTACCTTCTCCTTTTGTTGTGTCTTGGATGCCATTTAACCATTGGCGTGTCTTTATAATGATTCCTTCTAACTTTCGGGTTGTGGTTTCTATTGCCTAGGGTTCATGAGGCTTTGCATGGTAGATCATCCCAAAATGCATTTCCCCATATCTTCAATTTCCTGGAACAGGTTGTCCAGTTGTGCAGGTAGGGTTTCACTGCTTCCTCCGTGCATCTATCTCATTCCAGTTCGTCTATCTCTAATTCATCTACCCATTTGGGGAATGTCCAGTGCCAAAGTAAAGAGTAGTGATTTCACTGATCTGACCTTCTTGAGACGGAGCTGTTCCTGAATTGCTTCTTTCAAAAGGGCTTCTGCCTCCTAGGGCTCGAGCTTGAGGTTTCGATTTCTTCAAGGTAGTTCCCTCATTGACTTTGGCTGTACTAATTATTCAATTGAATTTGTTTTTCGGAACCCATTTTGTCCCTAGCATTTGCTACGGTATTACTGTGGATAGCCATTCTAACTCATCAACTTTTGAATGTTCAATTGCATCAGCTAGCAACAGTGTTTTTAATTGCTAAAAATGAGTTCCTATGGCATGTTGGAGCCCACCATTTGGGATATTCTTCGTGTGATCTCACCCTTGGGAGAGGACTGGTCGCCACGATTTCAAATCATTGACGAGCTACAAGCTGTTGTCCAATCTGTGGAAAGTCTTAGAGGTACTTAATGCTGAATTATATCGGCCTTTGATTCTTGTACTCCATTTGTGTGTACTAAATCTCAAATGCACAATGTCTTGTGCAATCTTTGATTCAATGCAACATGCAATGGGAATTTAAGGATTTTTTTGGATACTCAATAGGAGTGAAACTGTTCCCTTCTGTTTCCTGAAGCATTCAAGTCTGAGAACCAGTGACATAGTTATTTCAGAAAATGTGACCATGAAAAACTTAAAAATAACGAGCTAGACATGTATAAATTTTTGTGAAACAAAATGTGGGCGCCTTTGTCATTGGCAATGCACAAACATCAATGAAATGGTAAAAAACGAAAGCATATCTTTCTTAGTGCTTTGTTTCATAAAAGTGCTTGGTGACCATATTTCTACTTTGGCTTGTATGAATAGTTACAGACTGTGTGTTCTTTGTAGCTTCACTTCAGCTGACACTGCATTGTTCTCTCTTTGATGCTTATGTTGTTTAGAAATATTTAAGTCTCAAGTTACAATGCTAATTGACAGATGAATTTTCTGCTGGATGCTAAGATATTATAAACTGAAGTGATAAACACTGAAACTTGCATTCACTATTTGACGTACGTTTGTACTTTGTAGTCTTTGGAAGTAGACCACTAAATGCCTCCTCAAGTAGGAAGAGATCCCAGCATTACATGTGAAGTAGGATTTGACAGAATTGTCGGTATCTTTCCAAGAAAAAATAATGTTGAGCAAAGTAGTTTATCTCCCATGTAAGATATTTACAGAAAAGCTTTTCGATGGAAAATTGACCAAGAAAACTTCTTGTTATTTTGGTAGGATTCTCTATTTTCTTTTCTCATGAAATGAGCTAATTGTTTTTTATCTTGTCATCGGATGGTGTATTTTTGTTATGTTTATTAGAGTGCTTGATTGAACCTCAGTAAAATGTTTTCTGATGAATTAACCTTGTTATAAATCTCAAATTGATGGGCTTGTCAGTAAATAGAGCATTTATTAAAGCAAAAGCCTCTCGCACACCCTGTAGCCTTTTATTGTATGACTTTAAACTTTGGAAGGCACATGTCTTATTTAGGCTTGACGAGAAATGTTGCCATCCAACCATTGGCTAGTATGTCCAATGCATCTCAACTATTTCATTTCCACTTCGTCTAGGAGGTCCCACTCAAATCTTTGCTGTAGACCTCTTTCTATTCAGGCTTCTTCATCATGTACTCCGTAGGATAACCCTAATGTTTAGTCTTTCCTTTGCTTTGGACCACACAAAACATTCACACAACCTACAGTTGGAGATGGCAACTCAACTTTACGTTATTGGAGATGCTGTCAACAAGTCAAATGAACGGAAGCTAATAATGCAAGCCCACTTGCTTGGAGACACTTTCAAAGGCAGGGTAGTAACATCCGCTTGGAGAATTATTTCAATACGTCTTCTAGCTTTTTTGCTGTTCACATTTGCACATTTCCACCATCAATTAATCCTTCGGAGCTTGTTGCATAGACTCAGCATGCTACTATGGGTTTCAAACTCATGGGAGATACCAGAAGAAGAATACTGCAGAAACTTTTTAGTTTTAGCACCTAGAAGACCCAAAAAAATCACCTTTGCAATTCTTTTTTTTTTGGTTCTAATGAAACATTGAAACTCAAATGGCAAAAAGAGGGGGTTTCATTAGCTCGTTATTTAGTATGAATTGGTGAAATGACACTCTAAAAATTATTCAACAGGCTCTGGAAGGAATTCCGGGAGGACCCTATGAGAATTTAGAAATCTGGTGCTTTGATAGAGTAAGGAATGTCGAATGGAATGATTTTGAATACCAATTCATTAATAAAAAACCTTCTCCAACTTTTGAATTTTCAAAGCAAGAACTTTATGTAAGAGTTGAAGCTCCAAAAGGAGAATTGGGAATTTTTTTGATAGCAGATCAGAATGTTTTCCTTGGAGATGGAAAATTCGACCGCCAGGTTTTGTCAATTTGCAAGTTCTTCCTCAATTAGTTAAAAGAATGAAATTGGCAGAACATTTTGACGTAATAATTTAGTAGAAGACCCTTCTTTGAAATTTTGGTATGACTTCTAGGTACGGTTGTCAAAAGAATACGATACACAATGCTTATTCTATGATTCAATAAAATTAGAGGTCAAATGAATAAGTATCTATAAATATATCTCATGTTTAAATAAAACGTGCGATATCCATACGATATGGTATGTATCCTACAATTCAATATGTGTAGAGGTAAAATTGTTATGTATCTATATACATATCACATGTTTATAAAAATACTATTATATGCAGATGATATGGTTACGTATCGAACGATTCAGTTTGCTTAGAAAGAAAACTACTCTGTATATCTAAGCGTATCTCTAATATATCTCATGTGTTATTTTTGCACGATCCATGATGCATGACACGATAGAACACATTGTATAGTTGAAGAGCGAAACTTTGTATCATCGGAAGTTTTAATTCCATATATGCTATACATTTTGTATTTTACAGTGGGTATTACTATTTTTCCAAACTCATTTCCACTGGTTAACGTATCTTAAGATACTCGATACGTATCCCGGTATGATACATAAAAGGAAAACAAAATAAAAATACAACATACGTACCCTGTTTTGACAATCTTGCTTCTGGGATCTAATCATGTATCCTATCAACATAGCACTGTTTTCTTTCTTCTACTTGTACTGCATCTTATTTGTGTTTTATCTTAGTATTTTATATCTATTTCATTGAACGTTGAGCGCATTACATAAAAATAATTGTATGCATTGGTTATACAATAGTGGTTAACAATGTTGATTCTTCAATTAATGGTGGAAACAGGTGCAACTGTAGAGCCATATGGATCATTTGTCTCTAATCTCTTCACTCGTTGGGGAGATCTGGATATATCAATAGAGTTGGCCAATGGTTCATATATTCCATCTGCCGGAAAAAAGCACAAGCAGACTTTACTTAAAGATTTACTAAAAGCTTTAAGGAAGAGAGGTATTTGCTCTATTACTTTGGTTTATTACTCTTGTGTACATTACAAAGTCTTTGTATGCATTCAATCATTTTGTGCATTCTACTCAACCATTGCATGGTGATCTTTGTTTAGGTAGTCTTCATTCTTGCGTCAGTTTTTTGTTCCTCTGTAAGAATTTGAATCAAACTTTTAAAGTTGATTTGTTGTTAAGAATGATGAGCTGTTCCTGATTCCCGAAAGCAGCATGAAATTATATAATGCAAAGGAGCATTAATTAATAAAAAGGTAGGAGGGCCGGACACTAGAACCAAATGTGAAGAAAATGTGGAGCACATCGCAGAAAAAGAAAATAATATATCACAGACCACTTATGAGAACTAGAATGTAGTAAATCAAGTTTGAAAAAGGTTTGGACTGTTATCCAGACTTGTTTAAGGATTCTGAGTTAGAATTTGGTAGATCTTTGAATTCAGGTTAATAGTCCATAAACTGTATGAATACCACCACCAAGAAGTTAGTTCTCCCCTTCAGCGCTTGACCCTGGATGTATGCCATTGTCGACTTACACTTTGTGATGGTACATAACAGTCTTCTGCTTAATTTGGCTGAAGACTTCAGTTTGTAACTACACAACCAAATTTGTGTGATGATCAGAGCTGTAGCATATGCCCTTGCTGGCCTACACTAGGCCTGGATATGGGCCGCTTGGGTTGATGGCCTAAAGCCAACCTGAAAAGGCAAATGGTGAGCTTGAAACCCTCCCTACGAGGATTGAACAAAACTAACTAACTACATATATATACAAATGTGCATACATGCATACATATGAATTCGCAGTGTTTGCCAGGCTAGATTGAATATATGTGTATATAACCAATCAAGCCCTTACCATTATCCAAATGTGTTGTTCTTTTATAGGAACTCTTAAAAATATGTTTTAAACAAACTGAATGGCTCTGATTATTAGCATGGGGCTCCAATGTTATAAGTGTCATTTTATGTGTTGTGTTAGCAGAACCCGCCGCGCGCGCGCGCGCGCGCGCACACACACACACACACACACACACACACATATATATATATATATATATACACGGAACGGTTCAATGGACACCTAAAAAAACACCTAAAAAAACACCCTAAATCTCAATCTCATAGTTCCCGATCAAATTTTTATGATCTGAACCGTTCAATGCGTGCAGAATGTGATTTTAAGTGTGCCCGCGAGAAATTAACAAAAAAAATGACCGGAAAAGGCTTGATTTGAGCAATTTTTATTTGAACCGTTCATTAAAAAACTGTTCGAAACTGTTTGGATCAACCCTTCCCGGTCACTTTTTTTGCTAATTTCTTGCGGGTACCCTTAAAATCACGTTCTGATCATATTGAGCGGCTCGGATCGTCAAAATTTGATCGGAAACTATGAGGTGTTTTTTTAGGGTGTCCACGGAACCGCCCCGATATATATATATATACACACACACATGTGGTAGGCAAGTTTTGACCAGGCTAGGTTGAGGATTGGGCCACCATTACCAACTGAGCTTGAAGCCTTGAACCTTACAAGACATACCAAATCTGAGTGTTTTTTGTAGTCAAACATGGCCCTGGCAGTAACTCAACCAGAGAAATCTCGTTGTCATCTCTAATAGTCTAATTGAATAGTCAGTATCTCTAGCATTTCTCAATCTAAGTTCGTAGTATTTGCCGTGCCTTCAAGGTGCCAAATATACATACCTTTTTGTAGCCACCGGAAATGGTTCTTTCTTTTGTGCAAATGAAGTTTGCTTGATTTTAATTTTCCAATGCTTAGTATAATGAGTTTGAACTTTGGTTTTTAGTGTACTTTGGCGTTAAGGTATTGTAATCCACTAGTCACGTAACTAATTTTTGCATTTGATTTCTGATTATTACATAATGCTTGGCTCCAAAATACTGGAAATTTTACGCAAAATTTCCATCCCTACCCCTATCCTACTTTTTCTAGGTCTTGCCATATTGACTTATCCATATCCATTTTGTACCATTACCCGTCCACATGCTTCATATAGTCCTTCGCAATCGTGAATATTTTGTTATTGCACCTCGTTTGAGGTATTAATGAGGATGCATAAATCTTTTGCATTCAATAGAGAATCTTAGCAGATTATTATGTGGGTTGGCATTTCCTTTACCAACCGATGTGAAATTCGTGTCCCGGATTCAAGTGTGTGTCACCTTTGAAGTTCGAATTAAAGGAAACATCAAACAAGTTGGAGCGTATGAGGTTATTAGTGGAGGCAATTTGCGAGGAAAGGAATATGGACGTTGTGGGCTCCTTCTAAATTCGCTTCTTCTGTGTGGGATGCTGCTCATGAGAAGATCATGACGATTGACAATGTAATTTGAAGGTGCTGATTTATTGTGAATTGGTGTTGCTTTTGAAAGAGTGACATGGAGACAACCAATCATCTTCTAATACATCGTAAAGTGGCATATTACTTGTGGAGCTTGATCCTAACTTGTTGATTGCCTTCAGAGTTGATTTTGTGGCAGTATTTTTTTCAGCTTGTGACCTTTTGATTAGCCTAGCCCATTGTTGGTAGGGCTTTTGTCATGGGTAACTGAATCTCAGTCTTGTACACGGGTTGCATCTCCTTTGATGCTCTTCTATATACAGTTACTTATTATTCCGAAAAACTGTTTGTGTTCCATAAAACTACCTAAACGATTTTGTACTCTAATTTTATCATTTTATGGCATGTTATTTTTGTTTATTGTTCTTTTATTGAAGTGCTGTTATTCAACAATAAGATTGATTTGCAGGTGGATGGCATAATTTGCAATTTGTCGCCAATGCAAGAGTTCCCATTCTAAAGTTTCAGAGCAACTACCGTAACATCTCTTGTGATCTCTCAATCAACAATCTGAGCGGCCAAATGAAGTCCAAATTATTGTTTTGGATCAATGAGATTGATGGACGTTTCCGCAATATGGTTTTACTGGCATGTTCTTACTGCAAAGCAATTGACGAAGTTGTAGGAAACTATGCAATAATCTGACGAATTGATTCTTGTATGTAGGTCAAGGAATGGGCCAAGGCACATGGTATCAATGACTCAAAGTCAGGAACTTTGAATTCATACTGTCTGAGCTTGCTTATTATCTTCCATTTTCAGGTGATTTGCCTTTAAATTAGTGGTGTTTGTTGTGGATTCCGATTTCTTCCTATAACTATTCTCAATGCACTTCTTATGGCCGTTGTTGAATTTAATGTAAAGAGTTAGGAATCCTCTTTAATGCTTCATCTACTGTTAGCATTCTGATATAAAAGAAGGGGACTCCTTCCATTAACTAACTATACAACCATAAAACTATAAAGAAGAGAATACAGTGAACTGGCTCATCGAATTGTATAGCCTGTTTAAGGTGATCGTAAGGTGTTATTTTAGTGTGCCCTCTTTTTGCAGTCTTCTGGAACTATAACATATTCCTTAGTCCTACATTTACTATCTTAATGCATCTTTTGTGTTTCTTCCACCTTCTCTTCATTGTGGTTCTATCCTCTCTTTTTTCCCCTTGCAGACATGTGTACCTGCACTCTTACCTCCGATGAAAGAAATCTATCCAGGAAATATGGTTGATGACCTTACAGGTACTTTTTGTATCTCTTCCTTTGTTTTTATTTCTGTTTTCATTGGAGTCTTCCCAACTGATAAAAGATGTGGGCAAAATTAGATATTTCTGCCCATTATAGTTCAATGTTGTTTTAGTGGTCGAGTTGCAGATCTGTGAATGAAAGAAAATAAAGTTGAGGCGGCAAAGTGCCCAAAGAATGATTCATTTTATTGCCACTACATTAGGATCACATTAGCTCTTTATAAAAATATTGCTGTGTCTTCCAAGATTTGGTAGAGCCCTGCTGTGTGTGTGTGTGGTCTAATACTAGTGGAAGTACATTCTTGAGGCTTCAACTCCACATAAGTTTGTATAGCTTGAGTTTTACTCTGCATAAGTAGGGTTTTACAAGCAGGGTTTTACTCTGCATAAGTTTGTATAGCTTGAAAAATGAAATATTCTGAGAAAAATGATACCTAGGGAAACCTTTTGCTCGTTCCACTTTTGTAGGCTTGAGTATCAGGAGATACGGAAGTGGATTATGATTTGTCCATGCAATTTTATGGATGTCTTTGCTGACAATTATTTAAGGATATGCACTGGTGCTGTAGGTCAGCTGTCATTCTTGATGTATCATAGATCATAGTGTACAATCACATAAAGCTGGTATTTTATCTTCATTGTAGTTCAAGAAACTTAGTTGTCATGACTTGAAGGTGGTGAAGGCAGAGGGCAGATACGCTGTTTATACAATATCATAAACTGTAAGGAAGGTAATCCTAGCTCTTGCACAGAGAGAAGAGGTGACACGATACCTGTGGGACTCCTGCACTATAGAGCATATGAGAAGTAGATTGTCAAGTAACATGGTTTGAGGGCTATTGATTGGTGGTACTTCAGATAATTAGAGGGGCTTTTACTGTCTGTTTGAAGGTTTTCTAAGTAGGTGTTTGTTCTAGCTGAATTTACAGTAGGGCTTTCCACGAGCAAAATCCAAAGAGAGCTTCTTAAAAATTGTATTATCGAAGTGGTTTCTGGCTCATACGTGGAAAGCAGAGCTGTGCCAATATGCACCTGCTCTTGTGGCAAAAAAGCTATGAGGCTGTGCCTCAATTGTGCTTGAGTCTTGACTACTCGTTCTTCAAAACTGAATTTTTAGTAACAAGTTTCTTTTTGTCTTGACTGCTCGTCGTAGCGATTAAAGAACAAGTTGAAGTACTTTTCTTGCATATTTAAAGGAATGTGGAAGAAGACAATTGCTATACCAGACTAAAACATTTACTCAAAGTAAAATGAAAGTAGAGAGTGACATCTCAAAGGAATGTCACTAATCGAAGATGTAGGAATACACGAATATGACTCTTCTGATGGAATAGACGCCCTAGCCTTACCCCTTGATTTCATATTTAACCTAATTCTCAATTAAGTCCTGATTAATAGGATTTAGTCGCTTTGATGGAGACAAAAATGTAAATACCGAACCTAGTTGCCTGCACCTAGTTTTACTCTCGATAAAAGTGTAGGCTAATAGGAGAGAACTATCGAAGCTGCCTCCTTTGAGGTAATCTGGATGGTACACAAGAAGTTAAAAAGAAAATGCAGGATAGAATCACCGATAATTTATCTTCGGTTGTCAAAGAATTATAGTATCTAGAGGCTTTGGTTTGTAGTTTTGTCTAATATGATCGGTGCAGGTGTGAGGGCTGTTGCAGAGATACATGTTGAAGCAGTGTGCGCTGAGAATATAACAAAGTTTAGATCAGATAAGTCTAGAAAGAGAAATCAAAGTTCGTTGTCTGAGCTTTTCATTTCTTTCCTTGCCAAAGTAAGTCGTCATTTCCTAGTTCTGTCTCATCAAGTAAATCAATACATATGCAAATCAATAAATATGCTATCAGCACTTTGATCCTATTTATTGGTATGTTTCTGTATTTTCTTTCACTATGTTCCTCCTGAATTAGTGGCCACTCAGATTCTATATTAAACACAATGGCTTTTTTCCCCATACGCATGTTGATTAAAATGGATTCTTAGTTTCCATTTGCTGTGAAAAATTTAAGTCGATTGTTTAGGAATTTTAACAAGAATAATAGATACTTTTTTTTTGCCAGTTTTCAGACATTAGTTCGAGGGCATCAGAACAAGGAATCTGCCTATATACTGGACAATGGGAACCTATCGATAGCAATATGAGATGGCAGCCCAAAACTTATGCACTATTTGTACTCTCTCTCTCTCTCTCTCTCTCTCTCTCTCTCTCTCTGGCACTAAAATGCATCTTTCTATTTTCAGCACGGAGCTAATGGTATCACTTTAATGGCTAATGTAGGTGGAGGATCCTTTTGAGCAACCAGCTAATAGTGCCAGGACTGTTAGCAGTAGACAACTAGTGAGGATATCAGAGGTGTTTCAAACAACCCACCACGTGCTAATCTCAGGAAATCAGAATCAGCATTCTCTCATAGCGATGCTAGTCAGACCTCAAGTATCCCAGCTTTTTGCAAGGATGCCTGCCAACCCTAGTGGCTACAACAGTGGCTACATTGCCAGTCCTCGTCCTCAGATGCACTCACCCATGCAAGCTCAATATCAGAATCAACACAGAAGGGTAAATAGGTGCCCTAACGACATCCCGGTCAACAGATCATTCAATTCATCTCAGGGTCGAGGCCAGCAATTCTGGAGGCCAAGATCTGATAAATAAAGTAGAATCATACGAGAAATATCATGTGAGGATTCAGTTCAAAAGTCTGAATGAGTTTTTTTTTTTCCTTCTAAATCTCTTTCTGCCATTTGGAAGGCCATAGCATTGAGAAGGGATTTAGAGGATTTTGGTCAATTGCAGATTTAAGGGAAAGTAAAGGATTGCGTAGTAGTGATTACTTTTTTGGGAATTTTTTTATGAACATGGCAAAAAAGCAAAGAAAAAAACTCTACTTCTCCCTTGTTGATGCTCTGTGTTTCTATAGGATAGCATTTGACAATTGAATCTCGATGTCTTGTGAGGTTTTTTAGCAGTAACCTTGAGGTTAGCTTTTGCAATTTTTATCGTATTTTCCCTCATAAGCATGTGATGACAATCAAGCTAAAACCATTGTCGTCATTATTCATGCTGGACGTTATCTATGATATGGGATTGCGCATGTAATGGTGTAAATGAAAATTGAAAAGGCAAATAGTTTCACGTTCATGCAGGATGAATATAAACTTCTATAGTCAACTAGTTGCTTCTACGTTCACAACAGGACGAGGCACCAGCACCCTTCCCACCACCTCTCCTCTCATCCTCTCCTTATCCCCCAAAACTCTTTATTCTCAACACCTACGGAGTCAGTTCTGCCATCCCGGTCAACTCCGGAGACAATGTTTCAATTCCTGACTTTGGAGGGGGACCAGAACACAGGTCTAGCGACGATGGCATTCAATTTCGAACACCAAATAAGGGGGCTGTTTTCTTTATCCTAGTTTTTAATTTTTTTCCATCCTCCTTTGTGGATCGTTTCTCTTATTTTATTGTTTTGAATCCCTTAGAGTTGTATTCATTCGTAGACTTCATGGGTTTCATTGATGCTGCATTTTTCTAGCTTCGAGCTTTTTATGTTCTGGATTCTCTACCACCTCACGTTTGACTGACACTAACCCCAACTTGATTTCAGCGTGCTTAGAGCATGAGGGGTGATAGTGATTTGGCTTCTTTCCAATCTTTGTGATGAAATTCTCTTGTAAGTGCTGTTGAGCTTTTCTAATGATAAAAAAGTACAGATTTGTCTCAGCTGCTTCCGAGAGAGTTGCAATTACTGGATTTCCAAGAGCTTGATTTGAAGTGTTAACTGTGTGTTTAGTTTATTTCTTAGTAAGGGTATTCTTTTAATTCTCTTGGTTGATAAGTATAAATACTATGGAAGGTGTAGAAGCCAGTGAACGCTTCTTTCTCCTTTCCTTTCAATCTTCTTCTCTGCCTCTCCTCTCCTAATAAACCCTAATTCCATATTATACAATTTAACTTGGTATCAGAGCCTCCTGATTCAACCCTAATACATACCTAAATCTTCCGGCGACGATACTGAGATAACCATATGTGCTGACGTCATCTTTCCGTATGATGACGTCAGCGTGACCTCATCGTTCCGTACGGACGTCAGCCATCGACGAACACATGGCTTGATTCGTCGCGATCTCGTGGTAATATTGGTGAGTTTTCTGGAATTTTTGGCCTTCGTCTTAAAGGTCTTTCGATTTTTGGAAGATTTACGACCTTTTTTGAAACCATTTTTTCGATCTGAAATTCTGGGCATGCATCGAAGCCTTCGCTGCTTGAAACCTCTTCTATGGGTGCCGAAATACTCCCTTGGTGATAGCTCCATGGTGGGTTTGCTCGATTTGTGAGATTTCGACCTCGTTTTGGTTGCTTTATGGCATTTCGCTCTGATTCGGACCAATTTCTGCTGCAATACCTTCTCTACTGTCTTGAACAGGATCTGTAGTTGTGTTATGATCACTGTTTGCTGCCTTCTTTTTTGAATCTGGTGTGTTGCTGGTTGTTTGGTCATTGCTGCTGTTTGGTCGCTGAATATTGTGTGACACGAGCTGATTTGTTTGTTCTTTTGGGATCCCTTGTGGCTATTTATTTATTTTTTTGTGCTCACCATGACTGAAAGTACTTCGACGTAAGGTAAATCAGTGTCTGATCGTAAACCATCGTCTGGATGGCCTAGGTATGCTGATTTGCCTAGATCCATTACATCAAAAAACTTGATGGTCTGAATTATTTGTCATGGGCTCATGCCGTGAAGGTTTATCTCCGTGGGCAACAACAAATGAAATATATTACTGCTCCTCCGCCTCCCAAAGACGATGCGACATTTCTTGATTGGGAGCAAGAGGATTCTTTGATTATGGGCCAGCTATGGCATAGTTTGGAACCTCAAGTGGCCACCACAGTTGAGTTTTGTGATACATCGAGACAGATTTGGGTTGCCCTTGCCGACTCTTTTTCCCAGCAGAGTAATATTTCAAGGGTTTTTGATCTTTACGAGCAGATTTTCACTATTAAGCAGTCTGGGAAGCCCCTGGCTAAGTACTATAGTGCTCTTAAGAGTTTGTGGGATCAGTTGTTGCAGCATCGTCCATTTACAACTGATTTAGACCAACAAAAGCTGCATTGGGAGGATTTCATGCTTTCTTCATTGCTCTTTAGTGTAGATTCTGATCTTAAAGGGTTCAAAGATCAAATACTTCTAGTGAGACTCTACCTACTGCCGCCAATGCATATTCTCGCCTATCTCGTTCTTCTTTGGGCCAGTCATCTAGTGCACCTCGTTCTGTTGCTTTGCCAGAGTCTTCTGCCTTAGTTTCTCACAGTGGTACCCGTGGTAATTTTCGTGGACCTGGAAGCAGCGGTGGGGGTGGTCGTCATTCTGGTGGTGGTAATTTTCGGTTTGATAATGGTGGTGGTGGTAATTTTCGGTTTGATAATAGTGGTGGTAGTCGTCATTCTCGTGGTAATCATCGTGGTGGTGGTGCTGGCCGTGGTGATCGCAAATGTGATCATTGTAATGGTACTAATCATACCGAGCCTTATTGTTGGAAGAAGTATGGTAAACCAGATTATGTCCACCAAGTTTTCGATAGCCAGGACACAACCCACACCTCATTTATCCGCTGTTTGTTCGAGTTATCCTCCTACTTCTGATTCTCATGATGCATTCACTACTCAGGTTACAGAGTTGGTACAGACCCTTCGTTCGGCATTACCCTCCTCTTCTTCTACTGCTACTTTAGCACATTCAGGTAATGTTGCATGTACAGCCCTTACGCCTCCGTCTTGGATTCTAGATTCTGGTGCTAGCACTCATATGTCTGGTAATTCCTCTATTTTCTCTGATTTGAGTCCTATTAACCACCATATTGTTTTAGCGGATGGTTCATCTCGGCCTATTCATGGAAAAGGAGTACTTCATCCCACTCACTCCTTCTCTTTACCTTCTAGTCTCTATGTTCCTAACTTTCCCTTCAATTTACTCTCTGTTAGTCAGTTGACTAGAGCTTTACATTGTTCAATAACATTTTCCCCTACCTCTTGTGTCTTTCAGGACCTCAAGACCCAGAAGATGATTGGTTCGGGGCATGAGAAGGATGGCCTTTATTTTTTGGATGTTGATCGCACCTCACCTCTCACCTCTACAGCCTTGAGTGCTATGATTTCTCCACTTCAGTGGCATTTTCGGTTGGGTCATCCCTCTGTGGCGAAGCTTAAGTTAGCTATTCCAGCTTTGAGTCGTGTGTCTAGTTTAGAGTGTGAAGCTTGTCAATTTGGCAAACATCATCATAGTTCTTTTCCAAGTAGTAGTCATGGTCGTCAGTCCTCGTCTTTTGACTTAGTCCACACGGACATATGGGGTCCCTCTCGAACTCCTAGTATTACTGGTTATCATTATTTTTTTGTTTTTGTTGATGACTACTCTCGTATGACATGGTTATTTTTGTTGAAACAACGATCTGAATTACCATATGTTCTGTCTAAGTTTTATAATGAAATCTTTACTCAGTTTGACAAGCGTATTAAAATTGTTAGATCTGATAATGCCATGGAATATATACAGTTTGCTGTTAATTCTTTTTGTGTGGATCGTGGTATTATTCATCAGACTAGTTGCAGTCACACTTTTCAGCAAAATTGTGTTGCTGAACGCAAGCTTTGTCATTTGTTAGATGTTGCCCGTACCATTTTGTTTCATATCCAGGTTCCCAAACATTTTTGGAGTGATGCCGTTCTCACTGCCTGTTACCTGATTAATCGTATGCCGTCAGTGGTTCTAAAAGGTAAATCTCCATTTTCATTGCTATACCCTACTTGCTCACCCATTCCTCTCACCCCTAAGGTATTTGGGTGTGTTGCATTTGTGCATGTTGTTGACCCCGATCATGATAAGTTATCCCCCCGAACTCGTAAATGTGTTTTCCTTGGGTACTCTCGTATCCAGAAAGGATATAGATGTTACCATCCCGAGTCTCGTCGCTTCTTTGTTAGTGCCGATGTTACTTTTTTTGAGTCAACCTCTTACTTTACTTCCGCTGGTTACAACTTGTCCTCCGACCTCATTAGTTGTCATGATGGGGAGTCCTCCACCATATTGCCTACTCTTCCTATGCCAAAATCTAGGTCTCCCTTTTCTGAGCCTCCTTTACAGGTGTATCAATGGAAAAAGACTAGAGATATTGTTTCTTATGGCCGGTCCCTTCCTTTTCTCCGTCAGAGGTTCCTGCTTCCTCCCTTGCTCTTGATGATCCAGATAATTTACCTATTGCCTTGCGTCGAGGTAAACGCTCTTGTACTTAACATCCCATTGCTAAGTTTGTTTGCTATGATCATATCTCACCTTGCCTCCACTCATTTGCTTGCACATTGTCTTCTATTTCTATTCCCTCGTCTTATAAGCAAGCTATGTCTATTTCGGGTTGGAAACATGCTATGGATGAGGAAATGAGTGCTCTTCGTAAGAATTAGACTTGGGAGCTTACTACTCTCCCTCAAGGGAAACAGACAGTTGGTTGTCGTTGGGTGTACACAATAAAGTATCTCCCGGATGGTTCTATTGAGCGTCTTAAGGCGCGCTTGGTGGCTAAAGGCTACACTCAAACCTATGGTGTCGATTATTTGGAGACATTTTCTCCTGTGGCTCACCTAAATTCTGTTCGGATTCTTCTCTCAGTTGCTGTCAGTCGATCTTGGCCTTTGTATCAGCTTGATATTAAAAATGCATTTCTTCATGGTTATCTTCAAGAAGAAGTGTATATAGAGCAACCTCCTGGTTATGCTATATCTAGTAGTGCACCTCTTGTTTGTCGTTTGCACAAAGCTTTATATGGTCTCAAGCAGTCTCCGCGTGCTTGGTTTGATAGGTTTAGCTCCGTTCTGCTTGCCTATGGATTTCGACGGTCTACTTCTGATCATTCCGTATTTGTGCGTCACTCTTCTGCTGGCATTGTTGTCTTGATTGTCTATGTTGATGATATCATTATTTCTAGCGATGATTCTGTTGGTATTGCTGACCTCAAGCATCATCTAGGTCAGCAATTTTGTGCTAAGGACTTAGGTTCTCTTCGCTACTTTCTTGGGATTGAAGTTGCTCGTTCCTCGAAAGGTATTTCCCTCTCTCAAAGGAAATATGTGCTTGATCTTCTTTTTGATACTGGTCTTCTAGGAGCTCGGCCTGCTGACACTCCTATGGATTCTACTGTTAAGCTTGATGCTGACCAAGGCGATCTCTTTGCCGATGTTGGTCGTTATCGGCGCCTTGTTGGAAAATTAATTTATGTCACTGTTACTCGTCCGGACATTACCTACACTGTGGGCGTAGTTAGTCAGTATATGCATGCCCCTCGCCAACCACACTTTGAGGCTGTGTGTCGTATCTTATGCTATTTAAAGAGTGCTCCAGGTCGCGGGTTGTTGTATCGGCCATCTACATCCATGTCTGTGACTAGGTATAGCGATGCCGATTGGGCCGGTAGTCGCTCTGATAGGCGGTCTACTTCTGGCTATTGTACATTTGTTGGCGAGGATCTTGTTACTTGGCGTAGTAAAAAACAACATGTTGTTGCCCATTCTAGTGCTGAAGCAGAATATCATGCTATGGCTCATACTGCTTCTGAAATGTTGTGGGTTCATTCTTTCCTATTGGACTTTGGCATTACTGTTCCTAGACCCATGGAGATGTTTTGTGATAATCAAGCTGCCATCTTCATTGCTAGCTACCCAGTCTTCCATGAGCGCACCAAGCATATCGAAGTTGATTGCCACTTTATTCGAGATTTATTGTTGCAGAAGCGTATTGTCACCCCGTTTGTTCGTTCTGAGGACCAACTAGGTGACATTCTCATGAAGCCCCTCGCTCGTACTTCCTTTCAGCAGTTAACCTTCAAGCTGGGCATGTTTGATCTCTATGCTCCAGCTTGAGGGGGAGTGTTAAGTGTGTGTTTAGTTTATTTCTTAGTAAGGGTATTCTTGTAATTCCCTTGGTTGATAAGTATAAATACTATGGAAGGTGTAGAAGCCAGTTAACGCTTCTTTCTCCTTTCCTTTCAATCTTCTTCTCTGCCTCTCCTCTCCTAATAAACCCTAATTCCATATTATACAATTTAACTATCCTCATGCACATAAAGAAAATAAAGCTAAACAGCGTTTCAATCTTGTTAGTATTAAAAGAATGGTTTAAGAATACAAGCACAAAAATGAAAGAAGAATCCCCTAATATCTGCCTAGATTTTCCAGTCAGTTAGGGTGAAAAGAAACTATAAAAAATGCTAGAACTTTGAAATTCTACACACATTATACACGAGTCAACCACATTATTGTCGATATGTTGAAGAAATTGTCACAGCCATTGCAGCAGCAGAGTTGCCTGATCCCAAAGAGCTTCCTCTCCACAATCTTTAACACATCCAAGTGCCATGTCAATATTGGTTAAGAATTTCTGATCTCCATTTTCACAAGAGATGACATAATTGAATTAGATTCACATCCTATTACTTCAACCCCGTAATTAGTGTTTATCACATGTCAGGATCCTATAACTTGCGTGGGGCCCCTCAGAAGTGTCCCTCAACGCAACATGCCAACCCATGGCCTTCCCAATTTCTTGAAGTTCATCCATTACACCAACAGAATCACTGATGTATATGCGTCCACCTGGTCTTAGAATCCGGTCCATTTCAAGCATAATGCTAGAGACATTACATCTGAAATAGGAAATTGAGAAATTATGGGCTAAATACTAAATGGTTCAGAGATGTTACATTTGTGAAATGGTGAAAAAAAAAATGATACTAATAGGGAGTAGACTGTACCTTTTTCGCTCAATAGAGAAGAAGCCAGCCGCATGCAATAGATCATAGGTTCTTGGGTATGTGTCAAATGGCTCACACCTATGAAATACAATCTCTTATATTTAAAAACCGAAATCAGTTTGCTCAACATCACAGCTACTGGTGAACTAGATAACACACGATCACAATATTATGGCTTAGTCAATCAACAACATTATAATTAAGGATTCACAGCCAAATCAACAATGGAGGACAACCAAAACGTGCCTATCTGTTTTTCCTTTAGCTTTTCTTTTGTTATAGTTGTTGTGTGTGTGCGTGTGGTGGTAGAGTTTGTTCCAGTCATGCAGAACTCCTAGAAGCCCCCGATCATAGATAACAGGTAATGTGTTTCGGCCACTACCAGGAACAACATTTAGAACCCAGCAATCAAGTTGATGTTCTATCAATGCCCCTGCAAATCTGCAAAAACAAATAAGTTAAGCACAAAAAATAAGATCACTTTACAGGAAAATCTAGGAATTGCACAATGTGACTGCACATCAATTGTGTATTGACAAATAGTTTGGTATATGTAGGAAGCAACAACAAATCGCAAATAAAATCCATTACCCTCCAAAATCGGCTCTCATGTCCAGCACATTTCTAAGTTTGTAGCTTTTCCAATGTAATACACGAACGTAACTTGCAATTATTTCACTCCAGTATTTTGATTCGGCCCTGAAGAGCTCTCTTCTTGATATGTAGGCATCCATTTGTATGCTCTGGAGTCTGTCAGGAGGATTATGAAGTCGTGCAGGCCATGTGGTAACATTTGATCCGGCCCCATCATCAGGTAGTCAAGTGATACATGCTTTCAAATCAACATACCTAAAAGCAAGAAATTAAATTAGGATCTTAATCCATGGTTTGCAACAGACAGCAGATACATCGTGTAGCACCGGCTTTCAAAATGTGTATATGAATGTACCAACAAATACCAAGTCCCTTTTCTAACATACACACATAATCATAGAGGTTTCATCGACCTATTCCTCTTTATATGTCAAAAGTATAGCCTGATTTCACTTTCAGCTTTGTACTTATTCCATACATGTTTCTGTAGTATACAGGCTATTAATCCACCAAACAAGTATGTATCGAAACAGCTATAGGTGGGAAAGTGTATCACACATGGCAAGTCACTTGATAATCATTAAAGGGGATTGACCCCACCACCATAGGATATAAGCTTTTGCCCCATGACATTGCCTTGGCACTCATCACTCCGCTCAAGAATGACATGCCAGTAATATGTAGCATTGCCTTGGGTGTGAACAGGGTTGAGTAGCCCTCCTTGGGTTTTGCACCTAAATGACGGGATGTCCCAAGACTCCCAACAACCCACAAGCTGCATGCAGCATCACGAAGCATGGATTGGCGGCTAGAATTGATATATTGTTCAAGTTGCTTGGAACTTGGGTCCACTTTAACCAATTTAGACAAAAGAGAGGCCTCGGCAATAAGACAAAGTTAACCAGTACATATCATACCACGATAAGGTATACCTACCCACTACAACTCAATGACATAAACCTCAAGATCCATGGCCCTCCCTTCGTATAAAATTTTTCACCGCCAAACAAGAATCCGAGAACCATCACTGTTGCATGTTAGGAGATTTCTCCCTCACAACCACTCTCTCAAAGGGTTACGAAACTCTAATGGTGTTGCATCATGCTGTACCTACCATGGTTCGCAGAGGGCTGCTGGTCTGCCCACTTAAAAAACAACCGTCTACAAATCATGAACTATGAGCTACTTGTGAATGAGCCCAGTGCCAACACCCACTCTTGGGTTCAGAAGGAAGCAACCCTTTTTTTTCCTACCAACATATTCCTCTCAAACCTGGACATGAACAGTTGGGTTGAAGCATCAATTCAATAAACTATAAGGCGGGATAATACTAGCCCAAGAGCTCAAGTTGTCTCAGTTTTAACTGCTTCTACAGATACACAAGGCCAATCAATTTCTGATACCAATGACTAGACAAGAAACTATAGTAGGTCTAAACCTATACGTCAATTTAGCATGTGGACTACTTGAATCACAAGCAGAAAATCAGAACTAGGATAGTAGTAGATAATACCAAACATTGTCCCGGTCATCCTTTGAGTCACAAAGCGGAGGTCGGGTTCCTGCCTTGCGACTTAAATAGCAACTGTTGTTAGAGGGCTTCTGCCAAATTGCAATATAACGCTCCTTCTTCACAAGATTCCAACAAAGGCGACTGGAAAGGTTAACCATTTCTGAAAACGAAGGAAGATACAAATTGGCAAGTCACATCAAAGGCACATGTTGCATAACCAGTTGCAAATTGCTCAGTCACCAATTTGGGGAGTTAGAGTCACATCTAGATTCAAGGAGTTTCTGATGTCATCAGTCAAAATAAAAGCACAAGGCACTTTGTAAGCAATCGGAAATGAATACAGTAATGGAATGCAAACTAAGGTGCAGAATTGTGCATAGAAGGATATACTAGAAAAAGAGGTGCCACTATTCCATATTTGGAGTCAAACTCATAAAATTTGATTAACAGCTCAAATATTCGACATACAAATTGTGCAGGGTAATACCTTCCCATTGCTCTTCTAAGAGGGGTTCATGCTTATAAACAGGTTGTGCTGCCCAAGCAAAGTATCCTCCTGCCCTTAGTACCCTGTTGACCTCAAGCAGCAAGATTCCATCTTCACGACAAGAAAGAATGACAAGAGGCATGATAAGAATATGTCCCCTATTTGATCATCAACAGCACAATTTTTGCCACAGTTCTTTACAAAATAAAAGTTCAACTCGAATAAATAAACCACAGGTCACTTCAATAATGGATTACCCAAACAAAAACAACATGCCACTTCGTAAATAAGAACAGATGGCACGGAACAACTAGACTATGACTAAATTAATGCAGAAAATGATGATTGCACATTGTCCATGCGCGCTTGCAAGTTGACGATCAAAGTATTGATCGGCTTTAATACAACTTTAGATGGAAGTGTAATATAAGAAATTAGGCTACAACAAGAATTACATATACATGGTGATTTCCAAACTAAAATTCTTAATATATCAAAATAAAACTCCGAAAAACTTCCATTATAGACACCATATATGTGAACCTCCCACATTGGTTAATAATAACCTCCAAAACAAATGTATGAGCCCAGGCAGCCTCTCCAATCATTGTCAATTCGCTTTTTCATTATGATCCATACGTTATGGATCCTTTATTTACCTCTCTACGTGCGGGTTAGGGGTCACAAGTGTAGGGTAGTGTTGGAGCTTGTCCCACATGGGTTAATAATAGCCTTCGAAACTAGTATATTAGCCTAGGCAGCCTCTCCATGCAAGGCCAATTTGTTTTGAGTTGGATGCTTTAACAGGGGCCGACGTAGGATGTTCTTTTTTTGGATGGCTCTCACAAGCTCATGAATCAGGGCGTTGCAGACAAAATAATCGAACAAATGGAAACACTCACATGATACAATTCGTAACACAAAAACCTATTCGAAAATTATAGTAATAATTTTCCATCAAGAATTTGATGTGATACAAATCCTAAGGTAATAACTGTCCACTTTGTGAAGAATTGACGGAACATAGAGCATTAGGACTTGTATCTGACATTCACTAAGCAGTTTGTACACGAGGCCGTACATTGAGCATCAAGACTGACTAAAAAAACCCAATGTTGAGCTTCCATCCACGAGCTTGTACAAGTCGGCTCTAGTATCTGTATACAAGTCAGTCCATTGCCAATGTCACTGGTACAACACATTAATGAGGAACTCACTTGGCGAGATAATCTTATTAAACCACTGGGAAATTCTGTAAGTAGTCTGTAAGAGGTCATTTTTTCTAAGATGTACTCTGGTGCTAGATTAGAAACTAAAATTCTTTTCTACAGTCCTACCCAACAGAGATAACGAGTAATTATGAGAGGGAAAAAAATACCATCACGAATCCAGTTAATTCTACATCTAGAACAATGTATCAAGTCAAAAGCCTGACTCAGATACAATAACTGCCGCGTTGGTAAAGTTGCCACCATTGCAGGTACTCCTCCCTCAAGTGCGAATTGAACCTAATTCTCATGTACATCTTTCGGTGCTACAGACATTGTAAGCACATTCCGTGATAATAGATACGCACCAAAACTCGCAACACCGCAACCAACATCCATGGCAACTCGAGTATGCTGACCAAAAGCTATATCAGGAACCATCTACACATCCAAATACGAAAATGACAATCAGAAAGACAAGAACCTCGAACATCAAACCAAACAACCAATTTCACTACCAAGTGGTATTGTTATACTTATAACTTAAGAACCTTCGAAATCTGATCCAAATATTGATCTGCCTCATGTATGAACTGTGTACCACCTCCAGGAAACTTGAATTTGAATTTATCTATAGAAATCCAATTTTGACCCCCCTTGTCTTCAACTAGACGTGCATGGGGAACATTGCTGAACCATACCTGCATTAAAGTGCATTTGCAATAACTTGCTTATAATCCATCCACCGCATAGTTTACCTAAACAGGTGGTATCATCTCAATACTATCCATCAAAAAAAGAAAACAAAGATTCTGAACTAAATTTTCATAATCAGCCAGTAATTTGGATTCCTCCACAGGGCACCCTAAACTGCATATGCACTTCTCAAAATAGTGTATTTTATGGAATTATTCCATCCGATAAACAGGAAAGAGCATCAAATACAGCTAGGCAAGCATTTGGTTGATTGGAATGAACGGAAATGGTCATTCCTCTATAATTCTCATTTGGATTTTTTTTCCAATTACGATGGAAAAGCATACTTTACCCTATCCACGTCCCAACCAATCAAAATGGGTATCTCCCTCTCTATATGATTTCAACACAGCACTTAATGCTGCTACACAACCACTAAGCCAATTGCCACAAAATGTATGTGTCCACATCCCTTCCCGTCCGCACCTCCCCTTTTCCGATTGAATTTCGATGATCTGAGCCATTCAATGTGATCAGAACGTGATTTTAAGGGTACCAGCGTAAAATCGGCAAAAAAAATGATCGGGAAAGGCTTCATCCAAACAGTTTTTGTATATATTTTATTGAATGGTTCCATAAAAAACTGCTCAAATTAAGCCATTCCCGATTTTTTTTTTTTTGCCGATTTCTAGCGGATACCCTTAAAATCACGTTCTGAACACATTAAGCGGCTCAGATCATCGAAATTCGATCGGAAAAGGAGAGGTGCGGACGGATGCGGACAAGTAGGGGTTTAGACTTGATCCGAACTGTGTGAATATATATATATATAGTCCCCATCAGATAAGGGCGCCCTTACCATATTAAGTTGCGGACCTCCCATTTTTTTATCAAATTTCAATTATCCGAGCCGCTCAATGTGTTCAAAATGTAATTTTAAGGGTACCCGTGAAAAATCAGCCAAAAAAAAATACCGGAAAGGGCTTTATTCGAGCAGTTTTTATTTGAACCGTTTGATAAAAAACAAACAAAAACGACTCGGATGAAGCCCTTTCCAGTCATTTTTTGCTGATTTCTCATAAATACCCTTAAAATCACATTCTGAAGACATTAAACGGCTCGGATCATCAAAATTCGATCGGAAAATGGGAGGTTCTTACCTTAACAAACAAACGGTATCATCAATCACCAATCTAGGTGAATCCTCATTCCTTCGAGGCCAAAAGATGACCATTTCGTCCCGAATCTGTCTACGAAAACCAAACACTATCTTAGGTCAGCAAATTAACACAACAAATACTACCTCATCATGACTTCTCAGCGAGGGGATCGGGGTTCTATAACCCTTAGAGCAAGTATATCAGATTAGGTAAAATTTGAGCCAAAATTGCAAGTGAACAGTGCACATTTTTCCTTTTAACTACCCATATCTCTTTCAATACCACATCAATACTATTTATTTTACCTATTCTCTATTAAAATAATACTTTGTTTTTCTTTTTCTTCTTTTCTTTTTACTATTCTTCTTTTTGTTGGAGGAGAGAAAGAGAAGCTAGAAGAGAGAGAAAATAATATTAAATGTATAAATGGTGAATAGTTCTTAGGTAAATTTACCTAAGTACTATTGCAAAATTTATTTTACCTAACCTTAAAAGGGACTATTGCTAACTTGGTGCAATGCTTATTTTAGGTTTTTGCTTAGGTAAAATACCTAAGATGCTATTTTCCCTAATCTAGTGTACATGCTCTTAGGAGCCGGAAGCAAGCAGTCCAACCCCTTCCCTTTCTCCGGACAATGCCGCTCGAACCTCTCGCCTTTCTCCGTCGACTCCAACCCCCGCATCACCTCCACATTGTCCAAACACGATATATACTCCCTCATGCTCTCCTTACACCGCCCAAACTTCTTAACCACCGCCCTACTCTCCTTCACCGCTTCCGTCTTGTTCTCACTCCCACAATCCTTTGCAATGCCCGAGTCAAAGTCCCTGACTTCGAAATCGTCCCTCATCGTCCCGTTCTCATCCACTATCCCAAACCTCTGCACCACCGGCGGCGGAGGCATGGGAAACGATTTGGGGCCGACGGCGGTGGAATTGAAGCTACGGTTTGGGTAGTGGTGTTGGTGATGAGGGAGGAGATGTCGAAGGATTTGTTGTGGTTTGGGGAGAGATAGACAGTGGGGGTGGTTTAGGTTTGGAATGAGGGGAGAGGGTTTTGGCGGGAGTTGAAAAAGATGAGTTGTTGGTAGCCATCGGATGACCAGTGCTTGCCGAAGTAGAAGAAAGCGAGGGATATGAAGAGGTAAGTTGAGATCTTTATGAAGGTGAAGGATTTGAAGAGATCTCTATAGGAGAAGAATGCTTTCATTCTTTGATTCGATACTGCCTCAGATCTAATCTCTCTCTCTCTCTCTCTCTCTCTCTCTCTCTCTCTCTCTC
>BPLS01000576.1:403161-484354 GCA_019656275.1 Rhododendron kiyosumense
CTCTCTCTCTCTCTATATATATATATATATATATATATATTACACACACACTAGCGAATGCCCATGCCTAAAGGCATAGCGCAACACATTTTGAAGACAACTAAAGCTACAGGTCAAATAATGAGCAAAGGGAGGCTATGTTGAAAAAAATAGATAGGAATACAGTAAAATATGACATATGTGCAGGTCAATCGAGATGCAAAAAATATTCAGGCAGGTAAAAAATATCCCAAATCCTTAAATCACCCAACACACGTAATAAAACCGAATATATATTTGTAAAACTTAACCTAACAAATAAAAATTCCTTATGAAATTTCCAATTTATTAACAAAGCTCTTATCATGACGACCCCATTGTTCTTTTGTCAGTACTCGACATTCCTACATAAATAAGATTAAGAATTATTAAATTCATCACAGAATATGGACCGATTTTTGTACAATCTAGGTATGACAATGAAGAAAAAGGATAACTTATCACCCTCACAATCTTTGTAATTGTTTATTACTTTTGGAAAGGTGCCAACACTCTTCTGACCAATCAACTTTTAAAACGAAAGTCACCATAAAGGCACCATGGTCAAGGCACCGTGGTCAATGGAGCAGGAATAATGAACACGTATGAGCTCCCATAATATTTAGAAATATAGTCTTTGAGCATTTGCACCCCATTATCTTGGCAAAACACTAAGCAAATAAATGTACTGCAATATTATATAGATTTTATACAGTGTTATATACTCCCTTTTAAGTATTTACCTTTAACATTAATTTTTTCAGACGTGACACATTGTAAGATAAATTCTCCCTTCGTATCCTCCAGCAAGAGTTCTATTGAGCCAATGGAGTCTTTCACGACCATCTTGACATTATACCTAAAATGCATGTATGGATTGAGTGGTTTGAATCCAAAAGACAACCAACGCTCAGATTTGTCTCCTACATAAATCTACACCCTCCATTCAGCAATGGTTGGCCCGTAAATACTTATCCTTTTCTGAGCAATTTCTAATCACACAAATACCCCGTATACGCCTTCCTCTCTCCCTGTCTCTCTCTGCGCCTCCCCCCCTCCATCTCTCTCTCTCTCTCTGTGTGCCGCCTTTCCCCTCCGCCACCGCCTCCTCTTCCGCCGCCCTCTCCGCGCGGCCGACACCCCTGCTTATCCGCACCTCCGCTACTATCTCTGTGCTTTAATCTGATTCCAGGTAACCTAACGATTTTAGAAGTTGTATTCTCATTCTTTAAACCGATTATACTTCTGTAACCTAACATTATACTTCTGTAAGTGCATGAATGTTGGAAAACATCTTAAAGATTCTCTGAAAATGGATTAAAGATTCGCACTTGAAGCATTGGCTGGGATCTTACTGAAATTTACAAGATCTTAAATTACTGAAATTTGCAAGACCAAAGTTTGAGATCATAATCGTAAAAATTGTATAGCTGGTAATTGGGACACTTTGCAACGTGGGTCGTTCCTTATTTTCATACTTTGAGCGCTTGCCTTGGTAAGAGCATGTTCCTTAGTTTAATGCATCCAAGGTGTTTGTAAAAATGCCTCATGCAAATGGAATTGAGACGGGAGATTGAAATTGCTCTGTCATAGTTGAAGTGAACAATAGATAACCAATTGATGCAAAAATCCCTAGAGTTTTATTTGCTCTGTCATGAGAATGAGTGCTCGGATGTATGCATATGTGTCCATTTAACCTCCCTTTTTCCTTATCTTTTCGTCGTTTGAAGAGAGAAACAGAAAACTTCAGGTTTTAAATCATTACCACTTCCCCGTGAGCCTTTTACTGCTCATATCCAATCAGTTCAAACAGGTAATGAACTGAACAATAGACCAAAGCACGGTTTGAATCATTACCACTTCCCCGAGAGCCAATTACCAAATCATATCCAATCAGTTCTATAGTTTAAGGAATTATGTTGAGAGGAGATTTATTTATGTCCAATCATGAACATCATCTTTTTTCCTCACAATAGTTATGTCCAACTTTTTTGTCTCATGGTTCTTCTATTTTGTAGGGGTGTAGCGCGTGAAAATAATTTCAGCGTTGCAGTTTGTTGATATAGCGCGTGAAAATAACTTTTCTGTCTCATGGTTCTTCGCCCATATGTTCTGATCATATCTCCTCCAAGATCTATGTTCAAGTCTTTTTTTTCGTTCCCAGTTACTTCACTCATATGTTCAGATCATAACTCCTTCAAGATTAATCTGATTGTGGGTGTGTTGTTAATTATGGCTTGCAGACTTCTTCAGAGGTAACAACCGTGGAGAAAAGAAGGTGGACTCTCAATGACCGACATCAAAAAGCCTCTCGGAAGGTGTACTCTCAATGACTTTGGCAAGGGAAAAGAGGGTCAGTGATCTTGACTTCTATTTTATGTGTTAGATATGCAAAGTTTCAAGGTTGGGCCTTTTTCTTATTTGAGTATGTGTTGCTTTGTCATGTATCGGTTGGTACATGCTGCTTATCTCTTGAATTTAATTTTTCCAACAAAATTGTTTGCTAGCTCCTTAGAAATCCTAACGAATATTGTGATATTTGAACTCTCTTACTATTTAAGGTGTTCAACGTGATTGTGCAATTGTATTTGTGTTCATTTTCAGTTGATGGGCAAATTAATCTATTTCATTCTGGACAGAGCAATCACTAAGGTGCTTTCCAAGAGCCAAGGGGTTGCTAGGAAGTCATATTGGGTGAATGTAGAAAAGCCACAACAATATCATATTGTCGATTCTAAGGTATCTATTTCGATCGTCTCAGGCGATGGGACCGGTTTTTTTCTTAATGTTCATATCTTAGGCGGCGGGACCATTTTTTTACTTTATTGTTGTTTGTTTTTGTCTGGCCCATTTGTAATTTTGGATAGTTGCGAACTTACTGTTATGTTGCGTTGTGGCTTTAAGCAAGAGGAATTCCTACTAATATGCTTGGTTTTTTTTTTTTTTTCATAGTTGGGTTCGTTTGGCAATGGTTGATATATTGCACGTGAGTCCAATGTCTATTTGTGTGTGCGATCGTTTGAGCCGTGACTTCAAGCACGGGAATGAACCTAATTTAAAAAAACTGATCTTCCCGTATAAATCAGCTTCGTTGGCGGAAGTGGTCAATAGTTTTATAATTCATTTTAGTTCTATTCAAAATGTGTTACGCCGTTCCTTCAGGCACGGGCATTCGCTAGTATATCTATATAATAAGGGAGGTTTGGGTTTGAATCCAAAAGACAACCAACACTCAGATTTGTCTCCTACATAAATCTACACCCTCCATTCAGCAATGGTTGGCCCGTAAATACTTATCCTTTTCTGAGCAATTTCTAATCACACAAATACCCCGTATACGCCTCCCTCTCTCCCTGTCTCTCTCTTCGCCTCCCCCCCCCCCCCCCCCCCCCCCCACTCAGGAATGCCGTCTGTACGAATTGAGTGGTTAACATATAATTTGCTCTTCACGCAGGTGCTAAAGTACAAATCTAGAAGTTAAAATACTAAAATCATTAGATTAGTATTTTTGGAGAAAAAAAAGTTCATATCGGTTCAGTGTAGTATTACCATGAAAATAGTTGACCTTCAACCCCGTAGCAAACAAAACATTATTAAGGTGCAGAGTTTCATGCAGATGCATCCCATCTCTTATTGCAAATTCATTCCACAAAGTGAGTCAAACAAACGTCATATTGTTATCAATGTGTCAATAGAATAGAGATTAAATTCACATTGTAGTAATAACATTTTTACGCGAAAAAATGAGTTATAGTAGTATACCTTTTATCAAGCAATACCACATCTCTAACAATAGATTATTCCTGTTTAGTACTTCGACATTCAGTGACAGTAACAACCAACCCAACCACATTTAAAGAATAACATATATAACAACAACAAAAATATGTGTAGCAGCAACTTTAAGAAATTAGAATGTCGTTTAGCTAATTTACTCTCAATTTTTCTTGACAAAATAAAGATAGAAGATATGTCAAAGGGAAACCCACGAATCTTTTTCTCCATTGCCCACATGTGTTGGCTTCCCTTTGCTGGTCATTGCCTAATGCAAGGGAAAGGACAAACAAATTAAAAAATATATCACAAACCAAGATTGGAAAGAAAAAATTGGACGGAAGGATATGTCACTTATCAAACAAAAAATTACCTATTACTGTAACAATTGGTCCTTCGTAACATGTCTGATTGCAATTCAAGTGGTTTGGAAATGCCTTTTATCCAAAGGCAGTGCACCCAATTCACTCGATAGCAGACATCAGGCAGTAGAGAGGCTTCGTAAAGTGGGTCGTGCTATAACAGGCATAAGAGAACAAAGACCACGAGTGATTGCAATTTCACCCATGGCTAATATTGTTTGATTTTTCTATGTTTATTCCGTGGATTTCCATCAGCAATGTAATAGTGATAGTCACCTAGCAGGGTAATACATAGTTTAAAAGTGTTGTCCCTTACAGCATTGTTTGCAAGTAATAAAATTAATTGGATTGTGAGTTTTCCACTTTGCATAACCATGGGCTGAACTTGAAAACGGCTATTCATTCTCTACTCAACAAAGACCTACTACAGATGTAAATGATCAGTTTTCAACAAAACAAAGCAGGGTAGTATACATAGGAACAGCAGCAACTGAAAGAAATAAGATCAATGAACACATTGGATGAGGCATTATAACAAACACCTTGGTGCAATAAACCAATGAACATACTATAAGAGCATCTCTAGCCTTGATTCATTTTAAGACTTAAATTTAAAATTTGGGCAAAAATCACAAAAATCACTTTCCAATCCTTGATCCAAACTCTTTCCCATTTTGGGTTTTACCTATTTCTTTGCCAAAATATGGACAACCAAAAGCTTGACCAATGAACAAACACCTTGGTGCAATAAACCAATGAACATACTATAACTATAACTTCTAATTGGTAAAAGGCAATGCTCGAAAACTTCCCGGCCGTAAATTTGTTTCTTGAAGCATAAAAAAGAAATGGCAGTTCAATTAAATATCGGAGATGAAACATACCGTAACTTTGAGCACGTTCTACTGGCACGCTCCAATTTGTTTGTGGAAACGTCAGTGATTAGGGAGAAGAAGAAGACAGTGATTAGGACTCCACTTTCTACTTGATAAAATGCAGTGCTTAGGGCTGTAAGTAGAAGAGAAAGGGCGGGAGGGAGGTAGAGAAGGAGGCGGAGAGGTGAAAACGGGGAGGGAGGGGGAGGGCGCTGCTGCTGCTTCCGTCGTTTGTTTTTCGTTTTTCCCATGTTGCTTCTGTTCGTTTTGTAAATGAAAGAGGCAGAGACGGATCAAAAAACAGAAAGAGGCAGAGAGCGTGTGATGAGAGAGAGAAGTACATCAATTAAGCCAACGGAGAAGGTGGGGATAAATCTTGAGCGTTGGTTATCTTATGGATTCAAACACAGTTCTGTTCTATTATATAGACTAGCGCATACCCGTGCCTGAAGGCACAGCTCGAAATTGATATTTAACAAATTATCCAGTTTTGTCTCTCTAACCTCTTGAAGGCCAATTCGCAAAATTCCAACTCCACAAAAAGAATAGGTCAAGTATATCCACCAGTTAACTTGAATCAACACATAAACAAACTAACAAACAACATCTACAAAATCAGTAACAATTAAAGTTTGTTACTTTGTTAAAATTACACACCAAAACATCCCAGCAAACTACTAATCCACAAATTAAATTAGACTTAAAAACACAAACTATGAAATTCCTATAAAAGCAAAGAAATCACAAACACTACAGGAATAAGAGATTCAGTCACCAACATTCACCACACTAAATCTTAATGGAGAAAGAAATGCCATGGAAATATATGAACCAAGAGCAAAAGAGAGAAATGAAAATCAGTAACGATTAAAGTTGTTACTTTGTTAAAATTACACACCAAAACATCCCAGCAAACTATTAATCCACAAATTAAATTAGACTTAAAAACACAAACTATGAAATACCTATAAAAACCAGAGAAATCACAAACACTACAGGATTAAAAGATTCAGTCACCCAACATTCACCACACTAAATCTCAATGGAGAAAGACCTGCCTTGGAAATATGAACCAAGAGTAGAAGAGAGAAATTAAAATCATCGAGGAGGAATATGACCTGCCTAGCCGTTGGAGATGGGCGCTTGCATGGTACGTGGTTGGAACAAAGAGAGGAGTTTCCGCACTTCATTTTCCTTCCTTTTGGAGAGAGAGAGAGAGAGTCCTTTGTGGGCAAACTCAATCAATAATAGAAGAACCTTGTTTGGATTTGAAAATGCTAAAATAAAGAGATCGTCTCAAATTGGAGAGATCCACTCAAATTGGAACTGAGAGAATCAATCTTCACCATTGTATATTCTTCAATCCATCATTATTTCCATCCGAGAGATCAATCTTCACCATGCTAAATAAGCAACACTCAATTTCGTCCAAAAATAGTGGCACAAAGGACTCCCCACTACCAAAACTCTTTACGAGAGAATCTGAGTCCTAGAATTGAATGAAAGGTTATAACACAATTCAATCTCATCCCTCCATTGTGTCATGTAGGATAGTTGTGAGAGAGACATTTTACAAAACCGTTGTGTAATGTAATATAGATTGTATTTGATTTTGTTTTGTTTTGTTTTGTTTTTTTTCTTTCCTGTTTCCTCTTAACAGATTAAGCGTTCGGCATGTAGATGAGATTTTAGAAGATCAATACAGATAAAGTGGTGCGTTCACTTCCAGATTTATTTCGAGTTTTTTCTTTCTTTAGTTCAATGGAAGCTACTGATAAATATATTTCGGCCAGTTCCTGAATGGAAAATAAGTTCTTATTTATAAAATTAAAAATTATATATTGTGAGGGAATGATTTATCTCATAAAACAAAAAATAAAGCCCGTTGATTTTACCACTTCCTTTTTTGTTAACGCCACTTTCCGGCCTGTAAGTGTATTTTTATATCAAAAATACACTTGCAGGGGAGTGACGTTAACAAAAAAGGGAGTAGCAAAATCATTCCCCAAAATAAATACTTACAAAATAAGAACCTTAGCGGAACTTTCTCTCTTTTTATCTTTCTATGCTATTTAAAGTTATATATGTGTATTTTACATGTTCTAGAGGTGGTGATCTACGGTTCGGACCTACGGAAGAGTTTTGATGGTCACTATGTATGGTTGTTAGACGGAGAGAACAATTCGATCTATCATGGGAAATAATAATGTCAAAACTGTTTTTATTTGTGCCAAAACTCTAGTGCACAAAACGCTTGTATCATATGCAATAAACAAGACTTTTATGCATTGGAGTTTTGGCACCAACAAAAACGGTCTTGGTATTATCACTACCCATTTTTAATATATAAACAATCTAAAAAAATTAAATACTCCAATTTTCAATCCATTTGAACCTGTGCGAAGATATTATTTTTTTATCATATTATTCTAAAAAATCATAATTAGCCTTTGATTTTAGAACTATCCTAATCAGTTTTTGCTCCACATGTGAATCCTAAATGAATTTAACTTTTTGATGGTTGCCCACTTTTAACTTGAGCTGTCCTATTCTCATTGGTTTGGCAGGCATTGCTTTCTGCACTACCCACCGCGCGTGAAGAATTTACTCTCATATTGTTCTCTCGCTTGGAAATTCATGCTTTTACTTGTACTTCTTTCCGGTGACATTGATGTTGCTTTAATCTTTGTTTGATACCCTTGTCTTGGCTTTCTATTTAACTTTACTTGATCGTTCCAAACATTTGAATCAATGAATGTATTGTCGAGTAAAGTGAGGACGCACATTGTCTTGTTTTTTAGAGTATTTTTTTTTTCTTGATCAGGTTTTTTAGAGTTTGTTTGGTTGGCAAGATTAGGCATGTGATTGGATTGCATATCCGATGGAAGTGGTGGAGGGCTTACAAATCTGGTGTAGGATATAAGTGGGTGTTTGGAAACACAATCGCAGACGCATAATTTGTAGCTTTTTTTTATGGGCAAAAGTTAGTATTGTTTGGGTGTTTGGGAACACAATGGTGGCTTGATCAGCTTAAGGGGCAATTTCATAGGTTTGTGAAGTAACCAAACATCTCACAACACGAGCTGACGATAGTCATGCAATACCTGTGGTATGAAAGTTTGTGCAGTCATTATGGCGATAAGAAAAGCCATTATACTCGGGCTAGCTACCAGGGGATCACTCGCCCTAATGACTACAGAGAAGCTTTAATAGACACAACATTGCTTGTTTATCGACTTTAGTCAGAAGGTCACTTTAAGGATGCATCAAATATTACTCGTACTAGTCTCTTCCTAAGGTAACTCAAGGGAGGCATCACAAATACTGACTTGTATTTATCCCCTTGAAAGATGAGTTGAACTCTGACCTCCTTTGTACTGGCACCTAATTGCACTCCCGATGCCGTTAGTTCAAAGTTCTCTTGGTAAACCAGGTTTGTAGCTAGTGGGTGCCTAAACCACATTTTGTATTGAAAGATAACACAAAATACCTATTCCATAAGAATATGTTGCTAGTTGTTAGGTTTGAGGAAAGAGAAATTTGATTGTGTATATTTTGTAGTCGTTTAATTTTATTCATGTGACCAAAAAATAGTTGAAGACTTGATTTTCTGAAAGTTTTTCACGCTTATAAAGGAGATTTAGGGATTTTTTTTTTTTGCTAATAAGGCACTTGTAGGGGCAAATTCTGTAAGAAGTTTCCAAACTAACCTGAGAAATTGGTATACTTAGAATATATGAAGTTTGAAGGGGATCCACAGGCACCCCCTTGTGGCCGGCCCTTGGAGCGCATGTGGACCATATACGTTATTCGGATTAGATATTGGCCCCCACTATTTGCTCATTTACTTTCCCATATAGATACTTGTCAATACCAAATGGAAGGTGGAATTAATTAGTTAGTTCCACCGTATGCAATGTCATTAATTACTTTGTTGGCCCACTTGTCCCTGCTATCCTTATCACCATTCATCAATTATGCAATCTTTTCCAATCTTCTCCTAGTTGATCCGTCTAATGTGTCATGCCTTGGGAGATGCGGTACTAGAAATTCCTCTCACTATATATCATTCCGGTGGAATCACATATCCTGAGGGACTTTATATGCCCTCGAATGTTAATTATAGTCCATCTAATAAGACGGGGGTTTTGGGTTTGGTTTGAAAACCATTTGAATATACAAAGCGATCGACAATCGAGGAAATGTGTAGATGCACTTTTGACGTGTTGTTCTGATTTTGATTCTTCAGTTTGCTGTTGTTGCTGCTATTGCTGTCTTAATTTATTGCATCTTTTATTCCAACTAACCTTAGAAATTTCCTAAGTTGACAAGTTTCTTATGAAGATTGGCATATAAGCCATTAAAGCCGAGTAACATGGGGTATATTTTAGAAGTCTAACAGGATTTGTTTTTTTGCCAAATAATTACGAGAGCCATAGTTTTTGTGGTAAGGAGAGGCTAAAACCCTTAAATGCATGCATAACATTTTCATTTCTGCAAATGATAAGCTCCAAGAGAATTGTGTCTCATGTTAGTCCTCCAACACAACATCGTCCAATTAGGATGGATAATCGATGTGTCAGATTCCAACTGGTTGTTTTGAGTTTTTCCAGTGACATACTCGCCAAAGATGCTTATGTAATCATCAGCCAATATTTGTTAGTACAACCTTAAGTACTGCATTGATATATCTTCAGGTTGGCACTATGGTTGCGGCACTAAAACATGTGTCAGGGAAAGTTTGCATCAGTCATTAAGGTACGATTTGCTGTCTTCCTTGATATGTCATTTTGGAACGGTGGTTTCTGTTTCTGTTATGTTCTCCTTCAAATCCCATAAGCATATTTTTCTATAGAATCATGTAACTGATGTACTTCGCATATTGTAGAATTTTGTTATTCTAGATAATCTTTTAGTAACTATTCTGTTTCATTTTAACCCCAGTAGCTCTGAGAAGTGGTAACTATACCCAAATCAAACCGAGCCTTGTGTTCCGATGAATTAGAGTCGGCTACATGAATCCTATTTTTCCATGGAGCTATGTCGAAGGCTACCTTTTTACTTAGATTAGAAGTGATAGCTCTCTATTGGTAAATACCACTTTGGACTTGATAAAAGCAAAGCAAACACAAATTGCACACCTTTATGAACTAGTTTTAGTCAGCCTAATTTCAGTGTCCAAATTTTGTAGGCCGTATCTGCAGGACAAAGAAGCTCGTAGCCAATTTATTGAAGGAACTTTGTGTAGGATCAATTGTGAGAGCCCTCACGTTAAAAATAATTAGTACGATGATAATTCGTCACTAACTTTAATTATTGGTCGTGGACGAGGTCACAAGCTCATTTTACAAGTCAATCGACCAGGCATTTCAAATCGCTATGTTCTGGATTTTTCTTTGAAATTCCGAGAATGGGGTTATTCTTAGAATAATTTATTTAGGATACTGTGCGAGTTTCATATTTTTCTGAATTCGAAACCCGGACAGTTTTTCAAACCGCGCGCGAGTCGCGCTCCGGAATTAACCATGCATTCATGGCTAGGTGTCAAGACCAAGCCAACACTTGGCACACAATTAGCTTATTTATGTGCCAAGTGTATACTAGCACATAATTATACATATATTATCAATACTATATTAGTTATTAGTTGCAAGAAAATGCAATGAAAAGAAAAGAGAGAGAGAGAGAGGAGAGTACGGCAGGAGAGAGAGAGAGAGAGAGAGAGAGAGAAAGAAGGGGAAGAAGAGAAGCCATTTTAGCTTCTCCAAGCTCTGGACCAGCCCTTAGACACTAAGGTTCTCCATCAAATCTTGAGGGTAACTTCTTAAACCTTCCTGACAGCTTTCTGGACCATCACAAATTCGTATTTTGAGAATCCTTCTGCTATGATTAAATTTTTGAAGTCTTCATAACTTTCAAAGCACGTTTAAAGGCGAAGATTTTGACACCAAGAACATGCAAAACCGATCAACACAGAATTAGTTATGAATTTTTGAATACTGACTGTCTCCTGTGTGTCCGAATTTGATTGTGTCTGTCTTCTTTTAAATTTATGGGAAATTTCACTACTTGCATGGCTATGGGTTTTTTTTCAGGGACTAGAGGTTTAATTTGGAAACATTTTGGCGTTGGAATCAAATCATTTGGATAAATATACAATATTTGGTCAATTTTTAAAGTAGAGTTGTCTGACAGGGACATAAATTATGATCAATCAGATTTCTTTTGTTGCCGTGGAAACATCCTTTCAATTTATCAACCTGATATTTTTACTGAGAATAATAATTTACGTTTTGCAACTTTGAGCGTTGGTTTCAACATTTTTGGAGTTGAAATGAATTAGTTATGAATTTTCTACTAAAACATGTTTAGCTGCCCTATTTTCCTGTAGAACAGCTTGTTTTTTTTGAAATTTGGAGAACATTTAATTGATAACCAATATTTATATTTTTACAGTAGATACACAAGGTTTTTATGCAAGTTTTGGCACTGGTTTGAGTATTTTTGGACCTTACATGAATAAGTTATGATTTTTCAAAGAAAGTGTGACAGATTTTAGTAAATGAACAAAGTATTGTTTTTATTTTTTTAAAATACCATACATGCATAAGTTTTTGAGAGTTTTTGACAAAACTAAGTTTTTACCCAGAAATTTCATGTAATCTTAAGGTGGAATTGTGTTTACCATTTTACCATTAGTGGTTGTTGAACCTCCAATCCATTGTGTTGTGTTTTTATGCCAAAAATGGACTTTGTATAAATTCTTATTGATTTTTGTAAAAATTATAGGATTGTAATTTTTGAATAATTAGGTTACTTAAATTTTACACTTTGTGTAGTTAAGAGATCTAAAATGACCATTTTGCTCTTGGGATTTGATGTGTGCTAAAATGACATTTTTAGTCATAAATGTTTTAAGACTGAGTTTTATACATGAGTTTTGAGTAGTTTAAGATTTTTGGATAAGATTTGATAAGATGAGAGATCTGAGTTCATAGTACTTGGATAGATTGACCCTAGAACGTAAAATGACCGTTTTACCCCTAGTAACAAATCGGCTCTAAGCCATGACTTAGATGACTAGAATTGGATTATTCGGATTTAGTACATTAATTGTACTCATACTTGGACGTTTATAATATTCTCATTAGGTTTGTGTGATCGTTTGTATGAAATACGCGAAAACTCGAGTAGAGATTAGCCGCATCTTCAAGATCAAGGTGAAACATGCGTATCTTGTTTACATGTGTTATTTAAATATTTCATTGTTGAAATATTTTAGAAATCTTTTCTATGGAATCATGGATATTGATTAACTTGCTAAATGATTTGATGAAATGTATATTTTTCCTGTCGATACATCTGAACAAGTGTCCATGCTTGAGGACTTTAAACAGACAAAGTGGATTTGGAGTTATAAGGTTGGGGGATATTAACTAGGTATCCTAATGGTTTGACGTCATTCCCTTTATACTTTAGAGGTCGTTCCTCTAGATTCTGGTTGAAACTTGTTCATGAAAGATGAGCAAAATCGACGAGTATTATCAAATGTGATATTGTGAATATCATGATGGTTTTCTACTTTATCCTGAAAAGTTGGATTTTATTCTCTGAATGAACTGATGGACTAATGACAGAGAAATATTACTTTTAGCGTAAGTCTATTGAAAGACTTGAATTCATTTTATTATGGACTTGAGATTTGATTATCTTTGAAAGGAGGTATATTTTATATGTTTGGAATTGAAGAGTATGACTACACTTTTTATAAGATGTTAGTTGTATCCATGACTTAATGTGTCTACTGGATACGCCATGTTTCACACGAGCTTTAGCTTATGGAGTTTTTCAAAAATCATACTTTTCAGGTTAGCAGCAATAGCTGGACTTGGCTTTTCTCTCAAGCCGAAGTCTTTTGGTGATCAGTTCTTATGTGTATATAGTAGTACTGTTCTGATGTGAGTATAGAGCCGTGAGAACTTGATTTGAAGATTTACGAGCTTTGATAGCCGGCTTGTTCTGATCAGTTTATGCTATGGTTATTTGCAAGTATTGTTAAGCAATTATTTTTATCTTTACACGTAGAACTTTGGAATATGTTGGAACTATTGAAATTGTGTTTTTGCAGTTTATTCAATTTCTTAAGGAAAACTATTTTAATCAGAGGATTTTATAAATTCCCTAAACTTATCTTATTAGGATAGGCCTAAGGTGACGTAAACTCACTGGCCGGTCATTAGACCTTTAACCACGGGTTTGGGTCGTGACATCAATTGTCACTCATGGGGTAAGGAGTGGGCAAAATGATTATATGTTTTGTGTCTTGCTGGAGATGGAGCCGGCACGAGATGATCCAGAGCCAATGGAACCAGGCCTTTCAAATGACCCATAGTGGCAATCAAGTTTTATGGCAAGGCTGAGAACAGTTCCTTTGTTCTCTTCAGAGGAAACTCTAAACAGTAAAGAATCAAGTAGCGGAAAAAATGATGAGGTTTTGGCATCATATACAGCTTCACAGACTCGGTGGGCTACTGGGAAGCTTTCTGAACCAATTCCCAATGGTTTCTATTCTATTGTTCCGGTGAGCAGTATGTGATTTTATAGAAATGTGTAATTAATTAGTCCTTGCTTTTCTGTGTTATTTATCATATCTTCAGTGCAAGTGTCATGTTTGGAATGCACTAGCGATCAAACTAAAATGATCGGTTATCTGAATCTTGATTGTGTTCTAGAATTTCTTGTCTGGCTGATCATATCGAAACTCGCTTGTGGCATGTAAGCGTGGGTTAGCATACCACAATGCCTGTGCTCTTTACGCAGGCCTGTTCAGCCACTAATCCATGCACAGAATTGACTTCAACATAGGTTGCATTCAGATGCAACTCTGTAGTAAATTACAAACTATAATTAATTTTTTAAGAAGTTCAAATAGTGCAAACTAGGGTTTTAAATAACGATATCAGGAAACATAAAGGTGTTGGTGAAATGGCCGTATATCGGCCGACTTCATACCGTGCCAGGCCAATACATAGGCAGATAATGGGATCGTAGATCCGAAATCCCTTTATGTAACAACCGATACGATACCGATACGATCAAATGAACAGATATTTAGGACATAAGGAGTGTTTTTCTACATTGGAACCAACCAGGACTAGCAGAAGAACCGTGAAAAGGCCGCTCCTCTGAGTCGAGGGAAAAATTATTCAGTGCCCACAGCTAGCAAGCACCACCACATGGTGTCTCAGTTCACTTTTTCACTACCCATGCAAGGATCAAGATAAAGTGTATGAAGTCCATCACAATGTGTGTGGAAAAAGGGATTGAGGCACTACATGGCGATGCCACAAAAGCACTGAATAACCTCTTGAGTCCAGGGGTGAGCAAGTAACCAAGAAACCCAATCAAACCAAACGACCCGGTCTGATCCAATAGCTTGTTTCTCCTTGCCTTCCTATTTTGGTGGGTTTTCTAAGTTCTTCGGTATTGCCTCATTTTTAGTCCCTATTGTCGATCATGGTTTAACACAAAATTTGTAAGGCGAAACTGTGTGATTCACCGTACGAATTCTGAAAAAGCACTTACCGATATTGAACTGAGCTTAATTTTTATGGGGAAGAAAATTATTGAAGAAAAATGAACGGTTCGGATCATCTTTGTGGGACCTGAAATGAGCCCCACAAAAAATCTGTGTAGAATATATGTTCAAAGGTCTGTGCAAACAAACTTTTTGAAGGCAAGGGATTCCACATGATTGTGGCTTCAACTGTATTTGATATTCTTCTTTAGTGATGTCTGGGGAAATGGACTCGCGACATTTGTGCTTGTTCTCTGATATTGGGATTGGCCAAAGCGACGTTTTCGCTGAAAAAGGCAGTGACAAACAAAGCAACAGTGGCTGCAAGCCGTGCCTTTGGACGAAAAAGGCAGTGACAAACAAAAGAATTGCAGAAAAATCATGTGCTAAAGGCAGGGCCAGCCCCGGGTAAGCCCCGCAAGCTCTTGGGCTTGAGCAACCTCCCGGGCTGGGGCAACCAAAAAAAAAAAAATCTAGTTTAGGTATAAATATAAAATGTTTCTAATTTTTTTTTGAACCGCAAATGTTTCTAATTGTACCACAGGCTTTTTGCTTCGAGCTGTGGTCAGTAACAAGTTGTTAAAACTCGGGTCAACCGAGTTCGACTCCTAGCGTGCCCTCTATAACCCTCTTTTCTTTATTTTTGTTCCTCCTACAAAACCCTCCCCCCCTCCCCTCCCCTCTCTCCCTCTCTCTCTCTGATTTGTAAAAACAACTAATCCCAAGTTAAAATTTTCCAAAATCAAACCACGCAAAACATGATAAAAAAAAAACCACGCAAAACCGCTACCAGTCCATTTCCCTCCAAGATCAGGTTTTTAAAAGTCCCAAAGCTCTGATTTTTGTTCTTAATGTTGTTTGGACTTTGAATATAAATCATTCCTATTAAAATAATATAATTTCTTCCCAATTTGTAATTTTAGTAGACATTTTTTTTTAATCTCAAATTGATTTAAAATTCTGCTCCATATAATTTCAAGAGGTAAATTGAACATGGGTAACAACGGAAGTACATAGTAACATAAACAGTCACCGGAGGCACGGCAGCCGGCCGCGGCGAAGCCACCCATCGTCGCCGCCGCTGCAACCCCCTCTGCCCAAAATATTGCCGAACCAATATGTATTCACGGCCGCAATTCCTTACCTTGCCCACTATTACAAAAATCAAATTACATGGTTGGAAATTTTCGATTAAACACACAGAACAGTAATGTATAAGAGATATGTTCTTACATTTGATTAAAAAAATAGTAATAGTTAAATAAATCGAGCCAGCTAACACAGTTTTTATTTTTATCTTTAAACTACCATTTTGTTAGAGAGATTAAAAAAATTGGCTATGATTTCAATGGAAAAATGAGGCGCCGTTCCACTATAAGCATTTTTGGGCATTTTTAATATTTTATACTTTTTGAGACAGGTCATTCTCCTCAATTGAAATAAATCCGGCCATCGAGCTCTAAGATGAATCAATTGAAAATTTTGCTTCAAAATTTTTTTTCTTCGTAGCAGATTGCGCTAATCATAAAACACTATAACCGGAGTTTACATTTTGATGTTGATTTTCTTTATGTTATTCAAGTTAAAATAACATTGTAATTTTGATTTTTTTTTTACTTGTTTGTTGTTTAATTTTGTATGACTTAATAGTAGGTGGACAACAAAGTTTGAGGTTGGGCTAGGGCAACCAAAATATCGGGGCTGGCACTAGCTAAAGGTCAACTTGGAAGTGTTATTACATTCCAATGAAGGCTCTATTGGAAACTATTGGTACAGACTATCTCTGCCAAATATTCACGAGTCCATGCAAACATTTGAATTTCAACTTCAACCTACATTGTGAAAGCAAACCTTCAAGTAATCAAAGAACCAGAAATAAACTTGCAAATAGAAATCAAGATATAATGTCAGCATTTACTTCAATCAGACAGGCAACTACTGGAAAATAATGTGGTTGAATAAAATAGTCATGAACCCTGAGTACCAATATTCTAGAAATTAGTGTAGGCAGTGGGCATCCCTGTAAGGGATGATACATGCCTTTCTCCTTTCTTCACCCGACTCACATGTCAAACTACTCGACTAAATAACAGAGGTTTCAACTTGAATAAACTCCACTTCATAGCAGACCTGACATATTCAATCACCCTAAATCCAAAGTCTAGTAAGGGCATGTACACATTCTATGGACGTTCATCTACTCTGTTTAGAAATCATTAGCACCAATAGCCTAAAAGCAATGCAATCTCATCAACTTGGTTTTCAGTGTCTATATATATTAGCTTTGGCTGCTCAATTGATTCGGTTGGCTTGTAGAACCTCTTACAAAATTGCATCAATTGACAAATTCATCAAGACAGTAACCACTTAAAATATAGATTTGAAGCAAATATACCAAATGAATGTGTAATGCCATACCTAGTAACTTGTTTGGTTTAGACAGTTGCACCAATCACCAGCACAATTGAAGGGATGAACATAAATAATCTAGCTCCAACTCCTACAACGTATCTCATGGAATGAGCATTAATCAATGCCAACAGAACCAGTTTTAAAGGAACTACAATGCTATATAGAAAGGAAAAAATAAAATAAAAGTTACAATGCTTGAGTTAGACACATCAATCAAGCGACCACTAACTTGTAAGTTGTAACTCATTTTTTGAATTAAAGGTAATGTATTGTTAAAGAATGACTTGTCTCATAAAACGAAAAAATAAGTACTTAAAAAATAGAACCTTAATGGAACGAGACCTGATTTTTGAATTTTTTTTTTTTTTTGTACAATTATGTGCTCAATATCGCCTTGATCTCGATCACATATATCGTAGCGCTTGTTGAGAAGAGCATTCAATAAAAAAGATTCTCTTTGTTGGACATCGTTATGTACCAGAACAATTTATAATTTTGAAATAATTTTTGCATTTTAATATCGATGTCTGATCAACATATTATTTTTCAAAAAATGCTCTTAGCAACTAACTCTACAATATCTGTGGTTTAGACCAAGACGATATTAGGCACATTCATGAAACTTTTTAAAAAACTTCATATAGTATTCAGGATCCTAAATTTGAAATGAAAAACTGGAAAATTAGATCAATGTATTACTTACAATCATTTGATTAAGCTGGTTCATTACAAGGCCCCAGAACAATGAAGCTTTAAAGGGGCGGAAAGTATATGAGTACAACAAGCTGTGTATAAACAACATGCACAACACAATTTTGGACCCACCTCGGATCCCACAAAGATGGTCGGAGCCACTCATTTTGTTTAAAATATTTTGTTTAGGGTCCCCGTAAAAAACCAACTCCATTTGATATCAATAAAGACATTTACTAAACGTCCAACTTTTCTTCAGAATTCGGGGCATGCAAATTTTGAAGCAAAGCTGGACGTTTCATAAATACTCTTATCGATATCGGATTTAGCTGGGTTTTTTTTCAAGGACCCTAAACAAAATATTTTTAGGGTTATTTACCGAGACACCCCTCAACGTTTACCTGTTTTTCTCGGACACCCCCTCCACGAATTTTCGCTACGGCCAAACCCCCTCATTAAAGTTTTCATTTGAGGGATTAAAGTTTTCATTCGAGGGACCTAGTGCTGTTGGACGGAATGACTGAAAAGACCATTTTGCCCTCACCTATTTCTGCCTCACCAGTCACCACTCCCGCTCTCTCCTCTCATTTTGGCTGAAATTCAAACCAAACCCATTTCTCCTCCACCTCACCACACACCAGCGCACCCACCGCCACTACCGACTGCTGACCATGGCCGGCGAGAATTATAGCTCCGACGACCGCCCCACGCGCCACTCCTCTCTCTCTCTCTCTCTCAATCTCGACTTCTCATATGGAGTATTTCAACAAACAAATTTGATCCAATAGGATTAGATGAAAGACGTACTTCAATTGTGGCTTCATTTTAGGGTTTTGAAGGCTGGGTGAGGGCTGATTTAGTTGATAAGGGCTTCGATTTCAGGTTCGCAGGTTCATTTGGGGTTTATCTAAGTTAGAGATTCAAGTTAGGGGGGGTCGCTGGAGGATGGGTGTGTCCGATGAGGGTCGCCGGTAGATGGGTGTCGCCGACGAGGGTCACCAGTGGACTGGGTGTCACCGCAACAACATCGCCTTCTTCCCGCCGTCGCTGGATCTGAAGAATAGTGACAGAAGGAAGATTTTTGGTGGACTGGCCGAGTGTCGCCGCAACAGCATCAGCGGAGGATGGTAAGGACGCGGCAGATGTGGTAGTCGCCGAGGAAGGCTAGGAAGCCCACGACCACGCCGGCCTTGCCATCTCCCTCTCCTACGCTGTCTCCGGCCTCTCCACCCTCCTCTCCGTCTTCTGCTACGCCGAGTTCGTTGTCAAGATCCCCGCCTCCGGCAGGTCCTTTTCCAACCTCCGCATCAAGCTCAGCGACTTTCTCGCTTTTGTAGCCGCCAGAAATATCCTCCTCGAGGCCGTCGTCGGCGCCACCGGACTCGATTGGTGGATGTTTTGTGATTTCAATTTCGTTATTTATTTGATTTCACCGCACTTAGAGTATATCTCAATCTCCGACGACTCAAAATTTTACCCAATTTTTGGACTGTGGACAAAAACGATGTGGTGAAATCCATTTGTGCCAGTTTTCAATTTGTGGGTTTGAACTTTGATGTTTGATTTAGAAGTTGGGTTTTCTGATTGTGGAGAGAAAGAGAGAGACGGGAATTGCAATGAGAGAAGGGTGGCGTGGGTGGTGGCCAACGGCGTGGTGGTTGCAGTGAGAGAAGGGTGGCGTGGGTGGTGGTCTATGATGTTGCTATGGTTTGCCGGGAGGAAGGAAGGATCGAGGGAAGAGTGGAAACACGGTTGAGGGTAATATTAGAATATTTTATTACTTTCGAAATAATTTCAGTAAAAAAAATTAACAGAACATGACGGAATTCTAACGGAAGGGGTGTACGGGACAAAAAAACTTTAATAAAGGGGTCTCACCATAGAGAGAATTTGTGGAGGGGTGTCCGTGAAAAACGGGTAAACGTGGAGGGGTGCCTAGGTAAATAACCCATATTTTTAATGAAATGAGCGACTCCGGTCATATGAACTGAGACGGGTCTAAAATCGCACGATGCGTGTTATCTGTGCACAGTTTGTTGTACATGTAGCAGCTCTCTTAATTAAAATTTAAAGGGGCTGCAAATTCCAGCCCTTTTGAGGGGCTAGAGGGACCCCGTCCATCGTTTATCTTTATCGGGTCAGTTTTGATCATTTGGATCTTCTCAAGGCCTCAGTCAAGTCAAATTTGGAGAAAAAATATTCTTCCATTTCTCTCGACTCTTGGTAGGGTAATCTTGTTGAGTCTCTTGTTCTTGTCTTGTTCCATTTCGTAATCAACTATTTCTTACTCTTTCACAAAAAAAATAAAAATGTATGGCTCTCGGTTTTCATTATTCTCCTGAAAATGACATGCATCCTATTTTTGGAGTAGTATTATATTTATTTTTCCCAACTTAAGCAGCTATATAAGTAGCATAACTTAATTTTTGTGTAAGTGAAAAAGAGATAATTTATTAACAGTTATTTCAAAACGAATTAGTACAAAGATTCAAAGGACCGGAAGGGGAAAAAAAAAAATGGCATCACCATGGGACACAAGCACTTGCTTGTTTTGCAGGCACAAGGAATTACTAACAAAGAGCTAAGTGGCCCTCAGACAAGTAGAGGGACAAATTAAACCTGCTACACATTCATCCAAGCTTTTTGACCCACCGTTGAATGCTAAAATATTTTATATGTAGTTAATTAATGATATAATTCCGAATTGTTTATTCATATTACTAGAAAGAATGTCTTATTTTCAGAGGATAAAATGCTCCTCTCTCTTTTTTTTAAATGGGGATAAAAATGCTCTCTTTATCATCAATTTTAGTATTTCATTAACGTAAATAGTAAGTTATATAATGTTGAATTATGAAGTTTGTCTCAATATTGCATTCTACAAAGTAAAGAGCAGGAAAAAACATATATTAATTCATCGAACGCTTATGAATCAATTAAAAGATCCTAAACGAGCAAATAATCACAATGTGATGAGTTAAAGTTACGCTCTCCTATTGCAATATCCAAATAGGTGTGGACTTTACTATTGTATTTGGGCTTTGACCTTTAGATATATATCTAACTTTGTTGGATTCTTCCTTCCCTTTTTTCCTTAATAAAATTTATTTTTTCGATAAAAAAAAATTCAAATAGGTGCCTTTCAAATTTTAGGAAGCATATAATAATGGTGTGACCCTGGCTCGTTTCCCCTATTTAAAAAAGCTGCAACCAACCACCGTTACAATATAAAAATCCCATTCCTCCAAAAAAAAATCTTCATTTTCACTTACCAAAAACAATATTTACTTAATGAAAAAAATCTCCATCTTCGCGCCATTACATGCTTTCGTATCTCTATTATCTTCAATCTTCATCTTACAATATAAAAATTCCCCGGTATGTTCCTCTCTCTCCTTTCGGATATCTGTTCATGGATATTCCTTTCCTCTCTATTTCTCTTGATTTTGGGATGAAGTTATTCGAAAAAAATACTATGTAAATGGGATTCGTATGTTGTGATTTTGAATGATCAAAATTAAAAATGCATTGGAAAAAAACACTAATGTATGACGAACACCTATGTCGTGGAACTTTTGGGCTATTTTGCTAGCACGGACTTATGGTTATATCTGAACCTTAATTCGTGGGAAAGAGTTGCAAAAGTTTTACATTATAGTAGGGGTGTCAAATAAGCGGGTTTGAGTCAAATTGAATAAGTTGTATATGGGTTGGGTTTTTAATGGTCACGACCCATTTAGAACCCAATTATTTATGAGTTCAGTTACACATACTCAACCCGACCCATTTATTTAAAAGCATACTCGATCCGCCCATTAACCCAATTACGTATAAATTAAAATTTAAAATGACTAAAATAAGCATATATACTAAAATGACCATATTACCCATGTACATTAAAATGACTAGAATACCCATGTACACTAAAATGACCATATTACCCCAGTACATTAAAATGTCTAAAATTCCAATCTGGTGTTACTGGTCATCCATAATCACCACAACAAATCATCTCTCATCCACTACAAAATTGGTCTAAAATATGATCAAATTAAGCTATTATCTTTGTTTTTTGACAAGTAATAATTAATCTATAATCTTGTTTAGTTGAATATTTCGAATACACACCGAGATCGTCAATTGAAACTGCCACACTAAAGTCGTTGCCATGAATTTGGGAATGGGTGATGGCCAGGGGATTTGTTTCCCAAAATCAAAAATTATATTAGTTTTTTTGAATACGAGATAGAGAGACAATGGAAATATTTTTGGCGGAATTAATTTGAGCGGGATCAGTTTAATTGTGGAGTTTTCAATTTGGGCGGTATAAAAAGAGGCAATTTTTCGGATGGCATAATTTCAATTTCAGACACATTTGCCCCTCAATTGCAAACAGTACACACTTGGGGGCTGGGTTTTTTGTCTTTTCGCTCCTTCTGTTGCATGTGGACCACAAATGGCCACGTTTTACTCTGCCTCTTCGTGCTCTCTCTCTCTCTCTCTCTCTCTCTCTCTCTCTCTCTCTCACAACACGGAGCTCACAACACAGACGCACAATTGCTTTCTCTCTCCCCCTCTCCTCGCCTGCACTGCCAGCAGATCGGCGTAGTTGCAGTCGTATTGTTGTTCCGGCGAAGGTAAGAAAGGTTAACCCATCTCTCTCTGTGTCTCTCTACTTCTTCTTCTTCTTCTATGATTTGTACGATTTAATCCGAGATATGGGTTTCCAGCATGTGGGATTTGTGGGACTTTTGTGGGGCTGATTGTGAACAAGGAGTAATCAGACTGTGACGGCGTTGAGGACGGCACGACGCAACTCTTGCATCAGAGGTAATTTCTTCAGGGTTTTGTAGACTCGATTTTTGGTGGTTTCGATTGTACCTGTGTACAGCCCTAATTTTGATTTGGGTTTCCAAACAAATTGTGGGTTTGTGGTGCCGGTGAAGAGGATTTGTATCCCTAAAAAAAAAAAACGAGAAGCAATTTTGAACAAAATTCTAAATTTAAGTTAGTACGTTGGAGTAGTGCAATGCAATTGGGAGGCAACGGTGTCGTTCTTTTCCAACAACCCTACCTTCGCCGAACGCGTTTGGGTTGACATTGGACACAGACAAATCTCATCCGTCACAGAGACAACTAAAAAGAGGATAATCAAACTCAACAACTACACGCAGGATTTTCCCAGGAAAATTTGACAAGAATTTGTTATTTTCCATTTCACCCATAACCCATGATTCGGTTTTTGCCTCTTTCACTCACTCTCTTGGCCCTGATCTCGTCAATTCTATATGAACCTTCTAGCTCCTCCATCATCAATCCATCTAAAGCCAAGCAATCTTCATCCCAACCAAGGTACCCATTTCTTTTTTTATTTTCTGAGAAAATGCAGGAAAATCAAATGAAAGAGACTCCAATTTGAATCTCATTTTTGCTTTGGTTTCAATTGATTGGTGAATTGCAGATCTTTTGTGTATGAGGGTTTTCTCACAGACAAGTAGTGCAATCACTTGATTTCTCTTATGGGTTTTGTTATTTTCTTGATTTGGTTTAATTGAGAAACACTTGATTCATAGCTTCTTTGGATTGAGGGATTTTGATACGCAAAGAAAAGAATGGATGAGAGTTTCTTGCCTAATTTACTTTTTTGGATTGAGTAAAATGAGTAATTTGGTGAGAAATGGAGAGAAAAGTACAAAGATGATATTTTTTTTGATTGACTCCCCCTTATCACTCATTTTCTCACAATCCAAAGTGGCTGTTAGGACTATTGAGTTCATTAATTTGGTTATTGGGAAGTTTTCAGGCAAAATTGGAGCTGAAAAGATCAGCTGTTGCTGACAATGAATCTGGAAAGAGCTTAGCGAGGTTCAAACTAGCTCCGGAATGTTTATCGTTAAGGGGAAGGTTTGTGCTTCTTCTGCTGTGTTGTAATTTTCGATTGCGACTATTACAATATACACAAGTATGCAATTTAATGTGTTTGTGATTGAACTTATGCTAATCAATATAGTGGTATGACTGGTGACTTGTGTCATTTCGAGCTTGTTTGAAGTTTTCACTTGGCAATCTTAACCTATCCTGAGATATGAACTTAAAATGGGGAGCATTGGTTCATAATACCATATCGCTTTTGTACGTCTGCATTGCGGATTTATGAAGGGATTTATCACATGAAAGGAAATCGTATAGCAAAAAGAATGAAGACAATCCAAAATCCAGACACCGCCTTAGAGAATTAAGCACACTTAGCCGAGAAGATTTGGTGTGTGAAGTTTATTGCAGCTCATTACAATCATTTTTCAAATTTTTTTTTTATTGATGATTGTCTCATTGGAAACATGCAAGTAGCAAATTGTGGGTTTTGAGAGAGAGAGAGAGAGAGAGAGAGAGAGAGGGGATGCAAAACTGGGAGCTGGAAATGGGTTTTGAATAGCCCAATTGCTTAGGTGTTGGGTTTTGGATTTTTGTGAGCTAAACACTAATTTTGGCCTTTTGGGTAGTCTTTTGGCCTAGAATTGGATTGAGGCTATTCGAGATGCTCTCACAACACAGCAAGTATCGAACTGATCATACGTAAATAAGGAGACTACACGCACATGCAAGGGCACAAGCAAAATGAGTATGCGCCAACAAATTCTTAAAGTGAAATTTTGTACTAATGTGGGTTCTCTAATGATGTTGGCTCATACTAATGTTTTATTTGCTAGAATTTTAAGTTTCCATTCCTAATTACAGCTGTGACCTAATATTTATTTTAAAAGCATACTAAAGTTTTGTAGCTTTGTATCCTCTTACCTGTTTGTAAATATGCTAAGAGAGCTTTCTGTAGGAGACATGTCGTTTCTAAGTTTTTAGCATGAGGTTATCCTTTGAATGGATTAACCGATTAAGTGTGGAATGGATTGCAGGCTTATGTTATCTTACCTACTGTAAGTATGTTAAAGTTTTGTTCAGTATTAGAAGTGTCCTTTGCAGGGCTTATTATCGATAATTCTGATCATTGGCAACCAACTATTGTTTTTGGTGGTGACTAACTAATGATAATTTTTTAAAAGCTGGATTTAATTTAGTTTACTGTGAGTGTAACAAGGAAAACTTGGGATTGAGTATTGTTAAAAAGAAATTGATGACTGGTTTGACTGAGATTGCTAATAAAAGCTTTGTGGTCAGATATCTATTGAATTTGAATTTTCCAATGGTTTGTTTGTAACACTTTGAACTTACGGTAAATGTTTTAGACTTACTTTAGTGTACTGAATTTTCTTTTCCCATGTAAGTCTGGATTGGTCCTGTCATGAAGAAGTCAAGTTTGAGTTTTGTTTATGGGAGGTCCAACGGCATGACTGTTGCCAAAGTAAAAAAATAAATCTTTTGTTTATGTTGATCATGTGTTGGATAGTTTTTTAGAAATTTAAGTGAAGAAATTTCCCGTTGTGGCTGTATGTGAATTTTGTTTCAAAATTGGGGTTCTTGAGTTTGAAATTGTTTTGTTAGATCATTTGTGTTCAAACGCTCAAGTTGATAGGAAATGGTCCTGCAAATGGACATCAATCTACCCTAGACTCTTTGATTGGCAACCCAGTCCCTCATGAGGAGAGACAAACATACAGAACTGAATTAGATGTGCCAAGTGCGGACAAATTAAAAAATAGTTGTCCTTTATAAGAGAGAGAAGGTAAACGACTAGGATTATTGGTACTTGAACCCATGGTCTATTGGAATGAAAGCTATAGCATGTTAAGTTATGAACTTCTCCAAATCTAGCATGTTAAGAAAACAAGTGATACGTACGCTCTCTGTGTTGGCTTACTGAATATCTTTTCACAGCTATATTTATTTCTCCTTTCCCCCAATTGGTGAATATTCTCTTTTGCAAGGGATATTTGTTGTACTATTGTGACCCTATAGAACAGTAATGAGTTGACTTAATTGTTTCACATGTTCTTACCTTTTGAAAGTAATGGATGATGATGAATTGTTGCTTTTTGAAAGAAATGTAAGTATTGAAACCACAGCTTAATTTTCAGAAATGAATTAATGTCTGTGCCACTTTATTTTTGTTCTCTTCTCTGTACTCCGTACGACATGTTTTAATAGTAAGACTCGAACTTTGGTATCACACTCGCTAATGGAGTACAGTTTGCCTCATGTTTATATGGTGTGATTCCTTTTAGTCAAGAGATGTCCTATTCTTTTGGTTAATTCCCTTAAAACTTGCAATCCTATTCTTTGTGTAAATTCTAATAAAACTTGTAGATTAGTGAAATTTCTTAGGAGATCCAACTAACCCTTGGATGCCAAAGCCATATGAACCAATAATTCAAAAGTCTGTCTATGATTTCTTGCAAGTCCATTTTTTACCATCTTTGCTAAATATTTATCCACATCCACCATTTGTACTAGAAGGGTTCTAACTTCTAATGGAGATAAAAACCAACTGTGGTAAATTATAGGTGCAGTGGTTATTCATTTGTAAATCTTTTATGACTCAAAATTCTTATTGACTATGAAAAAAGCTTTCAATGCAGTGAGATCACTAGGTCATATGTCCATTATCATTAGGTATCAGTGTTCCTTTCTTACGGTTTGCCCTTGTTGGGCCGGGATTGAGTTTCCTAAGCATCTGTATCCATAATACAACTTTTTGTACTCCCGTTGTCTTCTTGTCTTGTTATTTAAATTGTTCTCGCCTGCTCTCTTCTTTATGTTTTTAGCATTAGTTTAATTTGCATAACGGAAAAAAGTTGGGTCTCTAGCTTGGTCTCTCTTTTGAGAGAGAATATTGTAAATCTATTATGATACCTCATTTAATGTTGGTAAGAGAATATTGATTATTGGCTAATACTATTCTTTTTGATCTTTCTGTATGTGTCTGCAGATAGTTGCAAGGTTTTAGTGGCAAGCTACAATTATTCAACTCTTGCATGTAAGTTAGTTGTGTAATTTTCTTCTTCAAGAATGATAGCTTCAACTGTGTGAATTGTATCTTGGTTTCAACTACTATGTTCAACTTGTACACCACTCTTGTGCCCCTTGAATAATCTTCAATAATTTGTGACTCAATATTCCTCCTTAGTGCTGCCCCCATAGGTCTATTAATAGCAACTTACTTTGTTGCTATTGATTTGCATTTCATTAGTAACAACTGCCAACCACAAATAGAAGAGATATCCATACTGACATTTTGAAGCATCTAAAGTTTTCCTTCTCTGGTTAATTTATTGGATTTCCCGCTAAAGATATTTCTTCACGGTGATATCTTAACTAACCATGCCTTCAAAATACACTATCAACAAAGAATGAGGTCATACAAAATTTGCAGTTCGAAAAAATGTATGGTCTGAGATTCTATTTTTCTTCTTCCAAAAGAACAAAAAGGATGGAAGAGAGAAAATCTATAGCTGATTGATTTCAGTTAGTTGTCTATATCCAACCGTTATAATAAAAGAAGCAGTTTTTCAGACACATTTACCCCCCGATTGAAATCCCTTCAGCTGTGGGTTTGAGGCTATTTATGGCTTTTCGTTTGGCAGCCAGATATGCGGCCCACGTCCCTCACTTCTTCCCGTGTTTGTTCCCACCCTTCCTTTTCTTGGTTTGCTTTTTGCATAACAGCTACAGAGATAAAGAGAGAGAGGCGAGTTCTGGGGCGATTTACTGGATTCCGTGCGTGTGGTTGTGTTTTCTCTTGGTGGCCGAGAGGTTAGTGCCCAGGGTTGGTTTTGCTGTTTTGGTTTTCTTTTCTCATGCTCTTTTTTCTGCTTTGTGCCTTGTCCGGGCTAGGCTTGGTTTTGTTGTTTCAATTTCCTTATCCCGTGCTTTTCTTTATACTCTGTGGTTTGTCCGGTGTGCTTGTTTGGGGGAGATGTCTATCGCTGTTGGTTTTTGGATTTGCGCTTAGGAACTTAGGGTTTTAGGCCTCGTTTTTTTTTTTTTTTTTTTTTTGAGATGCAGAGTTCAACAATCCATACATACTGTGTAAAAAGATCACAAATACTAATTAGATCTTTGTGTGAATTAACTGAGTACATAACCAGAAAGAAGGGTTTGGGTTGAAATTGGGGCTTCTTACTTGGTTTTGTTGTTGAAATTGGGGCTTCTTACTTGATTTTTGGGTTTGCGCCTGGGAACTTAGGTTTTGGCCCTTGGTTTTTTTTTTTTAAGATACAGAGTTCAACAATGCATAAATACCAAATAAAAAAAAATCACAAATAATAATTAGATCTTTATATGAGTACGTAACCAGAAACAAGGTCGAAATTTGGGCTCCTTGCAGCTTCGAAACAAGGGTTTTGGGACTTGATCATGCATATTGTTTAGCTTTCTGCATTTTTTCAATTCGCATTGCTAAATTTGTGCTCTTTTGTGGATGGATAAAGAGATTGAGTCATTGGTTTGCCTATTATTTGTGTGTGCCTCTGTATGAATGTTTGTTGTCTTCTGACTTACTTTGTGTTTGTTCAATTTTGGGTGCTCTTGCATTAAAAAAATTAAACCAGTATGTCATGGGTAGAGAAAATGCTTTTGTTTGTAGTGTTTAACCAGAAACAAGGATTTCAGTTGAAATTAGGGCTTCTTACTTGCACCTTCAAGAGATCTACAGAGAGAGAGTGCTATTGTTTTGGTCCATTGGTCATGCATGTTCTTTAGCGTTCTACATTTTTTCGATTCATTGCTGAATTTGTGCTTTTTTGTGGATGGATAAAGGGATTGAGTTATTGGTTTACCTTTTGTTTGTGTGTGCCTCTGTGTCTATGTTTATTGTCTGCTAACTCAGTTTGTGTTTGTTCAATTTTGTAGAGAGAGAGAGAGATTGCTAAATTTTTTCGGTTTATTGCTGAATTTGTGCTCTTTTGTGGATGGATAAAGGCATTGAGTTATTGGTTTGCCTTTGGTTTGTGTATGCCTCTGTGTCTATGTTTGTTGTCTGCTCACTCAGTTCGTGTTTGTTCAATTTTGGGTACTCTTGCATTAAGAAAATTTAGGCACTATGTCATAGGTAAAGAAAATGCTTTTGTTTATGGCCTTGCTTTGAACTTTTAGCTTGCATTTTTTGAGTTTTCGTTTGTAGGTAATTTTGAGTTTTGGATTTTTATGCTAGAATGGTCATGCATGCGCCATTTGTTTGGTGGGACATAATTAGCCATGGTGTTAATGGTTTTGCAAGGGCAGGTGTGTATTATTTTAAAACTGCTCAGGGAGAAAAGGTGATTGGTGCTATTGCCATTCCTGGTGAGGGAAATCACATGACGTATAGGCCCTTTGATACTTTTCTTGAGGAGTACCATGCTGTGTTGCCCTCAACCCGCACTTTGGAATGGAATTTTAAGTTCCAATTAGCTGCATGGCTAGATGGCATTGTGTACTATTCCTTCTTGCAGTGTAGCGAAGAAGGTGCATGTGCAGGCTCCTTTGGTTCATTCAAATAGTGATCACATGTGCATTTTTTAAAATTTCAAGCCTTTTGTTGTGCATTTGCTCTCCGTATTCATTCCTCCTTGCGTTTCCTCTATTCGATATAGATGGGTCTTTATGCTTTCTTGTGTAGGTGTAGGCAGCTGCTAGCTTTTGGCGCATGCCAGTCCTATTAATGTTGTGCGGGTTTGTCTTGTTATTGTTTGTTCTTGGCATATCTTGCATATGTGCATTTCTGGACCGATTAGTTATGGCTGGGTTTTATTTGCAGTGAGTGCCACAGGGGCTTCAGCGTTACTTCCTGCCTGCTGGTTCAGCAACATGGATTTTGATTGCACATGGATATAGTATCCGACCAGTAAAGGTTATGAATCAGCAATTTTCTGATGGTTGGGATGAATTCTGTGATATTTTGGTCTTTCTTTTTTCCTGTCTTCCTTCGGGCTGGAGATAAAAAATTTGAATAAAGACGAAAAAATACGTTACTTAACTTTCCAATCCAAACTGACCCGAGAAGTAGCAATTGCGTGCCATTATAGTATATTGCACTAAAGAACAATTGCCAGCTTTGCTAATTCATCCATCAAGGTTAAAATTCGTACTTCTCATGGCAATAATTTGGTCAAGAATATCTTTTCTTTTCTTTTCCTTTCTTTTGAACCGAGTTAGAGAATCTCTTGAGCCCTCAATTGGACACACGAATATGACCGGATTACGTTAAGGAATATGAAAAATTCTGCCAACACACTTAAAACCACCACTTTGAGCTTGTTAGAGAGACCTTCAGACAAACAAGCATGAAAGGAAAAAAGGAAAAAATAGTCCTACTTGTAATTTTAACCCATATATTTTAAGTAATAACATATTTACCCTCGCGCGTATCCGAAACATATCCAAGCATGTCCAACACATATCAGATACGTATCCAAAGTGTATCCGAGAGTATTTGAAACGTATCGGGATACCCAAAAATAATTCTAAAAGCAGGATAATTTAAAAAGCGTATCAGATACGTATCTAGAAAGTATCCGAGAGTATCAGTATCCAATACGGATACGATATGTGATATAGAGGCCAAATAGAGTATCCGTGCTTCATAAAATTTGATTTCCCAACATTTGAGCTTGCTAAGTGAAATTCATTATTAATCCAGCTAATCATACCCATGAAGAATTTTACTAAGAAGTTTGGATTTTATAAAGGGACTTCATTATGGCGCATTACTATGTTAAAAAATAGTGGGGAAAAGCATAATTTTCATACATCCACCTGCTTCAATATCGTTCGAGAGGGCTTTTTAAAAAAGATTGGGTCTGGGTCTTCTAGGTGGGGCTGTGGTGGGGGTCTTGAGTCTTGGGCTTTAGGTGTTATCCTATTTTCTCCCTTTGCTTTGTTTGGGTTGATTTGGGGTTAGATGTCTGGGTTAGCTCTCTTGTTTGGGTTGGCGTGTGTCTGGATGGTGGGGTTGGTGTTCTTATTTTTGGTCCTTTCTTTGTTGTTGCTAGGTTGAGTGTGAGGTGGTGTTTGTCCCCTATTGTGTGTTAGAGTCCTTTTCTTTTGTGGTTTTTTCTTTTTTGGAGTCTATAGTGTCTTCTTGTCTGCTCTCATTCTAACTCTCGGAGGGCTGTGCTGCAATCTTTGTAACTTTTAAGTGTTACTGCTCCAATATTGGTGTTGTGGTATGCTCCCTTGATGCTGTTTCTGATGTGGTTGTTGAATGACTTGTACTTTGTTCTTGCAACTCCAACTCTTGGAGGGCAAACAGTTATATGGATTCTTTGAGCTACACCTACTGCTGGTCTTTTTGAACCTATTGAACGGGTGTGGTATTTTCCTATTTTCAACTCCCAACTCTGGGGAGATCTAAGAGGTGTACTGGATGTCAGTACTCTTCTCAAATCCTAGATGTTATGGAGGGCTAATTAGGTCAATGAGAGCTGAAGTTTATGGACAAGAAGTCATGAAGATGTTGTGTGAAAATCCAATACTCTTTCAACTCCACAGCTTTGGAGGGCTAAGAGTATTAGTCAAGTACGGGCCTTACCTGAATTGAGGCAAAGCTGTTATTTCCTGCAGGTGGTGATTCATGAAGAATTTCAGAATTTCGGTATCTCAACTATCCAAATGCTTATTATATTCAAGTGTGTGCTATTATCTCTTTACAACTCCCATACATACGTGGGGAGGGCTAAGAGATAGTTGGATTACTATTGGCTTTCTGAGCGTGTTTTATTGTCCAACTGCTGATGCTCCTATTGATATTGGTCATTGCTGTAGAACAAGTTGAACTATTGCTGCAATGTTGATGTTTCTTGCTGGAAATCAGTTTGTTGGGTTCCATGATTTAATGGGAATGCTTTTACTCCTTTTTTTTTTGCTAAGCACTTTTACTCCTTCTGTTACTAATGGAGCTGAGCTGAATAAGGACCGGATTTCTACTGAACTCTTGCTGAAGATTCCTTTCGTTGAATTCATGATATACGGGTGTGTTCTATTTCTCTCTTTCCAACTCCCAAACGTGGGGAGGGCTAACAGATGCTGGGCAAATGACATTATGAGTTACGTCTATTTACACACCAAATGCTGATCCTCCAATTGCTGTTAGACATGGTTGAATAATGAGCTGAACTATTACTGCATTATTGATGAATTCTGCTGTAAATCATTTTGCTGGGATTTCATGATTTAACGGGATCACTTTTGCTGTATTTGATGTTGATGGAATTATGCTGGATGAGGAGATGAGCTCTACTAAAGTCCTATGTAAGATCATTTTATTGAGTTCATGATCTAATGAGACTGCTCCCGAAATGTTTTAGTCTAACCATTGGAAACCATTCAATTTCCATTGAATGTAATTTTATTTTATTTTCTTTGCCTTCCATTCATGCCTATATAGTACCTATTTCTTAGTCGTCTGTATTTAGTCTCTCTTCGATGTACCCTTTGTCGAGCTATTAATAAAATTTTATTGCCTATCAAAAAAAATCTCGTAACATAATAGACATTATAGCAAATCTTTTGATGTGCATGATTTGGAACAATGTCTATTATCCTAGCTTCACTTATCTCCTTTTAAAAATGGCAATTCTATATTCACCATTCCAGATTTCCAAATCGTTGCCTACCATTTTGTATTCACTCTTCTCCCAACCATTGCCATTTCCTTGACTGCAAAGCTAATTCTTCATTTCCCAAGTTGATCACGAGCATCCAAATGGCAATTCTGTATCACCTCAAATTTATTTTTCCACCTTCACCATCAAAATAGTAAATCCTCTTCAACGGGCACATAATATTCGTGCTTTGCACGTGGCCGAACCTAGTGATAAAAAAAGAAAAACTAATCCAAAGAGATAGAGAGAGAGAGAGAGAGAGAGAGAGAGAGAGTGTGTGTGAGTGAGTGGGTTGATAACTTGATATACAGTAAGCATGAGAGAGAAGCAAATTCTGTCTTTGGTTTTTTACTCCTTCCGTTTGGTGGGTCGTGTCTATTGTCTATTGGGTTATTTAAATTTTTTTTTTTTAATCCCCAAAAACGCCCAAAGGGCGGGTTATTTTAAGTTGACCGTTCAATTATGACCCAATTTATAAATGGATTAGATAAGTTGGACCTATTCTAACCCATTTCATACCCCATTGGGACTTCAAAAGAAAAAAAAACATGCATTAACGGTACGTGTCTCAATATTTCTGACTCAAATCAAATTGAAACGCTAGCTATGCATCAGACAAAAAACTGTACTACTACACCCTATTCGGCTAAATAAGCCAATTGGCTTATTTTTTTGTCCTTATTCAAATTTTTTCGTATTTGTTAGTTTTTTATCAATTTTTTGAGAATTATTGCATCGTCATAACAAAAGGAATCTAAAAAGTAAAAAATTATGATCGAAACCTAATTTTTTTGAATAAAGACAAAAATAAGCTAATAAGCCAATTTTTTCATCTTTATTAAAAAACAAATTGGATTTCCGGAAAAACATAACCCTGTTAACAATTTCCATTACCAATTTAACGGATTTAGACGGTTGGAAAGAAAAAATTTAGGCATTAAATTGAAGTTTTTTAAAGTTTGAGAGTCTAATTAGACATAGAGGTCAAAGTTTGAAGGATATTTTGAAAATTTGCCTCTTATGTACTAATGCTTTCATATGTAATCGTCAATTATTTTACAAGGGAACGGAACTAGAAGTCTACAAGGTTTGGGCAATACTATGAATACCATATCGGCTAGGGTACCAATTTTCCTATTGGTACGCAATTTCGGATTTAGCACTATTACCATCATATATAGTTATAAATTTATATTTTTCTCATGTCTTCCCATTTTTTATAACACACAAACTTTCATTTAGACAACACAAATTACACTCTCATTATATAAGCTCCATAAATATCAAATTTGAAAGTTCATACTTTATTTAAAAAAGAAACTTTAAGCTCGCATAAATATAAATGGAAACAAAATCATTTACCAACTCATCTCCCCACTTCCTTTTTGCTCCACGTGTAAGTTGTAGTAAACAAAAGGGTAGTTTGGTCCTTGGGCTAAAGTTTCAACCTTTTTAGAGTTAACTTTTTACCGGCAGTTCCGCCGCGGCCCTTCCTCCCAACCACCCCCCCCCCCTTATTCTGCTACTGCTCCTCCTCCTCTCTCTCTCTCGGCAAACCCTGGTATGAATTATATTGTACAGCTCTCTCTCTTCTTATTCTCTCTCTGGTGGCGATTTGAATGAGAGGGGTTTGTAAATCCTAGTCACAGTCATGCAAAATGGTACCGGATGAAATTGCCGGTACCTCCATCCCGGTATTAAAGCTGAGACGGTATTAGAGATCCAAAGTACCGGTTTCACCCAAATCCGGTACATATCGGCCAGTACGGAACGAGATTAACAACTTTGGGTTTGGGTTGATTTTTGATATACTCCTATGTACCGAACATTGAGGTTTCCTTTGCGGATTGGTACACAGTACAGTACACACATATATGGCCGGCCATCATGTACAGAGAATTTGTCATGGAACAACTTTTTAAATTTGAGAAAAGTACTCTAATTAGTACTATTTCTTATGAACCCACTGAGAAAAAAATTGACAGTTAGTAACATCAGCATCTGGATATTCCAAGTTCTCATGCCCAAAACTCCAATTCACTAGGCCACATGCATCTAAACATACGGTTCTCTGTAGAAAATTTGCTTCCATTAAAATGTGAATGCAGCAACCCACAGCCCTAACCATACTCGTCAAAGGTTCTTTATCTTCTCAATTGGTGACTAAATCAGGAATGGCAGTGCGTAACCATAACTCATCAGAGCTCCATAACTTCTTACTCCAATGAATAGCTAAAACAGGAATGAATAGCAATGAATGGTGGAATAGACAAATACCTCACGACCACTAAAATGATAAACCTTATTCATCAGAGGTTCTTAAATTTCTACAGTAATTTATAAATTTGTACCTAAAACAGGATTGGCAGCCCATAAACACCATTCACACTTGGATGAAAAATTTCGTGCACTAGCTTGTAAAAAAAGAATCATCCGCATCCCGTGCACAAGCTAAGGACCTCCAAGACTGCTAAACTTCTCAAACTTATAGAATGATTTACCTAAATCTTAACCCCCCCAAAGACATAGCATTTGACTGCAATTCAGTCCCCGGAGATTGAGCCTCGTAAATCCTTCCAAAAAATGGCAAAATGCAATGGGCACAAAATGTTCAATGAGATTCTATATCCATGAAGGCGCAATGTAACTCAGTACTAGCAATAATCATCAGTTATACAAAATTCTACAACAATTGCATGCCTCCAGAGTCCGTCAAAATCAACACAAAAAGCAATAAACTTACAGCGTCTTCCTCATATGCTATTGCCCACCACTCTCTTTTTCCAACTTCTGCACATAAGCCTTCAACACCATCACCAAATTCCTCGCCGGCGCTTGCACTGTCGACACAACCGCTGATGCAGGACCCTTCAACGACCCAAGCAACTTACTGTAAATCTCAACTCTAGTAGGCAAAGTCTCCAACGCCTTAAACTCCTCCGGCGCAAAAAATTTCCCTTCGAACACCGCCCCTGTGAAATCATTATCCTCCAATTTGCTTTCCTTCTGAAAATCCCTGTACGGCTTGAGCGCAGCCGGAATCTCCTCAGTATGCACAAACAGCCATGCGTTCATACCTGTTGGAAAAATGAATAGTAAAGATAACCCCAATTTCCAACAGCTTCAGGTTGAAGATGATACGTTCGAAACTCACTACCAGGGAGCATTTCTAACCCTAAGCCATTTCCTTTGCCAAAACCATAATTTGGCTAGATCTCTCAAAAAATTTACTAGCAACCCAAGCTAAATACATTTCCAAATTAAAGATTCTAATCTAATTGGGTACCAGATCTCAAGCAAAGTTTTATCTCCCCCCCAGTTAGAACAAACCAACCAATCTACTCGAGTTTGAGCTCATGTTTGCTCATTAAAAGCTTGTTTAAGATCGATTTGATACATACACAAACAAAATTTGAAAATATTTTTGAAGCTCGTTAACCGTTCAAACTAAGCTCCAACAAGCTACTACTCGGCTTGCTCGGCTAGTGATGTATAAAATACAAGCTACTCAAGATGGAGGGCTTCTATTCAGCTCAAGTAAAGCTCGTTCCGACTGATGGAAGTTGAAACTGTCACATTATGAGAGCCCAAAACCATGGTATAGATGACATTGGATTCATTCATTCCTATATCGGTCTCAGGGTCTGAGGTCATGCTTGCTTGAAATAGTTCCTCTCCTCTGGCCCTGAACTAAGAACATCGCTCGTTAAGTTTTCAAAGGGAGTAACAAATTGGCAAATTCTACCATTTCAACACTATAATTAGGTAAAATGAACTATCATTTCAAGAAAACCATAGAAAAGGCGCTTGAAATTACTCGCGCACTTCATTCACCTCACACACGATTACACGATAGGATGTGCTCAGAAAATACAGAATAGTCACCCAACCCACCCCTTTAACATTACCTTTCATACAAGGCTTGAGTACCTCCCATTGGGTGCCCTCAATCGCTTTATAGACCAATGAGTTCTTGGCGACGAGGAGATTGGTACTTTCCGGCAACGATTTGCGGAGGTCTTGGAGCTGTTTGACGGTGAGGCCTTTGTATTTTATGCCGGCGAGGAGGTGGCAGTCTTGGAGGTGGTGTTTGACGGTTTCGACGGTCTCTTCCTTCTTGGTTCGGCTGATAGCGGAGCGGATTGTGGTGCGGCGCCGGCGGAGGGCGGAGGGGAAATGGGAATAGGGAAGGGATGGAGGGTTTCGGACGTGGGATTTTAGGGATAGGGCTTGGGAGGGAGAGGAGAGTGGTGGTTTTGAGGAGGGGAAGGTGAAGAGAGTGGCTTCCATGGTGAAGGACGAGAGAAAGCGGGATAGAGAGATCTGCCTGTTGTTATCCTATCTTTTACGGCCAGGGTTTTCATCAAAATCAAAAAGAAAAAAAGAAAAAAGAAAAGAGAAGGTGTAGCTAATGTTAATAATATTATTTTTGTTGGTGTTAAAACTTCATTGCATAATGTTACATAAAATATCAGGCTTTTTATGCACTTCAATTTTGACATAAATAAAAACAATTTTAGCATTATTATTTGCCAAAATAGTTATTATTTTTAATAAAATGATGATCACTAATTTTTTAGCATTTTTTGTTGAAAAAAGTACAAAAACAAATTATTTTGATAGGCTATTTTCCTTCCTCACCTAATTGAACCACGATTTTATAGATTTGGTAAGAAAATGATTCCTTTTTCACTGTCCAAAGCAATGACTCAAATTTTAGATAATAAAGTGATTGAAAACTTCATTTCATACAGTAGACACTTAAATTTGGACACGTAAATAAACTAAGCTCCCACCACGTTAAGACCTGATGACCTATTACCAAAGTGAAGCTCTGGCATAGCCTAGGCATGACAAAAGTCAAAAGTGGCCTTGAAGTGTAAGGTATCCTCATTGAGACCCCAAAGATTCTTTGAAAGCTTGCAAAACACATGGTCGTGTCTTCATTCCCACTATCGTCACTTCATCTCTCCAGCTGCGCGTTTGTTTCCACAGACGTGACTCTAAATTCTGCACATGCGCCATAGTCGCATAAAAAACCTTCTGGGTACTTCATAAAGATACAGCCGCATCATCTTTTCAGCACGCAAGACGCTGTCGTGTGATCGTTTCTTTTTCTACATATTATTTCCTTTCCATGCGGTCCCTTGCCCAAATCAATCACCCTTATGATTCTGATTCCGGAAGGAGCGTCCTCCAATTGCTTCACCCTCTCCTACAAATAGAAGAGATTTTCTCCTTGTAACGATCTTGATTTTGAACCTAATTTTTGTAAATAAAATTTCATAATCTCTTTAAATACAAATTCATTAACTAGTTATATTAACTAATTAATTGGAATTGTCATATATTTAATTATCATAGTTAATTATAATTTCATAAAAATTCATTTTATTACTAAAAATTCTATTAGGGCATCTTCTCTATTTATAAAATCCTAACTAGACCTAAAGATTATTAACCAATTACTCTAACTATCATAACCTCACTACCCGTACTAGTAACCAATCCAACACTCCTCCTTCTACCACTTCCACACTCTACCATCAACTCACCACCTCTCTTCACTCCCTTTTTTTAGTTGAAAATCAGCATCCCCCCCTCAACGTAGTGTTTGGACAACGCTCTGTGAGATCAATCTTGACGTGCCTTCTCACCAGAACCTTAATCTTACAAAATAAGACATCGTAAAATGCACATTTTCCTCTCATCGGTAAAAGGTCCTCCCAAAGGCGGCTCCCAAGAGCAACTTTGAATTTTCTAAGGCCTGAAGCGATAAAAATAAATGAGGCCTTTTAAGAATTTCTAAGACGCGTAAACTAAACAAATCACGTTTCCCATAACAAAAGAGCGTTGATCAATAAAAAAAAATTTCAAAACAATAAGTGACCATTCAATATTTCAAAAGCAACATCTACATATCAATACTCCGAAAACATAATTGAACTTGCAATATTTTAGAGGCATCACTTAAATATCACCCTTCTTGTAGTTTTAGCAACAAAAGTACTAATAATGTTTTCACAATCAATCTTATTCATCATCTCATGTTCAATGGATAGGATGAATAATTCATTCAACCTTTCTTGTGACATAGTTGAGCGAATGTAGTTTTTAATTAGCTTCAACTTTAAAAAAACTTCTCTCTACGAAATCAACCGTGATAGGATAGTCAATAATATTCTATAAGTGATCCACACATTTGGATAACAATCCTTCATCAATTTCAAATGATTCAACACTTTAATTGGTTTCCTTATCTCTTTTGATACATCGCTTGGGTCCCTATGGAAATCTTCCTCGATGACGCATTAGTGTTCCCCTTCGAGGATGCCTCCTTATTAAGAGGTAAGCTCGTAGCCAAAGGATCTCCTTCGACTATGGCATTGTTGCTTTCGAAAATGCTTGGCAGCTGGTTGTGTCAAGCAGGCATCCTCGATGACGCATCAGTGTTCCCCTGGGGGATTGCCTCATTGTTGAAAGGTAAGCTCGTTGCTCGGGTCACTTCAGAAATCTTCCTCGATGACACATTAGTGTTCACTTCGGCAAATGCCTCCTTGCTGAGAGGTAAGCTCATTGCCTATTTCAATGAGATGGATGGCAAGCACTAGTTGATGGATCTCATCCATTGCCTACGGTAGTGTCCTTTCAATAATCTTCCTCGATAACGCATTGATGTTCCCTTCGGGGGATGCCTCCTTGCTAAGAAGTAAGCTCGTTGCCTATTTCAATGAGATGAGCGGCAAGCGCTAGCCGATGGATCTCATCCATGGCTACGTTCGGTAATCTTCCTCAATGATGCATTGGTGTTCCCTTTGAGGGATGCCTCCTTACTGAGAGGTAAGCTCGTCGCCTATTTCAATGAGATAGGCTCCGTGCGGGATTGCCAATGCATCATCGGGAAGGTGTCGTAACAACAAAGATCCATCAATCGACACTCACCACCTAGGCGACGAGCTTACCCCTCAACAATGAGGCATCCCCTGGGCTACACACCGTGGCATTAGGAATCAAAGACTGTTAGTCAGGTACTCTTTGCCATGCGGGGACACCAGTGCATCATCGGGAAGGTGCCATAGCCAACGGGGATCCATCGGTCGACGCTCACCCCCTAGGCGATGAGCTGACCCCTCAACAAGGTGGCATCCCATGGGCTACGCACTGTGACATTATGAATCATTGACCGTTAGCCAGGAACAATCCCGCACACTTGTGAGTGTGAGTGTGAGTGTGTAAATGGATGTGAATGTGTATGGTTGTAGCATTACTCACTTCTAAAGTTCTCAAACTATTTTCCCCTTAGGAATTCAAGTCTTAACTCAATTTTCCTTTACATTTTATTAGTTTTCTCTGACGAGAATTATACAGATTTGAAAATTGGCAATCGAACGTTTTACATAAAGATGAAAGAATAAACTTGATTGTTTGTGTCTCAAAACGCCTCAGGTACGAACTTACCCATTAACACTTTTTGAGGTCAAATGTTGAGTTTATTATCTAACACAACCTTTTGAGTAATTTTTTGGTGACTTTTTTAACACAGTCTTTTTTATGATTTTTTCATAATTTAATAGATTTTGGTAGAAGATTTCCATCACATTGTTTGGCTTAATGAGAAGAATAAAAAGACTATAAATAATTAAATTTAAAATTAAATTTCTTTAATAAATACGACCAAATAGACACTAAATGTTGTCTCTTTTTTAAAAGAACATTGCTATTGGTACCAACAACTTTAATACCGATAGGAACTCGATGGCCCGCGGGGCCCACTACGGGTCCCGCACAAGATCCTGAAATCTAAATAAAAATAAAATATTGGATCAAGCACCTACATATCGAATTGAACTAATCTCTCGCACGCTCATTTTTTTGTTTAAATTATTGATCGGCTCGAAATCTATCATAAGGTCCTGAATTCGACCAATGAAAATTTGTCTGCTCTCTCATAAGGCCCTGAAATCTAAAAGAAAAAAGGAAGATTGGATTGAGCACCTATACATATCTTTGATTGAGCTAATTTTTTCGCAGGCCCATTTGTTTTTTTTTTTAAATTATTAAACGGTTCGAATTATTCGTGCGGGACCCATAGTGGGCCACGCGGGACTGTTGGTACGCATCAGTATTAAAGCTGTTGGGACTAGTAGGATTACCATTTTCAAAAAGTCAAATTTTCTAGATCTGGTTTTCTTGGAATCTGTGTACCAGGGACGAAGACAGTGTTTACAGCGGCTTCTACCTTCAGTCTGCGGCAGGAGAAGTTCAAGTTGGTGTGATGGGTCAACCAAGAGGGCTTGCTCTGTGTTCATACCTAACATCTCAACTTCGGCCTCTCCAACCCCTCTTCACCAGTGTGTTCGACAGATCCGGCATCATGGTTCCACGCGAGTTTTTTTCTTTAGTTTGTTGTATTTTATTTTATTTTATTAGTTTCTGTATTTTGGAACCGCTAGTGTTCCCTCTTATTGTACTATATTTTGTTTATATATAAATCGAGTTTACTTTTTGGTTGGAAAAAAGTCAAATTTTCAGGGTGAAAAATTGAGTCCTACTATGGATACATGTGTATACCAAATGTACATAGGGTTGTGTGAGACACATCTTGGAATCTCATAGAAATGATTGGAATCGCTTAATTTGTTTAAAATATTTTGAAAGGATCTCTTGTAAAAAATCAACTTAGTTGGTTATCGGTAAGGGCTTAATCAGATAAATTGAGTGAAAATTTGATCAAGCATTTACCGATGTTCGACTAGGCTGACTTCTTTCAAGGATCCTTAAAAAAGTATATTTTAAAGATATTGAGTTACTCCAACCATTTATGTGAGATTCTGAGATGAGTCCCACACAAATCGGTATAGATTTAATGTATATCAAATGGTATACCCATAGTTTTACTTGTGAAAATTACACATTGGTATACCAAGTGCAGCATAAATAATCACCATAAGTATATAACCACACAGAAATACACAAATATTTACGCATACTCACTCACAATAGGAATGGTCTCGCACACACTAGACACCTTCAGTGTGTGTGGATTCCACCTCTATTGTAAGTGAGTGTGTAAGTGTTTGTGTAGTGGTATCATTGTTGAAATAATCTTGGGGTGTGTTATAATTATTCCATCTGTCCTAATTTGTTTATCCAATTTTGACGTAATTGTCATTCAAAAATTACTATATTTCACAATCTATAATGTTTTATATAATTTTGAAAATATCATATTGTAGAACTAATTGAAATATATCAAATAAGATCTATATTATAAATTAAAACATACATATAATTTTATAGGAAGTTCTAAATAGTAAAAAATGATAAACAAATTGAAACAGGGGAGTACCTTTTTAGGGGATGGACGGACTCATAAGAACACCGGTCCTCAACACATGTCACAATTAAGGGAAAATGAAGGGTAAGACGTGTTTTGATAATTAACATTCGCCAAGAACATGCTGAGAAAATTTGTTAATACTAAAAATATCCTTAGCGATATTAATTATTAAAACACGTCATGAACCGTCATTTTCCCCACAATTAAAGTAACAATGACGAGGGTATTTGTGGCAAACACAAAAGATGATTTCACTAAAATAAAATTAACAATAAATGTTTGTGTATTTATGTATGATTATAGTATTGTTGTCAAATCAAATCTCAATGCCAAAAATTTCCAGCCTTCCCTTCACAGAACGTGGCACAACAAGCAATGATTGGACTTTGTTCACGACAACACACGTGCCCCAGTTAAAACCGAACACGCCAGCCCGTCTTCTCTCCCTGGTATCCAGTGAGCCTAATCTTTCCAGAAACTTCCACTTAACTCCTGGCTCTCAATGGCCGATGCATCTACCGGCCACAATACCGCCACGTGTTCCGTTCACCACGTGAGCATCCGACGTGGCTCCCCCCTCCGCTAGGAAAATGATACGGGGACCCTTTTTGTTTTGTGCACAGGCAACGATTAGGGCAATTTCTAGACAACAACTCTCACTCCTCGATTTCGCCCAATCGGAGTAAAAAAATTCTCTCTCCTGAAAGAAAATCGAAGAGAAAACGAGAGAAAATTCAACTAGGAACTTGCTAAAGTTAGTTAGAACTGTGTGGTCGATATGAATGGTGATGGGGAAGGGGATGAAGGAGTTGTGAGAATGGAGGAGGAGGTGAAGGAGAGGTTGGTGTTCATGTGGGGGTACCTACCCGGAGCTCTGCCGCAGAGGTCGCCGCTGCTGTCTCCGGTGGCGGTTAGGCTTCCGCCGTCGAGCGGGGAAGGATGCTCGTGGAAGGATGTGTGCGGCGGCGGTTGCGGCTTCGCTATGGCCATTTCAGGTGGTTTCAAGGACTCTGCTTTTGATTTGATATTTTTCAAAAATATTGTGCTTTTTTGTTGACTGGATCTGGAAACTCAGTTCGAGCCTTTGCTGTAACATAGAAAGAGCATTTTTATCAAGAAGAGTTCAAATTTTTGTTTTTGGTAAATAAAAAGAACTCAGCTAAAAGTTTGAAAAATGCAATTATATTTAAGTTCTCGTTTAGCAAACTAGGCAATTAAATGAACCGGACAGAGGTAGTATTAAGTTTCCAATCGCATTACTTTAATTTTACGTATTCGATATGTTTCCAAGGTTTTCGAGGGAATCATTTAGCTCTTTAATTCGACTCTTTTCCATTTTAACTTGCTCATAGTGAAGCAACATTGCTTTTTAGCATTATCTTTTAAATGTGTTGCCATAAAATTTAGTTGTGCTTGGTGGAAGATATATTTTGGCTGAAATCTGCTTGATTGTGGCAATTTAGATTGTGTGGTTTTGGATTTTGGGTGTTTGGGAGCCCTTTTTAAAATGCATTTTGAAGTGTAAACAAGAGATTGCGAAATCGCTTCTTGAGGAGGAGCTTTTTGGATTCTAACTATACTTTCACTCGCAAAATACTTTTGCAAAATCTATTCTACACGTGTCATTCAATTTTTTTTTACGGATTGTCATAATAATTTAAAATTTTGTAATTTGCAATCCACAATCTATAAATTTTAAAAATAATTAGCTCCCAAACACACCCTTCCTTACTGGTTTGAATAATCCCCCTTTTTTTTAGCTTGGATTGGCAAAAGTGACATTTTATTCTATCGGAGTGTTTTAGGTCATGGTTGGACCATGATTTTGTTTCATAGTACTCATACTTGCTTCTTCGATCAGAGTCCGGAAAGCTCATCACATGGGGCTCAACAGATGATCTAGGTCAGAGCTATATTACTTCTGGAAAGCATGGGGTAAGCGAATCTAGATTTTAGTTTAATTGAGGAAGATCTGTTTATCGTTCTCTATATGTTACCTACACTGTCTTCCCTTTTGTTTGCGAAGGAAACCCCAGAGCCTTTTCCTCTCCCCACAGAAGCTTCAATAGTCAAAGCTGCAGCTGGTTGGGCGCATTGTGTTGCAGCTACAGGTACTGCTGGTTTCCATTCTTAAATATGATGCAGAAAGTTAACAATTTTGCCTTTGGTTGCTGGGAGATGAGAAGAAAGGAACGGGGTTGCCGATTTTAAAGCCTCACAGGTACATTATTGATGTTTCCTCTCTTCCCAACAACCAAATGGATGTCAATCAAAAGATAGAGGCCAGATTAGTCAATGAACCAAACCAAACCAAACCTAACCGAGCCTTATATCTCAATCACTTGGGGTTGGCTACATGAATCATGTTCCTCCATTGAGCTCTATCTATCAAGGGCCACTTGTTCACACAAACCTATTATACTCGTATCATTGCGCACTACAGCATCTAATGTCAATTTAGGTCTACCCCTCCTCGTAGCATTGCTACCAAAAGCTATCATATCCGCTCTCTTAACTACTGCATCTCCTGGTCTACGGTAGACATGCCCAAACCACCTTAGCCTATTTCCCTCAACTTCTCTTCTATGGCACGAATCGTTTCATTTCTAATCCTGTCCCATCTAGTCTTACCACACATCCACCTCAACATTCTCATTTCTGCTACTCTCATCTTGTTCATCTGTTGTTTCTTAATAGGCCAACACTTTGTCCCATAAAGCATCGTTGGTTTGATGACTATTCTATAGAATTTTCTCTTTAATTTTATGGGTACCCTCTTGTCACACAATACACCAGTAGCACTCCTCCACTTGAGCCACCCCACTTGGATCCTATGGGTCACATCGTTGGCAATCTCTCCATCTCTACTAATAATTGAGCCTAAGTACCTAAAATGATCACTCTTAGATAACTCATAATCTTGGATCATCACTCTTTCTTCATGCGCACTGTTGATACCACTAAACTTGCACACCATATACTCAGTTTTACTCCTCCTTATCCGAAAACCCTTTGACTTTAATGCTTTCCTCCAAATTTCTAGTTTCGTATTTACATCTCTAGCGATTTCATCTATGAGGACAATGTCATCTGCAGACATCATACACCATGGGAGGCCAGATTAGTCAATGGCCTTTGTAAATTGTTATACATGCAGAGCCTGTATGATTGGCTGGATCAGGAATAGAGTTAGATTATAAAGGAGCACATTTCCTTTTGGACAACAAATTCCACAAAAACATGGGTGGACGATATTCTGAGGCATATGGTATCAGAAATCTACTTCTATTTGTCAGATGAAATAACTACTGCAAGATTTATTGTTTATAGCCGCCTTATTGGTCTGGCCAATGCAATGAATCTGCTTTGGCTGTTGCCTCTTATCCTTAAGCCATTTTTGATTGAATACTTCTCACTCATCCTGGAACCATGGAGTAATCAAGGTTAGATTGTCTATGCAGAACATGGGGAAGTATACACATGGGGATGGAAAGAGTGTATACCATCTGGGAAGGTATTCGCGGATCCATCAACAGGGATAAGCCCAGAGAAGGATGTCATTGAAAGACAGAGTTCATTTATGACAGAACAAGGTAATTTGGCTCGGAATGACTCGCAGAAACTGCTCTCTGATTTGTGGACTAATACTGGAAAGGTTAATTTTGTAACAGTGAGTCCTCGCTCTCAGGGATCCAAACCTTCTGGTGGACCAGCATCCAGTTCGGACAGCAGAGGAGGTGGAGAGGAAAGTACAAAACGCAGACGAATGTCATCATCTAAGCAAGCAGCAGAAGCATCGACATCTGGTGATGATACTCTCTCAGCGTTGCCATGTCTTGTAACATTGAACCCAGGAGTAAAGATTGCCACCGTTGCTGCTGGTGGGCGCCACACATTAGTATTGTCAGGTATTTGCTGTATTCTCAACTAACTTTTTCCCTTCAGCCACATCTTTTGATTTCTACTTTGCTATGCATTGCAATACATAGGTTCTAGGTAGCATGATGTATCCAGCTATGGAAGCCTATTATGTGAAGCAAGACACTTGATATATGCTGTTTTTCCCGGAGTTTCAGATATAGGACAGGTGTGGGGTTGGGGCTATGGAGGCGAGGGGCAGCTAGGATTGGGCTCGCGGATACGGATGGTGTCCTCTCCACATCCTGTACCTTGCGTGGATTCCTCCTCTTTAGCAAAAGATAGACCTATGACCCTTTCAAGGGGAGGCTTGACTTCAGATGGACAGGGTTTTAGAGTTCCAGGAAGCTATGTCAAGGGAATTGCCTGTGGAGGGAGACATAGTGCAGTGATTACAGGTAATCCTTTTTCTTCTCCTTTTTTTTTTGGGACATCATTGATTACAAGTTTAAGTGGAGCATAAAAATTCCTGGTTCAACTAAAAAGAAGGGGTGTAAATCTGGGAGTCTCCATGGCGGCTATGCCGGCTAGTTTCTTTCGTTCCCCACATTTCTGTTTAGTGTTTCTAGATGGTCTGCTTTTGGAAATATACCATTCAGAAATGATGGTTAACCAAATTAATAGGTGATTTGTTTTCTCCAATGTATTTTTGTTACTTCTGATAATAAAAAAAAAAGTACTTATGTTACTTATATTCAACTTTCAACAGTACTTGAGCTGAGATTTGTTGTCTCTCTTCAATTACAGATGCTGGAGCATTACTTACTTTTGGCTGGGGTCTGTATGGGCAGGTGAGTGTTTCCTGGATTCTGAGATTCATTGTTGCATGGTTTATACTTTAATGCATTCCATGCAATTTTTCTGTCTCCTTTCTCCTTGTCTTTTAAGCTAGTGGAGCTAAATGAATGACTATACAACATGATTGCCAGCATTTCACCTAGTTGAACTTCTCAGGTTTACCTTTTACCTGAATGTGGAGATCTGGCAGTTAGAGTTTGTTGATTTTTCTCAATGAAAAGAAAGGAAAGGAGAGGAGGGCTCTACTAACAATATCCAATTGTGGTCTTGGAAAAGAAAAAACTTTCCAATTGAATGGACAATACGATTCACGTTGCAGAAGGTATCACCTAAGGATGGCTTAATGTAGGAAATTGTATCTTTTTTAGATAATTATTTTTGACCTTTAGTAAGTCCTGATGCTGATGGTTGTATGGAGGCATCAGATTTCTTTGACAGTGAAGGTTAGGAAGGTACACAAAACGAAATGAAGGGAATAAGACAGGATAGTACTAACACCTTCCAACTTGTGGTCAAGAAATGGGGAAATCTTGACTCAGTTGCATAAGGGATCAGCGTGCGGGAAATTGTATTCGTGCATAGAGAATTTTTTCGACTTGTGGCAAGGCCTGGTGGTTGTATGGTCTAAATTTCAACCAACTAGGACTGGGTTGTTATCTGGCTAACCTACCCTAAGTAAACTAGAAAAATGAACCTTGTAGTACTTACACAGAAACAAAGGTCTTTCAAACTAAAGTGATGATGTTGGATCTGACCATGTCACGGATTTTCATTAATTTTGGGTGGTTAAAATATGTAGTAGTGTATGAAAACATATTGTTGTGTCGTATTATGTGGGACATTTTGTTTTTCCTACATTGTCGATCCCAAAAAGTCTCCATAGATTGACTGGTATTTTAGGCCAAAAATAGACAAGGTGATGGTGAAAACAAAGCACAGCACATGTTCAAGATTGGCTCCACTGTAGAAGGAATAATCTGTTTTATAACCTTTTAATGAGTCGTCTACGCTCTTTCTGTCATACCCTTTTTTTTTTGAATGGCAAAAAATAATCATTGAAAACTATCAAATCATTGAACCTGTCCATTCAATGATTTAATAGTTTTCATGGTAAATGTGGAATTCTATTCACCGGGATGTTGTTCTGGTGTAGTGTGGGCAAGGAAGCACAGATGATGAGCTCAGGCCTACTTGTGTATCTTCTCTGCTTGGTATCCGGCTAGAGGGTGTGGCTGCAGGACTCTGGCACACTGTCTGTGTTTCTGCTGATGGTGATGTTTATGTGTTTGGTGGGAATCAATTTGGCCAGTTGGGAACTGGCACCGATCAGGCAGAGGTACATTTTGGAATTCGTTTCCCATACAAATACCCTCTTTCCAAATATGTACCAGATAGCAACAAACATGTTACTGTACAGTAGGCTATGGATGGTGGGGGTTGCCATTATTTGCTTGTTCAGATTTGGCTCTGTGTTACAAATGTTAATGTCCGATTTGAGTTAATTGGAAGATTAAGTATACAGCCTCTGTAAAATTGCAAACGCTGTATAACACAATAAGCTTCAAGCATGTTCCTCACATAGTTTTATGGTCTTGCTTTATTTCAATCAATGGTAATTGTATACTGGAAAGGCCTAACGTCCTTGCAACTTGAAGGAAATTTTTGCAAAACATTAGTTTGCTTAACTGACACTAAGGTTTTATGGAAATCCGGATCAGACACTTCCCAGGCTTCTTGATGCTCCAAGTTTGGAAAACATGCATGCGAAAGCAATATCTTGCGGGGCTCGTCATAGTGCTGTAGTTTCAGGTACATTATTCATGCTCTTTTTTATTGCCCCAGATTGGGACTTTTCGAGATATCATAATTCATGTCTAAGTAAATATGAGCTTTGCCTAACTCCTGGTTGGGGGCATCACACCCTCTTTGACAACAGAAACAATGTTAGTTTGTAATAGCTGACATGAGGTTCCCTTTCCGCTTCCTTTAGATAGATGGAAGAGAAAACTCACATAATTGAGGAAACGTTTCCAACTTTCAGTCCAGTGGATTGTTGTCCGATGCACCAGTCTACGAGAACATGAAATGCAAAAGCTTGATGTCCATGGGAGTTAGCTTTGAACTGTTCCTTTTCCAATGAAAGTAGTGGGAAAAAAATTAGGGAAATGATATTGGCACTCCCAAAATTGATGCAAGCACGCCAAAATCAGTGCAACTCAAAAGCCACTTTCCTTTGTTTTTTGAAGTGCTTGCATCAATTTTTGGAGTGCCAATATCATTTCCCAAAAATTAGTATTGGCGTCTCGGAAAACCATCCTGCACTCAAATAGGAATCGGACTTTAGAGTAGTTCTTTCTTAATTTTTCTCTCTTCTCTGTTGCAAGAATGAGCTTTATGCACTCAAAACTTCTCAAAGACTGGATTGGCTTTCATAATACAAAGTTTAGCTCCACTAATTGGTTGCTATCGTAATCTTTACAAACAAGACAATGACTTCAGAAGTCTGTCATTGCAAAACCAGTGCTGGTTGTATGTACACCGAGTCATTAAGAAGTAAAAACGAGCACCTATGGATGCAATGTGGTTTTCTTAGAAAGACTAAGTGACCAATTTCAAGCTCTTTAAAGCTGGACCAAAATCTGAAACTAGATTGATGAGATACATCAAGAGATTGTAACAAAAAAAATTTGAGTTGTTGACTTGTATTCTGATTTGTAGATATTGTCACTGGTTTGTATGAGTGTCTTCTGATAATTTCTTTTTTGATGCTTGAAGATGATGGCAAAGTGTTCTGCTGGGGTTGGAACAAGTATGGCCAGGTACTTCACTAAAACTTCTGAAGTTACATATATATGACAGAGTGCACTCAAACGTATCAAATAAGTTTGGCACATCATTGTTCAAATATTCCTTCTATCTTGCATAAGCTTCAATGATATTTTCCACTTATTTTGCACTGTTTACTTAGCAACATGTGTTCTCAACAATTGATCTATACCATTTGTTCACATCTTTTGTCATCCACTGGGATATCTTTTTATACTCTCTTCTAACAATGCAGCTTGGCTTGGGTGACGTGATTGATCGGAACATTCCTTCCCAAGTCCCAATGGATGGATGTGTCCCTAAAAACATCGCATGTGGCTGGTGGCACACCCTTCTGCTTGCTGACACACCTACTTAACACGTTCCTTAACTCAAAATGGTTGATCACAGTTTTGTTAGGTTAGTTGTTTCTTACATTGATATATACCTATGTGCCGTATGTATATGTACATGCAATAGTTTTCACAAATATGCATTTACATATCCATGCTATCATTCTTCCATGGTCAAGGTTCGCCATGATTGGGTTGCATTTTAGCAGTACTGCTAGGATATCCTCCGGAGATGTATAAACACCGTCCCTCCAGTTCATTGTACATATCATTGTCCAGTGCATTCATTGTAAACTGAATGGCTGATAACTTCTGACTTACGTATGGGATGTTTTTGGAATTTCCCTTATGAAATGTAATAGTAGTAACTCTTTGTCACTGTTTTTCTGTTACTTCCTCCGTCCCTTATTTAGAGTCCATTATTTCATTTTAGATTGTCCCTTAATAAGTATTCATTTTGTAAAGTTAGTGGGTAAAAGTTGGTGCATTGTCTCTTTTGTCCTTAGAAGTAGATTCCATTTTGAAAAATTAGTGAGTAAAAGTGTAATGATGATAGGTAAATAGGAAAAGTGGAGGAAAAAGTTAATGTAAAAGGTATAATGATGATGTCTTTTTAATAAGTTGGAGTGACGAAGCAGGACATTTAAAAAAGGACGGAGGGAGTACTACTTTTTTACTTTTCCTCCCATGATACGTACTCCTAAGTTTTATGGAAAAATTATTTTCTGGTCCTAGGCAATGGTGTCCCAACACCGTTCTCAAACATTCCTGCAGGATCTGGTACCAAGTGTATGGATCTCAAGAGAATGTGTGGTGGAAAATGGTGAATAATTACTCCATTTTATTATATTCTAGTTTTGATAGGGGAAACATCCTAGACAGGCACATGCCGTAGTAGAATTGTTTTTCCTGAACGACACTTTTATTGCTGAATGGTTGTATAAATATGGGAAAATGATGGCCAATGACGTGTTTTGATAATTAATACCCGCCAATGATATTTTCAGCATTAACAAATGTTCTTTGCTTGTCTTTGGTAGATATTAATTATTAAAACACATTCTGGGCTATCATTTTCCCTATAAATATCAACAATAATGCGGTAGCGTTATAAAAAACTGCTACAATATTTAGAAAAAAAAACGAAAACTTGCGAGGACAGTACGGAACTAATATATATATATTTTTTTAATCAAACCATAAACATAGCATATAACATACTAAACTTGATAATTTACAACTTTAGCTAGAGCATGAGCTGCTCTAACACAACAACATAATTAAACTTACAAGCCAAATGAACAATATCAGACAAAATAATTCTAACCAAAGGATGAACCCTTAGGCTTCCGAAGACCTTGCACCAAAACCAAGCAGTCCGAGCTAATCTCCATAGACAACCAACCCCTATCAAAGGCCCACACTAGCGCATTCCAAACAGCAAGAGCTTCCGCCATAAGCGCCGAGCTTGCACAAACTTCTCTTCTTCCTTCATTTCTGACTACCTCACCTTCACCAACCGAACACCATGCAACAGCACCTTTCCAAGACTTCTTATCCCACACCCCATCTACAAGCAGCCTCACAACAGCAACTACCTCACCTATATTGCCCTTCAAAACAACTCTCTGCATGTCGTAACCCGAACTAGCACTCCACTGCCCCCGGATCCCATCCTTCAATCCAGAACCCATAGCCCTTCCCACCAGCACTAAAGTGCAATAAGCCTCTGCCAAACTTTCCAGCATCGAATCCTGAGTACAACCAAAAGCCACATTATTCCGATTACACCAAATAGCCCACATAATAATAATGGACTCAACCACATCAAATTTATGGGGTACACTCTTCCACCATTGATCAAACCACACATTAAAAGGTAAAGGAGTTCCAATGGAGAAATCCAACCCCAAATTAGACGCTCTCCAAAACCTTCTGGCATGCTCACAAATAAAAAACAAGTGCTCAATGGACTCCTCCTCCAGTCCGCAAACTGGACACAACGCATTCATGCCCATACCCCTGTGAACAAGAACTTGCCTAACCGGCAGAATTCTATGCAGCACTTTCCAAATAAAAAACGCAAACTTGGGAGGCAAATTAAGACCCCAAATACTCTTCCACTTCACACAATTTTCCACACTACCAGCAGTTCCCCATTTAAGATTGACAGCTATAAAATAAGCTGATTTAACACTAAAACTCCCCTCCTTGGAACCCGTCCAATACAATCCATCTAGCTCTTTAACTTTAGGAATATGCAGGGATAAAATCTTAGGAACTACATCTTTGGGGAACAACACCTCAATCAAAGGCTTTTTCCACTCAGAGCGGTCCCAATTAATTAACTCCCTAACTTTAAAGTTATTAAGACCCAATTGGCTTCTCCCCACAAAAGGATTGAGACTTTCCGGAATCCATTGGTGACCGAAAACCGGTATATTTTCCCCATCCCCAAGCCGCCAAGTAATCTTGTCACGAATAAGCTCAAGCCCCCACATAATACTTCTCCACCCCCATGAACAACCCGGCTTGGCCTTACACTCCAACAAATCCTTCCCCCTAGAATACTTATCCAACAATACCTTAGCAACAAGTGAGTGCGGATTAGAGATCAGCCTCAAAGCTTGTTTTGCTAGCAAAGCTTGATTAAAACAAACCAAATCTCTTAGCCCTAGCCCACCATGACACAACGGCTTACACAAATCCTCCCACTTCTTCCAACAAACACCACCACCACCTCCTTTTCCCCACAAAAACCGAATTAACAAACTTCTAACTTTCTGGACAAAATATATTGGCGCCTTAAAATTCGAAAATAAGTATATTGGAATAGTGGACAGAGTATGTTTTGCAAGAACCAATCTACCCCCAAATTCTAAAGATTGCATATTGAATCTACCCAACCGTCCCTAAAAACGATGTAAAATTCTCCCAAAAAGATCACCCTTCCTCCTAGTAACATCTAAATTAGATCCTAAATAGATACCCGGCTTTGCCACAATTTTAATGTTCAACACCTTCATAAGAAACTCTTTTTGCCATCCCAACATATTCGGGCTAACAAAAATCTCCGATTTGCTTTGATTAACCCGCTGCCCCGCAAACTCACAATATGAATCCAGAAGTCACTTTAAACACCAAACCTCCGCCAGGTCAAAATTAAGAAAGAAGAAGATGTCATCCACAAAAAACAAGTGAGAAATTGGAGGGGAATGCCAACTAACAGCCACACCTCGACAAAACGAGTGACTAGCGAATAAACTCAAATTGGTCGACAACACCTGACTAACCAAAATAAACAAATAGGGTGATAAAGGGTTTTCCTTGATGAAGACCACAACGAGGGGCAAAGAACTCAGAAGGAACACCATTGACCAGAACCGAAAAGGACACTATCGAAAGACATTGAGATATGAGGTGAATCCATTTAGGACTAAAACCCAAGCTAGAGAGCACATCCAAAATTGTAGACCACTTAACACGATCATACGCTTTGCTCATATCCAACTTCAAAGCAAAACAAGACTGACCTTTGCGTTTTTTCCGAATGAACTCAATAGTTTCATGCGCTAACAAAATGTTATCCATAATAAGACGGATAGGAACAAAGGCATTCTGGAAAATAGAAATCAGAGACTTGAGCACAGGACAAAGCTGATTAACCAAGACACGAGCAATAACTTTATATAAAACATTACACAGACTGATGGGCCTATAATCATTAACCGAAGACGGATTGGAAATTTTAGGAATCAGAGTAATAAAAGTGTGATTAAGCTCTTTAAGCATAGTACCCGAGTGAAGGAATGCCAAGACCATTTGAGTCACTTCACCGCCCACACAGTCCCAATTCTTCTGATAGAACCCTGCAACAAACCCATCCGGGCCCGGAGCTTTCATGCTCCCCATCTGGAACACAGCTTCATACACCTCAGCCTTAACAAAAGGAGCTTCCAAGTCTCGCACTTGGTCAGATGTCAAGTGTACCCCCAACGCTGACAGAGGTTGAAAACAAGCCGGAGTGATTTCCGAGTCCGCTTGCGCGTCATTTAAGCCGCCCCCAGAACCCCCATCTAACTCACACTGAAATAGGGCCTTGAAATGGGATAAAAATAGTTGCTCAATGGCCTCGGGATCATGCACCAATTGGCCATCACTTCCTTTAAGACACACAATCCGATTCCTTCTCATCCTAATAGTTGCTGCCTTGTAAAAGAATTTTGTATTCCTATTACCAAGAGCCAGCCATCTTTCCTTTGCCCTCTATGCCCAATGCACCTCTTGTTGTTCCAGCAACTGATCAATTTGCAAGCGAAATTCCCGATCCTTAATTACCAGCTGCTCCACCACAGGCCACTCCCTAGCACCAACATCCCTCAGAGATTTTTGAATATCTTCCAATTCCAATTGAGTGTCCTCTAGCTTTTTCCGAAGGTGTCTAAACGAAAGCTCATTCCAATTATACAGATGTGGCATCAACCATTTCTGCTTCTGCACCACCTTGAAAGCAACGGACCCCTGAATTGATTGCTCCCAAACACGCCGCGTAATCTGACCCACATCATCTTCAAATAACCATCTCTCTTCAAATCGTCTCGGCCTTCCCTTACCACTCCTTTGAAACACCCAATGAGTATCCATCAATAGCGGACTATGATCCGAATGAAAAATGGGGTGGACAAATACAGCAGCCGCAGGAAAAAATTCCAGCCATAACGGATTAGCCATAGCTCGGTCTAATCTCTCAAAAGTGACATCCCGCCCTTGTCTATTGTTCGTCCATGTGAAATGAACGCCAAACCCCGGAATGTTGTCAAGGTTGAATTTTTCCACAAACTCTCTAAGCCACTGCACACCCAACAGCCCTCGCGAACATGTACTGAGCTTATCTGACAGATCAAGGACTTGATTGTAATCCCCTTCAATCATAAGCGGCAAATCAAAGCTTACCAGAACTTTGCCCAAAAAATCCCAAGTATCTTTGCAATGGCACAAATAAGGATGGCCGTATAAAAGGACCAACAACCAGCATCTTCCCATCTCATCTACTACTCTTAAAAGAATGAATCTCAGATGGCATCAAATCACCTCAATAGAATAGCAATTGTCCCATGCTGCCCAGATACCCCCCGCTAGACCAATTGCATCAATGCCAGCCCAAAATTTAAACCCCATCTTTCGCGCAAACCCTTCAAGACTGCGAACATTACATTTCGTTTCCATGAGAAAAAGAAGGTTAGCCCGGTGCTGCTGGGCCAGGTTTCTTGCTGCCCGAACTGTAGGGGCCCGGCCCATCCCCCTACAATTCCAGCTTAAAATCCTCATGATGAACGAGGAGGTTGTTGAGGGCCAACCTCCTCGCAAACCCCGTTTTTTGAACCAACAGACTCCTTTAGTGCCAGATCATGACACCAAGCCCACACAAACTGCCTAAAATCTTCTGCGAATTGGATCTCCAACTCCCATTTTTCCGCCTCCTTGTCCCACATCGAAACTCGATAACGTTTTTCCCCCCAATTATTTTCAGACAAGTGCCTAGCATACGACTCAATTGATTTTGCCCAAATAGACTTATTAAATTCATCGCAGACCATCTTCTTCGCCTGCACAAAACCATCTACATCCCTACCCAAAGTAATCTGGCCGTCACCCACCTCCTGAATGCCATCCACATCATCTGACTCTTGAACCTGTGAAGCTCGCCTCTTCCTGGATAAAATCGACGCTCCCATTCCATCAGATTCCCCCCTTGACTCCACACCACCATCCCTCGCCTCTATTCGGCCAACACCCCCAGACACATCTAGCGAAGAGCAATAAATGGATAAGCAATCTCCCTCCGTATATTCCGACCCTGAGCTAGATATGGATCTTCTCTTGCACACCTCCTCCTGCTGCCAAGGTGACCCTCCTTTCCTCTTAATCCCGCCGAATTCCACCCTCCTGTACTCATGATCAGCATAGAAAAAATGCCTTACAAGAACACTGTGCGTACTCTTCCTGCAACTCAATCCTTTTACTTTTAAGGGGAATTTTTAGGCCGGCCCAAAAAATTAGGTTCAGTCTTAATTTAGTCATGTACAATTATTTGTATTTTTTATTCCAACTATGTCCCTTCATGTGCATCAACGCACGGAACTAGAGAGCATCTAGTATAGAAAAATTATCCAATGCTCCATGAGCGCTGGTGCACCATTAAAACATTGTTTAAATTTCAAAAAGTCATATCTTTTGTTGTAGATATTCATTTTTTTTTAAATTATATTTTTGGAACCTACTCGACGATATCTACTAAACAAGATCTATATTGAATATGAAATTATGAAAGATTAAAAAAACACCATTTGCTATGAGAAAATTCTATGAGGACTGTTTCTATGAGAATTGTCTATGAAAATTATTTCTATGAGAACTATCCCTATGAAAACTGTGAATTCTTATAGTCAGTTCTATGAGAACTATTTGAAGTGGCTATGTGAACTGAAAAATACACAGTTCAAATAGTCTCAGCACACACTAAAATACACAGTTCTCATACAAAATATATAGTTGTCGTAGAAATACACAGTTCTCATAAACAATACTCAATTATCATAGAAAATACACAGTTTTTATAGAAAAATACATTGTTCCCGTAGAAAATATACAGTTCTCACAGATAATTCTCTTGTATAATACATAGTTCTCATAGAAAATACACAGTTCTCATATAAAATAAACAATTCTCATAGACAGTTCTCACAAAAAATACACAATTCTCATAAACGGTTCTCACAGAAAATATACAATTCTCATAGAAAATTGGCTATGAGAACTGTCAAAAATATTTTTGGCTATGTGAATTGGCTATGAGAACGGTTAAGTGTCAAATCTCATTGTCAGTTCTATGAGAATTGCTTCTCATAAAGAACTTTGCTATGTGAACTGAACTATGAGAACTGTTTGCTATGAGAACTGTTTCTATGAGAATTGTTTTTATAAGAATTGACTATATGAGAATTGTCCTTATGAGAACTGTTTCTATGAGAACTATCTCTATGAAAATTGTTTATGAGAATTTTTTAGCTATGAGAACTGTCTATGAGAACTTTGTTTATAAGAACTGTTCAGTTCTCATAGAAAATATACGATTCACATAATTTCATCACACACTAAAATACACAGTTCTTATAAAAAAATTCACAGTTCTCATAAAAAATACACAATTCTCATAGACAGTTCTCATAGAAAATACACAAACAATAAAAAATACACAGTTTACATAACCTCGCCATCCACAAAAAATAACCAAAAATAAACAATTCTCATACCCTCACCATACACCAAAAATACACAATTCACGATTCGCATACACAATTTACATACACAGTTCGCATACAATTGCCATATACATTTCCATATGCTATGAAAACCACTATAACAATCAATCATAGCCATAGCTTTTACTGCAACTTTGCTCGGATTCCCCAATTTTTCAATTATTTTGAAGGAAAAGCAAAGCAATTCTAATCTGCCTTCTAATATACATGTCAAAATACTTACATATGCATCCTAATCCAACTATTTCGAGCCCGTTGGATTTGTTTTTGAGGTAGAAGTCGGCGAACCTGTTGAGATCGATGGTGCCGTATCCGTCTTTGTCGATCTCCGTCACCGCATCTTGCTTCTAATTTGGCGACGTGCCGTCTACTCTAAACTATTGAAAATGGATCTCATTCGAAGTGTGAAATTTTACCGTCGTCGTTGGACGATTCGTTGCAGAAATTTGTTCCAAAATTTTTCTGTTTGGTTTGATGAAGAGGAGTTTAACTTCACAATGTCTCCTTGTCCAGTTGGCGATCACGATCTCCCCGAGAGCGGCGAATGAGTAATAGTCGGCGTCAGAAAGAGCGGTGGTGGTGGCGCGACGGCGAAGGCAGCGGCAGTGGAAGTCTTCTTCATTATTCTCGTCCAACTCCTCGTCGTCAATCTCGCCATTGGAGGCTTCGCCAAGAACTGGTGGGTGTAGTTTGAGAGAGAGTGAGAGTGTGGGGGTGAGGGACACAAAAGTCATGCACCAACGTAACCGAGTCTGCCCAAGTTCGAAAAATATATATTAGGGTTGGTTTCAAACCGAGGCTAGAAAACGGGGGCGGCCTCTAATTTACTATACTTTTAATCTTTTAAATCTCTTTTTCCTTCCCCAACCCAACAGCCTGGCCCGTAATCCCCTAAATCTCCTGGTAATAAAAGAGGAAGCCATCGGGCCCATATTAGTGCCACGGCCCACATTTGCAACCATCAGCTCGTTACTGGTTACTTCTTCCTCAGCCCATCTAGAACAACCCTCCAAACCTTGACCCCCCAAACTCCTCCTTTTTCGAGATCTATTAATACCTTCAGAAGATGAGTCCGAATCCTCACCAATAAGGTCCATGGGCCGCTTACCCTTCCCTTCATATCCCAATTCAATGGGCTGATTCCTAGTGATACTTTCACTGGGCTCCCTAATGACAATAGGCCCAGCTTGGCTTAGCCCATGACCCTGAACCGTCAACCGCCTAACCAATTGTCTTCCTTTATTAAGAGATTGACCGACTGCAGAGCTATCCTCAGCTTCAGACTGCAATAATTTGATCTTCATCTACCAACATCACATCCATTTGAAACCCAAAATTAATTTCATTTAGACCAACATTGACCAAACTATCCTCATCATTAACTACAATCCAACTACCCGCATTCACCCCACAACTCCGTACCACTGCCTCCCCATTCTGCCCATCGGCGATCGAGTTCCCCAACCTCCGGCAGCGAGTCATCTAACACCCATGGTAACTGACTAACCGCTCTTCCTAGCGAATTGGGACTATTGAAAAATAAATTGCCCAAATCAATCTGTAAACTGCTTGGAACATCACCTGTCAAATTCAATTTCTCCGGACTAGGATGTGGATCACGCCCCTCCGTTGTAGTATGATTATCTTCGCCACCTCGATCTTATGAGCCAATCATATTTTCATATCAAATTTATTTGTGTTTTTTTCTCTTCTTATTCCTTATCTTATCTCTTCAATTACAATCTAGGTGTTCATTAAATGTTCACCATTACAACCATATGTGCTTGTAGCATGATTAAATTAAGGTCACGTTTTTCATCAAAAAAATTTCACTACAAGTTTTTTACTTTAGTTGAGTTGTTTATACTAAATTAAATTTTTTGTCAAAAGTCAAGTTGTTAACACTAAACTAAAATATCCAAAGCATTTTCTTTACTACACTTAATATATTTTCTACAACTTTTAGTTTAGCAGAAATAACTTAACTACAAATAAATTTTAGAAGTTGTCAACAACTTCGATTGAAAATGCCCCTAAATTGTCTTTTGCCTCTAAAGTTGACAAGTTAGTGGTTATCATCCACCTTTGTACCACCGCCGTATTGGATTTTTTCGTTTTTTCAAAAGTCAATGCATGATGATGCAACAATTTGAATCAAGACAAGGCCTTCCAAAAGTTGGTACCCACAGTCATGAAGTGGGTTTCGAATGGGGCCAAAACTAAAGAAGCATGATTATTAATTAATATATCTACTAAAATCGGATTGATTTGCTATTATTATAAAGACGACTTTGAAGTCTTCTAGATGAACCTCCATAGAATGACATACAATTAATTCTCTCTTTCTTTCTTTCTTTTTGACTACTCGTATCTAAAAATTAATTGGTAAGTCCTGTATGTGTCTTGCCAAATTATGAAAGTTGAATCAACGAGAATTAAAACTGCTGGAAGTACATCTATATGTAACAGAGGTTAGAGAGAGATTGGAGTTTCTTTCGGCCACCCTCTATAAAATGACCAAGGTAGATATCTGCATAACATGTAAGAGGAATCCGAATATTTCACATGCCGCTTAATTAGATGGAAAGGAAACAATGTATGTTGTGCTCGTATTATGAGGCTCACTCTGGGTCTCGTTATTTGATCTAAATTGTTTATTTCGTTTGTATAGTTGAATAGTTAGTCCATATAATTTCAAATAGATTGGACCTCGATACATATGTAAGTTTAGATTGCATTTTTATTGGGGAAAAAAAAAAAACAACTATAGATGATTTTTTAAGAAGAAAAAAAACTGATTACCGAAGGTGGATCAAAAAAATGCTCACGGATCGAATGGTAACAAATGTTCAATCAATTTGATTTTTTTGATTCGAGTAAATACTTGACAAGACAAATATAATGATCGATTCAGATCAAGTGATGGGTTCCGGGTTGTTCCCATAACGAGTGCATAGCAAACACCCCTTGAACTTGGAAGAAAGTTTCAGAATGAACAGACCTCCTTCTAACGACAATTTTGCCACTTGTATTTTTGAGATTTTTTTTTTAAAATTACAAGTCCATAATTGCTAGTGTAAGTAAACCCACAGCTTGGTCAATCTTTGTAGGAAAAATAATGCAAAACGTCGACTAAAACTCTCCTGGTCTTTAAGTGGTGGGGTAGGACCGTAGGAGTAGTAGTACTATATACTCCGTATATATTAAAGTCAAATACATGAGGTTGCTCGGCAATATACGCATTTTTTATTTGAACAATTGTACCCTACCGATAACCGGTGTGCATATATGGTAAATCATATGTGAAAATAGTGACAATGCTTAATTGACAGCTTGGTCAATCTTTTTATTACGTAACACAAAAAGATGAATAATTTTTCAGGTTTTAGATATTAAATTTAAATATATGAAATTGCTCGGCAACATAATTAACAGATAAAAATAAAAGTAGAAATGTGGCACGCAACACATGCCCGATATGATGTTCATACGTTCACCCTCCCCTTGTCGCTTATTTTCCTTTTAAATACAAAAAGAACTTATTCTGAGCACATGCGACGTTAGAAGATTACAATTAATTCAAAATAATTGTTGGGTAGTGATTTTGTCACACCCCTTTTTTATAATGTCACACCCTACCAATGTATTTTTTGGTGCAATAATACATTTCCAGAGTGTGACATTATCAAAAAAGGGTGTGGCAAAATCATTTCCCTAATTGTTGTTGTACTCTTTTTACTTTGATCCCAAATGAAAAGCAAGTACCCTACCCTATCCCTATCCCTATTCCTATCCCTAATCCCTATATATAAATAAAAATAAACAATTACTCCTGCTCCTACTCCTACTCCAACTTCATTTCCCGTGTCGTGTCCCAACACTCCTCCTCCTCCAATGGCACTCATTTCCACTACGCTGCTCTTCACGGCGTCGCTGCTAATCTCCACCGCCGCCGCCGCCGTCACCTGCCCCAACTGCGGCACCACCCCAGTCCCCTACCCCCTCAGCACCGGACCAAACTGCGGCGACCAATCCTATAAAATCCTCTGCGACAACACAACAGACAACAACAACGACTACTCCCTCAAATTCCAAACCCTAAACAACACCTACCCCATCACCACCATCACCCCCGGTACCCAACGCTTCGTCATCCAGCCCTCCGCCTTCCTACCCAACGCCTGCGTCACACAGGATCTCTCCACCCTGGGCATCCAAATGAACCCCTCCCTCCCCTTCAACATCACCAGCAGCAACACCATCCTGTACCTCAACTGCACCCCTCTCCTCCTCAGCTCCCCCCTCAACTGCTCCTCCGCCAGCCTCTGCCACGCCTACGCCAACTCCACCGGCGGCGCGTGCCGGAACGCGCCGATCTGCTGCACGTTCGGGGCGGGGGGGTCGACGACGTCGTACATGGTGCGGGTCAGGGACTCAGGGTGCCGGGCGTACACGAGCTTCGTTGATTTGGACTACGGGTTGCCCGTGAACCGGTGGCCGCGGCCCGGGTTAGAGATCCAGTGGGTGTCGCCGCCGGAGCCGGTTTGCGAATCGCAGGCGGATTGTGATTCGAACTCGACGTGCGGGGCGGATCCGAATGGGAATGGGGTGAGGAGGTGTCACTGTAACTCGGGTCTTTATTGGGACCCGATTGATGGGTCGTGTGCTGAACGTGAGTTTACTCGTGTGTTACAAAGTTCTTTTTAGTGGGCCCGTTGTGTTTGACATAATCTGATGGTGTTATTTAATGGTGTGTAGGTGCGACGTGTCAGGGTGCGGACGGTTGTGGGAATTCAACGGATCGGACTGCGCTTATCGCGGGTAAGAATTCCGCGTTTCTGGTTGTTGGCTGCCTTCAAGTTCAAGTTTTAAGGCACATTTTTTTTTCCTCCCGAAATGGACGTTTAATGCAAATGTAAAGATTTTTAATTTTTTTCAACAACCAAGATGCTGTTTAATTTGGTTTTTTTTTTTTTTTTTTAAAGTAATGAGTAAAGAGAGATAAATAGAGAAAATTTATTGAAAACCGTATTTAAGAACTTTGAGATCCTAAAACGAATAAGGCCGTGTCTGGATAATTCTGGAAATCATAAATTCACTATCCACTGGGAGGGGCAAATAGGATGTACATAATAATACACCGATTAAATGATTTTTTTTTTTTTGAATTGTGATTAAATGATAAGTTTTGACTAGAAAATTATTTTCGTCTTTTGCTTATCAGGATAACCTCAGTCCTTGCTATGCACGAAAGGTAATAGGAGTAAGATAATTGTGAACACTATCTATTCATTTAAGTATAATACAAAGTCAAATATATCCTAATTTAAAAATTGCAAGGAAGAAAATAGACGTGTTAGTACAATTCTAAATCCATCGTTGTGTAAAGATACACGATATTAATTATTAAGTGGTGATTTGGTGGGAATTTTATTTTTTAGAGCATGTACATGAGATTCTTCAAACGCCTCTTTTAGGAATTTTACCTAGCAAATTAACATAAAACTGACCTACACCAGTTAGCTAAAAGGATAGGTAAAGTACCTTTCGCTGCACCTCAGTATTTATCCCGAGGAATTGTTCACTTGGAAGCCCTTTTTATAATAATTTTTCTCTCTCCTGTTTCGCTTCTTCATGTTCACACCAACACTAGTTTGCAGGTGGTAGACATTATATACAATGGTTTATAGAATAGAGACATGGATACAAAGTATTGCCGCAAAATGGGAGAAAATTTGGGTAGATAAAAATACCAAAAAATACATTTTAACTAGTTATTTCACCTATTGTTGATGTACTTGCTCTTAAAGGATCACTGTAAATCATTTCTTTCCGATGTAAACATTTTTTAATCGATCAACCAATTTTGTCATCAAGTATCTCACAGGTCTATCATATCCTGGAAAAATAAATTAGCGAATCTTGAAAGCTTATGAATCTAGTGTTGAAAAGAAATATATTTCCTAATCATTTACCACGAAACATATCAAATGTGATAAACTTTCCTGTAGGAGTATAAAAGAGAGAACCAAAAAAAATCACGAAAGAGGCCCACGGGGTGGCGGAAAACCTCCCTTTTCCTCTGCCTCCGCAAAGAATGTTTTCTTTAAAATAAAATAAAAGTCTTATTTCAGTGTTATGTGTAGCAGAAATTAGAGAAAGTTCAATCTCAATTAGATAAACTAGTACACCTTGTAATGAAGAGGTTAAATTCTTTCCTTCGGCAGTGAAAACGATGGGTTTTTCACCACTGTCTATTGTGGATCCCACCATACATTATTGTTATAATCGGAACAGTTTTTCTTGTAGGGTCCATAGTACTAGTAGAAAATTGGGATATAAGACCTTCCAAAAACAATAATATGCTTAATTTGGTTTTATTCACGAATGAATTTAAATTTTCAGTATCTATTTGGATGGTAGTCGATAAATAAATCTGTAGATATGAAAGGGACAAATGTATATGTATTCATGAATGAGTTGGAATCCCATTAATCCTCACATTTGTTTTGGTTTGTTTGCCTAGAATTCAGGCTCCGTTAGTTTGACTGTAAAATATTTTCCTGTAATCTATTTTTCGGTATTTGAATACTAAATCGCAAGTAAATTATTTTTTCCGATAAAATGTTTTGGGGCATTGGGAGGAAAATGACTTACGGTGGAAATCCCCGTAAGTCATTTTACGTTGATCAACCGTGGTGATCTCGTCATGGGTCTTGGCTTTGAGTGGTACCTTGTCCAATTGAGTTTCTTCCCTGATTTGCACACAAAACATAGCTGTTAACACCACATCAATGTCTCTCTCTCTCTCTCTCTCACACACACACACAAACACACACACAAAACATATATAGTAGCTGTTAGCACCACATCAATGCAAAAAACTTCACATAATTAAACCCATTTTACTTGCAGCTTTGTTTCTTTCAAACATTTATTTTCAATTACCAATTAAACACCGTAAAATAGAAAACAAAAAATTCTTTTTCACTGAAATCATTCATTTTACGTGTAAAACATTTTACACCTAAAAATATTTTACTCCTAACAAACGAGCCTCAAATTAGTCATTTGCGGGAAAACTGTACGTGTGGTGTGGCATGCAGGTTTAACCTCGGGTCTGGGCACAGCACTCGTTGCATCAATAATCGGCATCCTACTCTACAAACGCCACCGCCGCATCAAAGAAGCGCAAGATCGTCTCACCAGAGAGCGCGAAGAGATCCTCAACGCCAATGGCGGGGGCAGGTCTGCTAAAGTCTTCTCCGGCAAGGAGATCAAGCGAGCCACCAACAACTTCTCCCGCGACCGCCTCCTCGGCTCTGGTGGCTACGGCGAGGTCTACAAAGGATTCCTCAATGATGGCACTGTGGTCGCTGTCAAGTGCGCCAAGCTCGGAAACACCAAGGGCACCGAGCAAGTCCTCAACGAGGTCCGGATCCTCTGCCAGGTCAATCACCGCAGCCTCGTCGGCCTCCTCGGCTGCTGCGTCGAGCTCGAACAACCGCTCCTAGTTTACGAATATGTCGCTCACGGAAACCTCTTCGACCACTTACATGGCCCCAGTCGGAGTCAAATATCTTGGAACCACCGCCTGCGAATTGCCCAAGCGACGGCGGAAGGGCTGGCCTACCTCCACTTCTCTGCCATGCCGCCGATATACCACCGTGATGTGAAATCGAGCAACATTTTGCTTGATGAGAAATTGAACGCCAAGGTTTCAGATTTCGGATTATCTCGTTTGGCTCATACAGATTTGAGCCACGTATCGACGTGTGCGCAAGGTACACTAGGGTATTTGGATCCAGAGTACTACCGGAACTACCAATTGACGGATAAGAGTGATGTTTATAGCTTCGGAGTGGTACTTTTGGAGCTGTTGACGTCTCAAAAGGCAATTGATTTCAATAGGGATGCAGATGATGTGAATTTGGCAGTTTACGTAGGGAGAATGGTGGAGGAAGAGAGGATAGTGGAGGCAGTTGATCCAATGCTTAAGGAAGGAGCGAGTGATTTGGAGTTGGAGACAATGAAGGCATTAGGGTTTTTGGCCGTCGGGTGCTTGGAGGAGAGGAGACAGAATCGGCCTTCCATGAAGGAGGTTGTGGAGGAGATAGAGTATATAATCAGTCTTGCTACGGCCAAGGTGGTGGCGTAGTGGTACGAATGATTCCATTGAACAACAATGCTCTAGGCTAGGGTAATCACATTCTGGGCGGGGTTAGCTACGTTATCTATCTATCCATCACAAATGCAAGGTTAGAATACCACCAAAACTGTGGTAAGTGGTACTAGTAATAATAAGTAAAAGTACCACAGCCTTAATGATCAAATTTGATTAGTAGATCAGTGTTGTTGGCTTAATTAATGGGATTATACAGTAGTACTGTATTGTATATTACAGTATTATTTATGGGTCAAAACGAGAAACTTCATTAATGATTGTAGTCTGTAGAGTTGTTGGTTTATGATTGATCTCTTCGTTTGGTTTCATGTCATGGATTACTAACACAGATCTGTCTACATAAACGATGAGACAATTAAGTTCAATATTGAAGACGAACAACCAAGCAAGCACAATTAAAACAAAAACCGAATAGTCCCTAAAGAAAGAATTATACGTAGGTACTCTCTGTGTAACCAATAATTTCCAAACACAAACAAATAATTCTAATTCTAGAATTTTCCCTAAACAAATATTCCAAGCACCCCTGTTTCAAAAATTTTCTTAAAAAATAAGTATTTATTTGCAATTTGCAAGCTCAATATAATATGGATCTTGTTTAAAATTGAGATCTTTTAAACGATGTAAAAAAAAATTTAAAAATTATTTTTATAAGTCCATTATTTTTTTATTTGACAATTGTAAATAAATACTTATTTAAAAATAAGTGCTTATTCAATTTTATTTTCTTTTTTTTGATAGGCAGTACTTATTCAATGTTCTTGGACGGCCCATCAACTCAAACCATCTCCACATGAGCTGTCATGGGTTTTTCCCCACATTAAATGCTTTTGAAAAAGAGAGAATTCAATTGGTTGCATAGGAAATGGTTGGGTGGAGTTATGGCTTTAACTTGTGCATTCTCGTCCCACCTTAGTTCCAGATTCTTCTCGGCGGTCCTAGAGCTTTTTGCTAGTCTTATTAATGGCCTAATAAGTCAAATGATTTTTTTAAATCCTTATTTAAAAAAAATTTGCATTTGTTTGTTTTTGTCAATTTTTTTTTGGATTATTACTTCGTCATGATAAAAGAAATCTAAAAAGTAAAAAAATTACGATCAAAACTTTTTAAATAAAAACGAAAAATATTATTGGCTTATTTTCATCTTTATTTAAAAAATTTAGATTTTGATCGTAAACTTTTACTTTTAAGATTCTTCTTGTCATGACGAAGCAATAATCTACAAAAAAAAATTAACGAAAAACTAACAAATGCAATTTTTTTTAATAAGAACAAAAAAAATAGGGGAATGACTTCGGTGTCCCCGGTTATTTTGGGGACACCGTAACTTTTGGCATAATAAAACCATTATGAGTATAACCAAAACCCATTACAAGCATAATTAAACCATAACAAGGTATAACAAAGCATAACTTGTTTGTTATGCCTTGGTTGAATTTGGTAATGCTTTGGTTGGTTTTTTGGATATTTCTTGGTTATGTCTTATTTGGGTTTTGTTATACTTGTAATGAGTTTTAGTTATACTCACAATGGTAAAATTATGCCAAAAATTACAGTGTCTCCAAAATGATCGGGGACACCATAATATCATCCCCTTTTTTTATTATTTTTTTGGATGATACTATGGTGTCCCTGGTCATTTTGGGGATACAGTAATTTTTGGCATAATTTCACCATTATAAGCATAACTAAAACTCACTATAAGTATAACAAAATCCAAACAAGGCATAACCAAGAAATATCCAAAAAACCAACCAAGGTATAACCAAACCCAACCAAGGCATAACTTAGTTATGCCTGGTTATGATTTTGTTATGTTTATAATGGGTTTTGGTTATACTCAAAATGATTTTGTTATGCCAAAAGTAACGGTGTCCCCAAAATGACCGGGAACACCGAAGTCATTCCCTATTTTTTGGATGATACTATGGTGTCCCCAGTCATTTTGGGGACACATTAATTTCTAGCATAACTAAAACTCATTACAAGTATAACAGAACCCAAATAAGGTATAACAAAAAAATATCCAAAAAATCAACCAAGGCATGACCAAACTCAACCATGGCATAACAAACAAGTTATTCCTTGTTATGGTTCTGTTATGCTTGTAATGGATTTTGGTTATACTCATAATGGTTTTATTATGCCAAAAATTATGGTGTCCCTGTAGACAACCCAATCCAGACCTCAGAGGGGCCTTTGGACATCCCGATGATGAAATAAAGGAAACAATATCTTTGTGAGCTTGGATAAAAGACTCCTTCAGCCCAGAAATCAACCCAAAAAGCCCAGAAAAGCTCAAGGCTCGGAACTGGATTCTTAGTACCGCACGGCACATCACTACACCGCGCGACATAATAAGTTGCATTACATTGTACGAGGTTATGAGGTCAACCGCACGACATTTTGGATAAGTTCTAACTGGCTCAGCTAGCTGTCGATCACGCCCATTTGAGCCACAGTTACAAGTTAGCTAAGCTGAAAAGAGCACTCCAACCCACCCAGGAAATACCTCCCCCATTTGAATTTAAAATCCTTGGTTCTTACCTATAAATACACCCCTCCACTCAAGGGAAAGGCGCCTTGAGTTTTCTTTCTCTCTCATCATGCTTTCACACCTACTCCTTATTTTCAAGTATTGAGAAAGTTGCTCTACAAACATTCTCTAGGCTCTTTCTTTCTTAAAATCCTCCATTTTTCTCTTCATCATTAAAGTGAGTTCTTTTGCTCACTTTAAGGTCTCAACCACTCGTGTACTCATCTATTGCACACATCTATACTTTTCTTTCCTCAACTAGCTGTACCAATGCCCATCTGCCGTCAACCGTCTCCATCCAAGTTCAAGATCAAAGATACAAAAACAAGTTTCCTTAGGATAGGCCTTGTCCAAACCCCTGAGGAAACTTTTCTATAGATAGGCTTAACCCCCTTTCCCTTTTAGTTACTGGCTCAAAAACTGTTTTCAAAAATAAAATAATCATTGTGCTGAGCACACCACGCCGTATGGCACTTTGATGTGTCGCACGGCGTAGTGTGTTCCTACGCACGATCTTCCTAATGACTACTATTTTCTCATTCAAACTGTCAGGATCATGGCTATCCCTTGTTAAGCTTGTTTTGGTTACTGGAATACCAGTCATCAACGTTTTCAGAATGATATCATATCTACAAGCCATGTTTTGTTTTGAAAACAAAGTTTCCTTAATCACCACAAACGGTTGAATGCATCAAAAGCTGTTCTGCTTTCATGGCTTGAAGAGATTGTACCTTTTTTTTTCCCTAAAATAATCCGATGGCTGAGCACCTTCTGATGTTTATTGAAAATCCTGCGCGTTGAATGTATTATGCCGAGCAGTGTTTCTTTAAACCAATGATGTCCCAGTAGCACAGTAGGTGTCCCGCATGGCGAATTGAAAAGCCGCGCGCGGTATTACAATACGCCGTGCAGGAGCTCGCTGTTGTCCTGACAGTTTTCTTTATTTTATAAGTTCTTCATTTCTGCATCATCTTTATCACTCCTGTACAAACAGCACCACGTACACATCAACGTGATATATTTTCCGATGTCCTTTTCCCCCTTACTTGTTTATTTAAGAGTTTGATTTTCTAAAAGATATTGTGTAATACCTGTCCCGGATATTAGAGTATTTAATTCATCTTTTAATTGAAATATATGTTTTTTGTCGGAAGTTTGAGGGGTTTGTGTGTGATTCATGGGTGGAGTATAAGTTAGCTCATGATTTCAATTGCACATGATAATTTTTCTATAGGCTTCAACAAATATCCTGGGAGATATTTACTTCCCTTATTCTCATCTTGTTTCTAACGTAGAGAGAGAGAGAGAGAGAGAGAGAGCATCACACACACACGATTGAGAAGAGAGGAAAAGGAGAAGTGGATTTTGTGCTCACATACTCTTAGATTGAAGTTCTAGTAAGGTAATTTCCTTATATGTTGGGTTGTATTTGAATTCTTGTGGTTTGAAATCCATGGATGGGGGTACGGGTTGAGTGTTCTTAAACTCTAGGAACCCCATAACTTGAATACTCTATTATACTTGTTTTGATGCATAAGATTGTGTTGTTGTATGGAGGTTTGTGTTTAAGCATGATTTGGTAGAGTTTTGGTGTAGTTTTGATGAGTGTTAGAAATGTTTTGAGGAGTGGAGGAGGTTGGGTTGTTGAGAACTCGAAAAATGAAGTTTTCTATGTGAAATCTAAGTCCTACCAGTAGGAGTTGGTTCCTACCAGTAGAAATGCTGTCCAGTGGTGTCATTTTTGTGTTTTTGAGTCTTCCTACCGGTAGGAAAATTAGTCCTACCGGTAGAGATGGAAAAATCAGCATTTTTGAGAAAATTTCGGACAAACATAACTTTTTCATCCGAACTCCGTTTTAGGCAAACTTTATATTGAAATTTATGTACTCGAAACGTACTTTCCATTGGTGGTAGTTTCATGATCTAATTCTAAACCAATTAAAAGTTATGGCCAAAATAAGACAAATTGATCATAAGTTTACAAACCGATTTCAAGAATTATTTCATATTTGAACTTTATACTTATTTTGGGACACTTCTAGGTGTTGACATGGACATATTTGTATTTGATAGACATCGTTTAGTTTTTTGTTAGCTTTGTAACTTTGTGCCAAATATTCGTGAAATTCGTAATTAATATGAGTTAACTTGTGGCTACATAAAGAGCCGGTTATTCGGGAGGTGTCGAAACCTTAGTTTGGCATACTTTGGTCGACATAAAGGTGAGTGTGTTTAATATGGTAATGTTCAATGAGATGTTACATGGTGGTGATTGTGTATCATGCTAATTGAGATTTAGCTAATGATATATGTTTATTGGGTGTTGATTGTAACCGTTAAAGGATTGTAGAGTGAGTCACACTATATCGTGGGCCATGCCGTCTAATTAACGGTGAATGGGAATGTGGTGAGCGGGACACAATGCCTTGGTTACATGGAAATGTGACAGACGTGCCACTGCATGTATTGTGATTATATGTGTGTGTTATTCGTTTGAGTGCACATGCTGAGTTTGTATGAATTACATTCATTTGAGATGTTCCTTCGGGTACTGTTGTATATTCTTGAATATATTATATATCTCACACACTCTGGTTTTCCTTTTTGGATTGCCGGGTCACAGGTGGTCGTAGAGTTGGTTCACTACTGGTCGATGTTTTGAGAACACTTGGATTTGTATCAAGTGTTTGTGTATGTAGTCGTGTTGGATGTAATGGGTCAAACTCTTACTTTTGCTAAACTCATTTTGTGACTAATATTGTCAAGTACCTTTTGACTTCAAGTTTGTAGATATGTTGGGTATCGTTTGTACAATGCAAGTTTGTAATTATCTTAAATACCTTAATTATATTAATGTTAAGTCTTCCACTGGGGTCTTACTCTATTCGTTTATTGGTTGTCGTTCAGTTGTTGGTCTTTGTATGGAATGCCACGTGGCTGTGTCGGTTCGGGCCCACTCCAGATGTCGTCCCGGGACGGGGCGTGACTTATTCGAAACTCCCCCTTTTGAAAAATGTCTAGTAGAGACCGGTTTTTACCAGGCAAGTGGGGTGTTTTTTCAACAAAACATTTCCCATTCGTAATGTGGCTCCCGAATCCAAAGTCTCGACGTTTTTGCTAGACCAAAAGCTTTTTCTGTTAAACGAGTTCTCGGTTTCTCGAATCACCCATCTCAAAAATTTTAGTGGTGACTCTCGAGCCCACAGTCTCCAAAATGACCGGGGACATCAAAATCATTCCCATATATGTATGGGGCTAATTCATATGGAGAATTCTCTATTGGTTGCATAGGAAATGGTTGGATGGAATTATGGCTTATGCTTATGCCTTCTCCAAGTCCGAGCTTGGTTCCAAATTCTTCTCGCTGGCTTAAAACAAGCACTTTTCAATCATATTTTTTGCTAATTTCTCATGGATGCCCTTAAAATCACATTCTACACACATTGAACAGTTCAGATCATAAAAATTTGATTGGGAACTATAAGATTGAGATTTGAGATGTTTTTTGAGATGTCTCCGGAATGTGTGCCGGGTGACTTAAAGAAAACAGTGAAGTCAATAACTGTGGGAGTGAGTGAAAAATATTAGTATATAGAGCAATGGTGTCTTAGGAGCTCGATGACGGTTTTTCATCTTTTATTTTCGTATAGTGGAATCTCTCTTTCTTTCTTGCGGAGGCGAACCACATAAATATTGTGTCTCTCTTTTTGTGCATGTTTATTTTTTATTACGCTTCCGTTGCAGATGGGATTGAATTTATCCCCACAGAGTATGGACTTAACAACACATCCTCACCGCATTGATGTCGACAAATTTTTTGAACCCTCATGCACCGGCCAAATCATATTAAAATACTCTTTTGGTTGTGGCGACTAGTAATGTATTCCTATTGAATACAACAAAGCCACCTACATAGATATTTGGCTCAACCATGCGCATAGCTTGTGCACGTATCTTCAGAATGTTACTCCAGGATCCCAAGTTGAACTCTCGTAGCACCCACACCATAAACACACCTTTGAGCAACTTAACCAAACAAATAGAGTTCACTTTTTTCATGGAAATATGCCCATTTTGCAACTCGTATCATCAAGGCCTCTTCTTGCGTCCTTTGGTGCTTTTTTTACAAATCTTGATTTACCTTCTGAGATCAAGCGTAACAACGTATAATCAAAACGACTGTTTTTAGTAAAATAAATTGTGTCATTTTGATACATGCGAGATTCAAATAGTAAGTTTCTACCGGCCACCACAATCAATGCGCCTTGCCTCTAGCCACTTCCCCTTCTAGGGTGTGTCAATTTTGCATGATAGGGAGTTGGACCAATCTTCTTCCCCTTCCATTTACCATTAACAGGTAATTACGGAAAAACCGATCATATAAATTGATATTGCAATGAAAGAAAATATGTAAATCATTTTCTGTGCTTCTAAGGCTCGCTGGAGAGGAAATGCTTAGCTAGCTTCTAGTTGTCGGGTTGCAAATAAATAGTTGTTCATCATTGCTTCATTGGTGGTGGTGGTGGTGGTGTTTCTACGACAAATCAGTTTGTTACTTGAAGCAAGCACCCGACCAAAAATTTTCACAAAATCGACGGAACTCGCTAGGCACCCCTATGGAATTCGCTTTGCTAGGAAAAACATAAAATTCCAATTTAGCATTGTATCTATTGCAGGAATTTGGTTGGATGAAGAAGTTGGAGTCGTTGTTCAACTGCATGTTCTAGTTTTGTTTTTGGACGAAAAAGGATCGAATACGTAATTGTTGCAGGCTTTGCAAATTGAACTGAACTTAATGAGGGATTTCGCTGGTAGCCTGAGAATATTTCGAAAATCTCTCCGTCAAATGCTATTGTTGTTGCTTAGAACAAAAACTAACTAGTCTTTTTCGGTAACAAATTATGCGCAGTAATTGAAGATTGGTATGTATATAAGACTATACAGGCATTAGAATTTTAGAAGACTATATATAGGCATTATTTAATCCTTGCCGACTTAGTATTGTTGCCCCTGGCAATCAAGAGCTGTATTAGAAGGACTGTCCGAAATCTAATGCGATTTAAGATTAGGGTATCTTTCCTAATTGTATTAGGTTGAGGATTTTTTTTCCATTTTTTTTTTCCTTTTTGAGAAACCACATACATGATTATATTACTAACTACAGTATCTTACAATTTTAGCCAAGGTATGGGCAGCCTTGATGTAAATTCGCAGAACCTTAGATATACCAACATAAGAAAAATTACAAGCAAACTTTAGAATATCAACCAACACTGGCCTAACTAAAACATGCACTTCATCCACACGACGAAGTCCACGAACCAACTGCAAACCATCCATACATATCTCGACCAAGCTCCACTGCCTTTCATAAGCCCAAACCAACGCATGTAGCACCGCAAGAGCTTCCACCATTAAAGCCGAACTCGCAAAAACTTTCATTACGCCCTCATTTCGCACACCACCACTGTCGCCCACTGAACACCATGCCATTGCCTCCTCCCAGGAATCCTTCTTCCATGCTCCCTCCATCCACCACCATCTTCCTTGCAACAGATCCCCGGCTCCCATCAACAAACCCCTAAGGCACCACTTGCTTAACCTCACTCCCCATTCTATTCTCCATACACCATATTCACAGATCTTATCCCAGCATCCCCACCCATTATGACATGATAAACATCTCTCAATCTTTGCGACAACGGATCCTGAGTACCCACAAAAGAAAACATTATTACGGTGACACCAAATGACCCACATAATAACAATGGATTCAACCAAAATAGAATTATCAGGCACTTCCTTCCACCATTGGATAAGCCAAGTTTTCACCGACACCTGATCACCCACAGAAAAATTTAGACCCAGATTGGACACCCTCCAAACCCGCCTAGCTTCCTCACACTTAAAAAATAAAAACTCAAGTGATTCTCCCTCCAACCTACACACTTGGACATGTAACATCATCAACCAACACTCTTCGAACTAATGCCTCCCTCACTGGCAAAATCCTATGAACAAATTTCCATAAAAATAACACAAATTTGGGGGGCAAATTCAACCCCATATCTTCTTCCAAATACCATCCTCAACCTCCCCTCCAAGATTGCCCCAATTGCGAGACACAACCACAAAATAGGCAGTTCTAATGGAAAATTTACCATCATTAGAACTCAACCTGTAAACCTCATCTGCCCCACTTCCTTCCCTTAGGTATATGAATAGACAAAATTTTAGGTACAACCCCCTTAGGAAATAAACCATCCAACAACGACTTCCTCCATTCCATTCGATCCCCAATCAATCACTTTTCTCTCTCAACTTAAAATTATTAGTACCTAGAGGGCTACCCTCCCCACAAAAAGGATTATCACACCCAGGAATCCATTGGTGCCCAAAAACTGTGATAGTCTCCCCGTCACCCAACCGCCAAGCAAGCTTCTGGTGCAGTAAATCCATCCCCCATATAATACTCCTCCAACTCCAAGAACAACCTGACATCATTTTACACTCCATCAAATTTTTCCCATGACAATACTTTCCCAATACAACTTTAGTCTCTAGCTAATAACGACTCCGGATCACTAATCAGCAGTCTCCATGTTTGTTTTGCTTACGCATGATTAAAACAACCTAAATCCCTCAACCCCAACCCACCCTTCCTCATTGGTTGACAAAGCTCTGCCCACCTTTCCCAGCATATTCCCCCATCACCTAAAAAAAAAAATTGCACAATAATTTTCCTCACCTCCTAAATAAAGTACATTGGAGCTCTAAACACCAAAAACAAATAAATAGGGATTGTAGATAAAGTATGCTTCGCCAACTCCGCCAATCTCCCCGAAAAGTTTAAAGAATACACCCTCCTTTTAACCAAGGAAGTCCGAACAACTACCCCTTCCTCCTTGTGAAGTCTAAATCTGGTCCTATATAAGTATATTCCGGCTTTATCAACAATTTTAATCCCCAATATCCTATCAATAAACTCTCTCTGCCACCCCAACATGTTTGGGATCACAAAAATCTCCGATTTACTTTATTCACGTTCAGAGTTCTGACCCGCAAACTTACTTGAAGCTTCAATAATCCACTTCAAACACCACACCTCAGCCGGGTCAAAATTAAGGAAAAAGAAACTATCATTTGCAAAGAAGATATGAGAAATAGGAGCAGAATGAGAGCTCACGACCACACCTTTGCACACAGCCGAGCTAGCAAAATGACTAAGATTGGCCGACAAAACTTGACTTGCTAGGGTAAAAAGATATGGAGACAGAGGATTCCCTTGACGAAGTCCGCAATGAGGAGAGAAAAACTCAGACTGAGATCCATTGACCAAAACAGAAAGGAAATACTCAGAGACATACATTGGAAAATAAGTTTAACCCACTTAGGGCTAAAACCCAATTTTGAAAGGACACTCATCACTCCTGACCAGTTAATACGATCATAGGCTTTATTCTTATACAGTTTAATATGATCATAGGCCTTATTCATATCCAATTTCAACGCAAAACAAGACTGCCTACCCCGACGCTTTTTTCGAATGAACTCAATCGTCTCATGAGCCAGCAAGATGTTATCAGTGACACCAAGGACTTAAGCACAAGACGAAGCCAATTAACCAAAACATGAGCTATCACTTTGTACAAAACGTTACACAAACTAATAGGCCGGAAATCATTAATCGAGACAGAATTGGGAACCTTGGGGATAAGAAGTAATAAAAGTACGATTGAGTTCACGTAGCATAATACCTGATGAAGCAGTTTCCAGCAGCCAACACCCCTCCGAAGCCTAAGTCAGGTGATTTGCTTAGAGAAAGGACTCAGTATGAATTGCCGAAATTGCGTACTGTTCTCCTATGGAGGTGGTGTCTTTATATAGGCATCTTCAGGAGAAGTCCCATGTCCCATTGGGACTAGGACCCTTTAGGTCTAATCCGTCTATATAACGGGTTTGGATAGGTGTTAGAGTGTCCTCTTTACCTTTGGACTCTATGGCCCCGTTTGATAAACGGATTGGAGGTTAGGATTGGATTGCTAAGGTGATGGTATTAGTAATTCTTTGTTTAGGCCCCGTTTGATAACCCTCCAAGGGGTTGGGATTGGATAGTTAGTGTGGGGGTATTATCAATACCTTGTTTGGTTTCACAAAAATGGTCCGGACTATCAATCCCACCGGATTGCTAATACCCCAATTTGGGGGTATTACTAATACCATCTTGGAGATAGTATTAATAATCCCATCCCAACCTCTACTCCTTATCAATCCCTTCTCATTATCAATCTCTTCTATCGATCCAATCCCATTATTTAATCTCATCTAAGACAAATATAATATTAATAATCCCATCATCGAATCTCATCCCAAACAAACATACTCATTATCAATCCATTCTCATTACCAATCCCAATCTTAATCCCATCTCCTTGCGAATCCCATTCATCTATCACCGTTATCAAACGAGGCCTTAGTTTCCAAAATTGGTCCGGATTGGTAGTCCCATGGGATGAACAATCCGGCCCATAGGGGGTATTAGTAATATTCCTTAGGACTTGGTATTCGTAATCCAATCTCAACCCCTTCTTATTACCAATTTCTTCTATCAATCTAATCCCATCATCTAATCATATCTCAAACAAACATGATATTAATAATCTCATCATCTAATCACATCTCAAACAAACATACTCATTAACAATCCCTTCTCATTACCAATCTCAATCCTAATCACATCTCCTTACGAATCTCATCCACCTATCATTGTTATCAAACGGGGCCTATGATCTTAATTAGAACTAGGAGTCCTTGTGGTGCCTGGATTCCTCATGGCTATCCCTTAGGATTCTTGGTCTTATCTCCGAAGGCAGGATAAGGCCTTGGATGTTTTTCCAATCCTTTAGACCGTATGAACTTACTCCGTGGAGTTACTTTATAATAATTAGTTTCAGGCTGTTAGTTTACCATCTCCCTTGCTGATCCAGCTCTTAGGCCAAGCTGGATGCAATGTTTGCTAAGCTCGTCGCTTGGGCTGAGCTTGATACTTCTATGAGCTATGCTCATAGGATGACCTCGGCCCCTTGGGCTGGTCAACAGAGGCTAACTCTCATGAGCTAGACTCCATGTCATTGGGCTCCCCTGTATGGGCCTTTAGGCTGTGCTGGGCTTCCTGGTTTGGGCTAATCTTGGAAGGTCAGTTTATCCTTATCAATACCCGAATGCAGAAATGCCAGCACCATTTGTGTAAAAGCTTGCTGCCACCCAATCGCAGTTCTTCTGGTAAAAGCTTGCTAGCCACAAACCCATCTGGCCCCAGTGCCTTCATGCTTCCCATCTGAAAAAACTGCATCACGAACCTCAGATTCTGTGAACAGAGAGCATCCAAATTCCGAATTTGATCCTCCGACAATTGCACCGCCAAAATGGATAACGGCTGGAAACAATATGGAACCCTTTCCGAATCACGCCCAGTCTCACCGATGCCCACACCAGACTGAAAACGCATTTTGGGTCTGAAGAGTTGTGCTTTTACTTGGAACTGGAGTCTTTCTAACTCCACTAGGAAAATCAAAACTTTGAGTTCCTGTCTCTGATTCTGTACTCGAATTCAATGGAGTAAAATCGAACCAGTCTTCCCACACAGAAAAAAGTGTACAAATTGTGCACAGATTTTTTTGTGGGGCCCACCACGGGTCCCACGCAAATGATCCGAGTCGTTCATTAAATGTAAAACATTTTTTCAAGGGTCCTTATGAAAAATCAGCTCAATCTGATACATATAAGTTCTCGACCTAATTATTTAACTTTTCATTGAGATTTCAAGAAAATGAAAAGTTAAATAATTGGATCAAGTACCTATAAGTATCTTATTAAGTTAATTTTTCTTAAAAACCCTTGAAAAAGTGTTTTACATTCAATGAACGGCTCGGATTGTTTGTGTGGGACCCGTAGTGGGCCCCACAAAAAAATTTGTGCACAATCTGTGCATGTAAAATCTGTGTGGATAGATTTTCTGAGTAAAATCTTTCTTTAGTTTAACAAATCAAAACTTCATATCCGATTCTGTACTTTTAATTTGCAGTGGATTATTATGTTGGATTCCATGAATGAGTATATCTTCTCACAATTTTATTAAGCGCCTTCACGTGCTCTAGATGTGTAATCCTATAGTCTATATCCATTGTCAGCCACTGGAATGAAATACTTGTACAAATGGCAGTGAATGTGCCCACCATGCTTTGGTTTCGGAGTCTCTGGTAGATGACCCTTTCACTGTTGGATGCTGGTTTCTAAAAATTAAAGTTGTCCTTCATTTATCCATATATTATAGTACGGTACATGATCGGATCATGTGGATACCAAGGTTTTTCTTTGACGAACGAATACCAAGGTTTGATCGATGTAATGGTTTCGCTCAAAGTTCGACAGCTTTTTTAAGGTAAACAGTTTCGCTCAAAGTTCGACACCTTTTTTAAGGTAAACGGTTTAGATGGTCAAGCACTGGATGGGCTAAAATTGCCCTCACAACACCCCAAATAGTGCTCCTTACACCTACTTTAAAAACAGACATATGAGTGCAATGCAAACAAAAGAATCCCAACGAAATCACTCCAAACATTAATTCGTTTGAGGAGAGTTGATAAAACTCAGCGCAATTTGTATATGATTTTATTACTGTAAGTTGCTCTTCTTAAAAAAAAGTGCTTTAGTTCAAACAAAAATTCCACATCTGCGGGAGGATTAAACAACTCGCTAACAAGAATGGAAAGCAAACATAGCTGTAGCTTCAAGCATTTATCACAAGCCTCTTTCTAAACTACCAATGACAATACTACAAGCATCAGATATTACTCTCGAGTCCCCACCTCAAAAAAAAAAAAAAACAACATTGGAACCAAAGTACAATTCACAAAATCTTCCAACAGCTGAAAAATAGTCTCCAGCAGTCCAGTTTCAAGCATTATCGTCACAATAAGCTTAAAACCAATACTAACATCAATACTACAAATTACAATAAACACAAGCTATTATTTTCAGGCCAAACATCAAATAAAAATACAAACCAAAATAGAGGGCGAAAGTCACCCTACCAGCAGCACATGGAAAACTTGTGTTCTAGTTTACTCTCGGTGTGGCCCACTCAACACGAAGAATGAGATTATCATACCCGTACCCATTAAGCTTCGCAATCGCCCTCTCAGCGTCTTCCTTGTTAACAAAATTAACAAACCCAAAACCCCTGCTCATTCCAGTTTTTTGATCTATGGCAACGTAGACGCGACTCACCGGACCAAACGTGCGGAACAGCTCGTGCAAATCCGGCTCACGGGTGTCTTCGGATAGGTTGGTGACACGAACTGAGTTCTCTTCATTTCTGCGCCTCATCTCTGACCCAGCGGGCCTTTCTGCTCCTGCCCTCAAGCTTGGGGGAACATAAGCTCCCTTGGTGGTGGTGCCGCCAGAAGCTGCAGTTGCAGTCTCCGATGCAAGGGGTTTGTCGGAGAAGGCTTCGGACTGAGGAGCGAGATCCTTGTAAGGGCATCTAGATGTCCAGTGGTCACCTTTCTTGCCACAAGTCCTGCACACCATGAGAACAGCACCTCCTTTTCCAAGCTGAGCCAGGGATTCTCCTGCTGCCTTGGATTCTTCTGATTTGGTTCCTGTTTGCGGTGCAAGATTAGGCATAAGCACAGTTCGGATACCAACAAAGCAACAACGAAACAGGTGAAGTGAAATGTAGACATCTAAACAGATGAACCAACAATCAAAAGATTGGTGACTCACTCCAAATAGAAAACAACAACCGAACAGAAGGAGAGGAACATGTTCTCATTGATACATATAACTAAAGAAATTAGAACTATATCGAACAACCAAATAGAAAGTTGATCGTATCTGATTGATAAAATTCACCAATCACTCCAACTAGAGATGTTGGGTTTATACAACATAACGCTTTCAGTGAAAATAACTAAATGAAACCAAATAATACCACCTCAACAAGCCATTTTAGAGTGCAGAATAACAGTGTCCCCCAGGACAAAAAATCAAGAACACTCCAACATCTCCAAATTCAGCTTATGAATTTGTTATGAACAATAATTAGCCCAAAGTTAAAAGGTAAAATTAATAAGACGAGGACAAGAGGAGTATGAAGGTAGTTCTCGGCATTCTTTCGACTAACCACCGAGAAGTCAAGAACCCATCATCAAAGTGTCACCGACCATTTTGAAGAAACCGAGGATATTGATTATGGCAGGCAATTGGCAGCTTAAACAGCCGGGGAGAGGTAGATCATGCGCTGCCAAATTATTACACTCTGTCACATCAGCCAATCGAAAGGGAGCAGAGAGCTGACTGGTAGCCACATGGGCATGTCCTAAATCCTACTCCCTCTGTCCCAAAAAGTTGGTCCCTCTTTGGGATCCCAACTTTTTATTGAGCCATAATGGTTACATTGTACAAATTATAATTTCCGCCCTTAGCTTTATTTTATTGCTTGGTTGTGAATTTGTTTGGGTGCTAAAAAAAAGGCTATGGAAAATGTATCAAATTTTGGACATTGAATTCCGCAAAGGGACATGAATTATGAGACAGCCCAAAATGGAATAAGGGACTAACTTTGTGGGACGGAGGGAGTATGTTCTAAAAGTTGCTAGGCGCTAGTCAGGTGACGAGGGGTGCCTAGCATCTCGGCCAATTAATCGGGGGCTAGAGATAAGTAGTGCAAAACGCAAAAAGTTTAAACCTCAGGACTGCACACAGAGAGAGGATGGCATTTGTAGAGGGAGAGATAATAGGTTCAGCTCTGCATTTTGCAAGAATGATACCCACGTTCTGAATGTAGACATTCCTTTTGTATGGCTTTATTATACTATGACAACTACTCGCCATGAATGGATATAGACCCAAATTGCTCTGTACAAAGTAGTAAAGATACTTGTTATAGGATATGTGGAAGGTTTTCTTCGCGAATAATTGCATATCAGGACATCCCCACAGACGAAGCTGCTACCACAACAATTAGTCGCGAAGAAAACCTTCCACGTGTCCTATAACAAGCATCTTTACTACTTTGTACAGAGTAATATGACTATATCCATTCACGGAGAGTAGCGTCATAGTATAACATAGTTGTACAAAGGAAACATCTACATCCAGAATAAAGATGTGTGTATCATTACTGCAAAATGCAAAGCTGAACCTCTGATTATCTCTCACTATACAAATCTCATCCCCCCTCTCTCTGCAGTCCTAAGGTTTAAGAGGTGTAAAATGGGCCGGGCTGGCACGGGCACGGCACGGCACGGCACAGATTAATCCTAGCTTGGCACGAGAACGGCACGGTCTTGGTGGGCACGCAGCACGGCACAGGCACGGAAGTGAGTGGGAACGACACGGGCACGACACGGAGGTTGGCCTGCCACGGCACGGCACGACACGGTCTTAGATTGGCACGACACGGTCTTAGATGGGCACGCCACGGAAATGGGATGGACACGAGTCACGACACGGTTCTAGCCAGACACGGCACAGCACGGCACGATACGGGCACGGTATGGGCATGGAAGTGAGGGGGAACGACACGGGCACAGCACAGAAGTTGGCTTGGCACAGGACGGCATGACACGGTCTTAGACAGGCACAGCACAAGTCACGACACGACACGACACGACACGGTTCTAACCGGG